>LLCB01000015.1:0-369497 GCA_001414345.1 Hymenoscyphus infarciens | reverse complement strand
GGTCAGCGTAGCTTGTACTTAAAATATCTTTTGGCTCTGCGTGCCTTATTTAGAGCAGTATCTGTGTATTTCTTTTGGGGATTCTGACTAGAAATGTGAGAAAGATCCGTGGCGATCTGGGAAGGCACTTGGCGCTAACTAACACAGAGAAATTTATTTTCTTACTGCCACCGTATGTCTAGGAATTCAAGGAGTTTCAACCTTAAGACTCACTCCGGGGATACTGGAGCCAGGGAGATTTTACAGGTAAAGGAATCCTTTTACCACAGGCTGTGAAGCTGACCACATTATTCGCTTAACATAAATAGCTTGGAATTTTTTGGGATGGGGTTGAAGCATGTATAACCTACATTTTGGAAGGTACTGAAGGAGACGGGCTATTCTTGTTATTCATCACATTGTTTTACTTCAAGTGAATCAGCTAATTGCTGTGCTAGGGAAAGGTATTTGGGATGCACAGCGCTTGGATGACCTGTAGAGAGTAATTCGCAGATACTAAGCTCTAAATCTAGAAGAGCTTGATTGTCCATGATAGAGAGGTCACACAATCTTGCACAGATCTCTTCACGATGGTTTTCCTTGACAATTGTTTATATATTGATTGACTAGAGAAAAAATTGCTCATCCAATTTATGATTTAAAGAAATCAGTCTTCAATATAAAAGTTCAAGGACATGTTGTTCTGAAAGAACCAAACAAGGCAGTTGTTTACGTGAAAACAGTTTATGACTAGAAAAATACTCACGAGATTTCTTGAAAAAAAAGCGCCTGGGTGTTATGAAAGCTCCAATCCTAGCTTTCCATACTTACAAGAGCGTTGAAGTCAGTAAGTCAGTCAATTCAAAATGAGTGACGATCTGATCTTTTAAATTCTATACAAAGGACTCAGAGTGAGCTAAACATTTGGGAGACTTGACAGTTTTATCAAGGTCAGTTTGTTTTCGTCGTTCCTTTTATGTTTGATATATGAAATTTTACTGAAATAGAAGGATAACTGAATTAAGATATAAGTCTTGTGAGAAGAGTCTGAATAATCAATGTTCCTCATCTCTGAGATTTTAAGTAGATTTAACAAAGTAATTCCATTGTTCCAAACCTTTTGGCAAAATTATTTCAAATAGAGATTATTAAGACATTGCGATACCAGCCAAAAGTACACTGTATATATTCAATTTAACAACTAAAGACATGACATTTAATAAGTTTACTATAACATTCGACGTTAGAAGAGAATCATATTCAACAGTCATAAGGGTGGGAGAGGGGATCTTGCTTAGCGAGGTGGAAAGGGGAAAACCTCACGAGGCCATGAAGTGGTCAGCAATTGAAGACGATCGGCATTTTGGGCCAGCCAGTATTCACTCAATAAAAGTATTGAGTGTTATGGACCTAGCAAGAAAGGAACTATATAATGAGAGGAACTTTGGTGCTGCAAATTTGATTCTTTCAACACGTCTTTCATGGCAAACCTCTCTTTTGCGACTGTGCTCTGATAGCAATCAACACCACAAACGCAAACACCAATACAAATATTGGATACAACCCTCTTTCGCAAAAATATGCCATGTCTGAACCACCAGCACAACAATCCATTGCCCGCCACCGATGGACAGATATCGAGGATGCCCTCTTGATGGAGGTGTACCCTCGAAGCAGAGTCGTTGGTGGAGATTTTGGATGGGCTGAAATCGCAGATCTCATGAACACAAATGCTGTTGCTCGGGGAATTGCAGTAAGAAGAACCTTCCGCGAAAACACGGTTCGTTCCCACTGGAACGATCACCAAGACCAGTTGTTGGCGAGATATGGCACTAGCGGTCAAGCTGCTGCGGCCGCTACTGGTGGACCAAATCCTGCATCCAATATCACTCCCTCTGGTCCCCTTCTTTCTGGCGAGCAGAGCATTGAGCCACAGTATGAGCACGCAGTTACAGCCAAAACCCCACCTATCAATCATCACACATTTGGACCAGCAGGATGGAGATCAGATCCAGTATCACCTCGTCGTAAGTTCTAACATGTGTATTCTAGGACTAAACAATTGTTAATCTTGATGAAAAGGTCCGTATTCGGGTTGGAATCCGATCAATCGGCCAGTAACTCCCCCCGCTGCGGAAATCGCCGCCACTACCGACCATCGAAGTCAAAGAATTGATTCCAAGAACCTTTCCTCACCATAGGCCCCGCAGGAAAATGAAGACGTTGCCTTTGAAGATATGGAACAAGAGGTAAATACAGAAGCAGCCGGAGACGGTGAAAAGAGTGGTGGATCGGGAATATCACAAGTCTCGAAGGGCAAGGAAAATCCAGAGCAGCCGGCAGTAAAAGAGTAGGAGAGAGGAGTAAGAAATATGGAGGAAAACTCATCTATTGTGTTGCAGTTGTTTGGTCGATGAGTATGATAGATTGGGGAGATTGATCATACGTGGACCGGGCGGGGATTTCTACTTGAACGAGAGCGAGGTGTTGTTGGCATTCAGAGACGCAGTGTCACGCGAGTTATTTGGGCATCAATTTGAGCTACTTTTTGTCAAAACACACACTGCTAATATTTTTTCAATGAAACTGTCTATATTTCTGAAGTAGGATGTTGCTCTTACTACGTTTGAGGTCGGCATACCTGTTCTTCTTTTAGCCTTCTATGCCAGGACATATCACTGGTGATTGGCTAGCTTCGCTAGAACTCAGTCGAGTTAAGGTGGAGGGAGTCGCGGGCCGAGTGATTTTTGGCGGTGGAGGAGGAAAGAGTTCCGAAAACTTGAAACCTTTGGCATTGTAACCCTGCTTTTGAAAACTATTTCCGAGATTCTTTTCGATATCGATAGCAATTTTAGTATGAGCAAGAAATTAGAAGCTTTTACTCCATCAGCACCCTAACAAGTACAAAGTTTCTCTTCGTCCGAGTCAAGTTTTCTGTACACTCGATCTGCAGAGTAATCCTTCCAGACTCCTAGTTTTCTCAACTGATAATTTAGCCGGCAAGAAATCACGTTCAGGAACCTCACACTGCTCTTGGACCCTAGATTCCTTTTGTAGTATACTCTGCCTTGACAATAGCTGGGTACATCGTCATTAAAAGAGCCTCACTCATGATGGACCAAGTCCGAGGCCAATCCCGAGGAGCCGAAGAGATCTTGCTGGTTTCACGAAACGTTAAAGGTTCTAGTGGACGATCAAAGTACTCAGAGAGAAAAGAATGTGCAAATATTCCATCTTCTCCCTCTTCTGAAACCAGCTGATCTCTATGGACTTGATAATACTTCGTGAAGCTTTGAAAAGTACGCTCCCGTGCTCCTAAATCACTTGCTCGCTTGTTGTAAAGTGAAAATAGTTCCACAAGGGTATAGCCACCTAATAGTGTGTGAGTCGTGGTATAGACGCCTAATTCTAAGTTCTAACCAATCTTTGTAAGTAGATGTAATTAGCCTTTTTAATATTATAAAAGTAATTATTTCTTATCTATATAATAATATAAAGCTAATTAATAGATTATTAAATACTTATAAAATTGAAAAAGAGAAATAAGAAAAGCTTATAAATAAATAAAAGTACTTTAAATTTACTCTTAAGTTTAATTATATAAATAGTAAATAATATATAATCTTAGAATTTTAAAACTCTTATTTATTAGTTAAAAATATCTAAAAGTTTACTAACCTTTTAGCTTTTGAAGTAATTAAAGTAACTTTTATTAAATATAATATTAAATATATTTAAAAGAATAATAATATATACTTTTATAATTCTTTGAAATAGCTTAATACTTTTTATATATTATCTTTAAATAAGTAAAGTTTAAGAAATTAGCTTAATATAATAGAATTCTATTAATTATATATTAAAGATAGTAGTATATATAAAGAGTCTATTATATGTAATTTTAATATTATAAATCTAGATTAGGTTTATAGAATAGTATAAAACACTTAGTTATATAGATTAGAAAACGCTCTACTAAATTGAGATCTTCTTTATTCTCTTTTATATATTTATAATATAGATATAAGTTAAAAGCTACTTTACTTTTTATATTTAAATCTTTTAATACTTATAAATTTAAAAATAACTCTACTTCTAGAAAGTATAAAATAATAAGCTATTCTTAAGATTACTACTACTAAGTTATATAAAAAGTATATTAATACTTACTAATCTATACTATAAATTCAAGTTTCTAGAGTTTTTATATAAAGCTTAAGAAGGTACTAATTATAATAGCCTACGATCTTAAACTACTAATATTTATAGAATTACTAATACTTATACGCTAAAGGTATTAATATCTAATATTTATATATAAAAGGTATTAAGGTTTAAAGATTATATATTTAGCTTTTAGCGCTTATTATTTAGTATTATCTATATTAGATAGGTCTTAGTTATTATTATTATTAGACTTTTATATTATCTAATCTTTTATATATATAAATACTTTTACTTAGAATAATAGAAAGCTAATTTAGTTTTTTCTTCTATATTAGAGCTTAGTATTTATCTATATTATTTTGTTATATATACTTTTATATACCTCTTCTTTAGTTATATATATTTTATATTATTATATATAAAAACTAAATTCTTCTTTATTAGAGAGCTATTTTATTATAATATCTTATTTAAATATATTATTACTTTTAATTTAAATTTAATTTAGCCTAGATTTTGTGATAGTATACTATCCTAGATTATTATATGACAGCTAGATTATTATATAACAGCACTACTCTGAATTGTCGGCATTTGTAAAACTACCGATACCTCTAAGTAGTGCTAATACCTCTAATACTCCTAAGGCCGAGATTACAAATAACCGATACTTATATAAGCGAAGTACTAAAGGTATTAATATCTAACATTTATATATAGAAGGGATTAAGGTTTAGATATTATATATTTAGCTTTTCAAAGGATCAAAGGTTATATATTTAGCTTTTTAGCTCTTATTATTTAGTATTAGCTATATTAAGCAGGGCTCGGTTATTATTATTATCAGAACTTAGAAGCTTCTAACCTTCTTATATATAGACGTTTATATTTAGTATAATAGAGAGATAGTTATTATTTTCTTCTATATTAGAGCCTAGTATTTATATACGTTATTCTACTATATATACTTCTATATACCTCTACTATAGTTATATATATTTCGTACTATTATATAAAAATAATAACTCCTCTTCGCTAGTAACGGCCTTAATAATATCTCTTTTTAAGCTTATCGCTACTCCTTGTTTAAAAGTCGATTTATACTCGATTTAGAATATTATAATAATATCCTTATATAGCTAGGTAATTAGAGACTACCTAGACGGCTAGTAATAGCAGAGTTTATTATCTATATAGATAGCTAGTATAAATCATATTTTAGTATATATTAAAAGATTAGAATACACTAAGTATTTCTCAAGAGTCCTAATAACCCTAGATTTAGTAAATAAGCCGACTTATAATAGTTATCTAGAAGGCTTCTAAATCTAATCCTACCTCTCTCTCTAATTTAACATTTAATATATTAGAATCTAGAGCGACCCCTAGTCTCTCCTAAGCTTCGCTCTTAAGTGTAGAGCAACCCTTTAAAGAATAAAGTCAAGCCTCTACTAAAAGGTCTCTAACTTAGTACTATACCCCTAAGAATAGTAAGAAGCCTAAAAACAATAAAGATAAAGGCCTAGCGCCTAGAAGCTAGAGAGATTAATAGGACTTCTCTAATATAGACGAGATATAGAGTATAATCTAAGCTATAAAGGCTAAGAATTAAGAAAAAGAATAGAGAATTTTAGAGTAAGATAATTAAATCGCCTAATTATTAGACCTAGTATAGTAAATTAGTTAATAACTACTAAATAATAACTAAAGTCTAAGTCTTATCTAACTTATATAAACACCTCCTTCTACCTCTTTAAACTACTATTATAGATAAGACTCTACCTCTAATATTTATCTCTTACTATAACCTACTCTACGCTTATAACCTAAAAGCACTCTAAAAGCCTTTTAACCTATTAAAAGTAAGATTATAGAAAAAATTAAACTTTTAAATAATAGCATTTTACCTATATATAAGTAATAGAGAATATTAATACGTAATCGACTCTATATAAATACTAACTATTATTAAACGCCTTTAACTTATAAAGCTCTTATTTAGAGAACGATAACGAAACTTACCTAGAACTACTTAGAGCTCTAATATAAGTCTAATATAAGTAAGATAGTATTTAAAGACTATAAAGAGATAATCGAGCTTCTTAATACCTACTATCTAATAGGTTATAAGAAGAAGAATACCTAGAACACTTTTTAGTCTCTTTAGATAAGATAGAAGGGTTATATAGAAGAAAGTTTTATAGAATTTAAAAGTTACTTTTTAAGTATAGTAATACTTAGAGAAGTATCTAAGTAAGATAAGTTCTACTATATATAAGATAAACTTACGCCTTAGCTCTAAACCTAATTAGTTAATAGTAAGAGATACTAGAATACTAACTTTAATAAAATAGTAAGAGACCTATTATTTATAGATAAGGAATAGCGCTATAATACTAAGTTATATATAACTAATATAATAAGTACTAAAAAACCTGTTATAATAAGCTTATTATACTAAAAGCCTAATACTAACCGAACCTTATCTAGTTCCTTAATAAAACCCTTACTACTCTTATATAGACTTTATACTACTTCTTAAAAAACTTCTTAATCTCTTAAACCCTCTTCTACTAGCGAAAGATTAAAGACTTCGTCTATAGACTAACTCCTTACTAGTATAAAGTACTATAATTATAAGAAACCTAGGCATATTAAGCCTAACTATCTTAATCTACCTAGTATTAATAAGATAGAGAAGAACGATTAACCTAAAGAAGAATAACTACCTAAAGAGTACTCTAACTCTAACCTAAGTTAGAAGGAAAACGAAGAGGCTTAGGTAAAAATACCTTCTTAAGCCTATATAAATATAATCTATTTAGACTCGACCTTTCTAAGCTTATAAGAGGAAAATAATTCCTTATAAATACTACTCTTAGTATATAAAGATATAGTATTAAAATATAAGCTTTAGTAGATATAAGAGTAAATAAGTACCTATTTCTAAATCGACTCCTAGTCTTATAATTATTAAAAGTAATAGATTTAAAGATCTAGAAACTACCTTATTTAGTATCTATTTATAGATATAATAATAGTACTAAAAGCTAAGTAAATTAGTTTATATAACTATATCTAAACGTAGATAAACGTTATATTTATAACTACCTCTTTATTATCCTAGACCTTAGATAATAAGACCTAATTATTAGTAATAAGTAGTTAAACTATTTTAAAGTTCTTTTTAACTCTTTAAAGAACTAGATTACTTAGCTAGCTAAATACTCTCTAACTCTCTACTATAGTAAGGAAATTTTACTTTCTCTTTTTAGCTAGAACTAGAAACCTTTTTTAAATCACTAGTTAGATATAAACTAAAGAGAATATACTATCTAGTAATAAGAAAGATATAAAAAGAGTAGACTTATATATATAGCTAAGTTATTACTTCTATCTATAATAATATCTCCTAAAATTTTAATATCCGACTTTAGTTTAAAGCCTTTATAAACTACTAGTATAGCCTTAAAAGGCTAGACCCTATACTTCTTTATCTATAAAATAAGTGCTAATATAATATATTATAATATAAAATAGCTTAATTTAGAATTTTATATAATAAGCCTCTATAAGCTAGATTAGGTTATTAATAAGAGATTAGCCCCTTTCTAAGACGACGATAAGATAAGGGCTCTAATATAGGCCTAACTTCTAAAGTATTACTTATTCTATAAAGACGTATTCTTAAAAGTAGCTTCTAATAAGCTTCCTCCTTACTACGAATACGATTATAAGATTACTTTAAATAAGCTACTTCTTAACTTCTTTTCGCCTCTATATTAATAGTTAACTATAGAGCTTAAGACTATAAAAGAGTATCTTATAAAGAACCTAGATAAGGGGTTTATTATTAATAGTAATAGCCTTTTTACCTCTTCTATACTCTTTATTAAAAAGACTAATAGTAATAAGTTATAGTTCTATATTAATTATAGAAAGCTAAACGCTCTAACCTAAAACGATTCTTACTTAATCCCTTATATTAACGAGCTCCTTTCTAGAATAAGGATAACTAAAATCTTTACTAAATTAGATATTAGATAAGCTTTCTATTATATCTAAATAGACCTCGACTTAGAAGAGATAACTACGTTTAAAACCAGGTATAGTATATATAAATATAAGGTCCTCCTTTTTAGACTCTATAATAGCCCTACTATCTATTAACGTTATATAAACAATGTCTTAATTAATTATCTAAATAACTTCTATATTACTTACTTAGATAATATTTTAATTTATTTAAACACTATTAAAGAATATAAGGAATAGGTTAGGAAAGTTCTAAATCGGCTCTAAGAAGTAGGACTTTAGATAGATATTAAGAAAAGCGAATTTAGTATTACTAAAGTTAAATACTTAGGATTTATCTTAACTATAAAAGGACTCGAAGTTAATCTAGAAAAAGTAGAGCCTTTATAAAACTAGGTTTAACCTAATACTATAATAGGTATAAAGTCTTATCTAGGGTTTATAGAATTCTATAGATAATTTATTAAAGGTTATACTAAAATTACTAAACCTCTAACTACGATAATACGTCTTATAGAGCTATTTCTATAAATACCTAAATATAATAAGGCCTTTAAAGTACTAAGAACCTAGCTACTTACTATATAAACCTTATATTACTTTAACCTTAATTATAATATAAAGGTAGAAATAGACTCCTTAGAAGGAATAATAGTAGGTGTATTCTTATAATAATATAATAGCCTTTAGTACTTTATTAGGTTCTACTTACACGTCCTAGTTAGCTATAAATCGAACTAGGAGATCTATAATAAAGAGCTATCTACTATTATAGAAGCTTTTAAGAAATAGCGCTTTAAACTTATATTATATTAGAAGTATATTAACGTATATTTAGATTATAGATTATTAGAATACTTTATAATAACTAAGCTACTTATAGCTAAGTAAGTCTAATAGATAGAGTTTCTATTAGACTTTAACTTCTAGATCCGATTTACGTCTAAGAAGAGTAATTAAAAAGTAGATATATTAACTTAATATAAGTAAGACCTAAAAACTTATAATTAAGCTAAAGTAGATAGTTACTTACGTACTCTCTTAGTACTAAATCGTTTAAACCTCTAAATTAACACTAAACTTACTTAGACCTTTTTATAAGAATAGTCTACCTCTCTTAATATAATTTAGTTAGACGATATTCTAAGAATAAGTTTAAATATAATTTAGAAGTTAAAGAAAGATAACTTATACTTCTTTTAGAAAGAACGTTATTAACTTTTAGATAGATACTACCTCTTATTAGATAATTTACTACTTTTTAAGAATTAACTTTATATTTAAAAGAATATTAAACTCTATATAAAACTAATCTAAGAAGTCTATAACTAAGTATCTAGTACTTACCTAAGTATAAAAAAGATATACTAGTTATTAGTATAATATTACTACTAGACTAGAATGTTTTTAGACTATAAGAGATATATAAGGAATTATTAAGCTTATAAATACTCTTATCCTTAATAAACTAAGTAATAAGACTTTCTTTACTCTCTACCTATACTTAACTATTCTATATAATATTTATATATAGACTTTAAATTATTCTTAAAAGATAAACATAGATTTAATACTATATTAGTATTTATTAACTAACTTAGAAAGGATTTAGTATTAATACTCTATTACTCGACTATAGATACTAAAAGACTAGTTAAACTCTTTATTTAATAGATTTACTATTTTAGCTACTACTTTAAATTAATTACATCTAATTAAGAATCTTAATTTATATTATTATTTTAAACTAAATTTTATTAAATAATTAGTATTAAGCTTAAGCTTAGTACTATCTACTATAAATAGATAGATAGATAGATAGAGATAATAAACCGATATATTAATTAGAGACTAAGGCTCTTTATAACCTACTATTAAGACAACTAGAGCGAATTAATCCTCTTAATAGATAGAGTATAAATAACACTTCTATACTTATTTATTAGTATAACCTCTTATTAGCTTAAGTTTAGACTTAACTTAAAGACTTTATAGAACTAGAATATACTAAAGACTTCTATTCTCTAAGAATAACTTAACTATAATAAGGTAGTAAAAGTAGCCTAATATATATACTCTACTTAGAAGATAGCTAAAGATAATATAGATAAGGCTTAGAAAAAGATAAAGGATAGTATAAACTAATACTAAAGAGCTATTAACTAGGATGTTAAAGATAAAGTCTACTTATCTATTAAGAATCTTAAAATAAATTATCCTAGCTAAAAGCTTACTAAATAGTAGATAGAACCTTTTAAAATATTAGAAAGTATAAGACACTTCTATAAGCTAAAACTTCTTAAAAGCTTATTAATTTATAATATTTTCACCTCTAATATACTTTTAAAGAATCTAAACACCTCTCTACTAGGATAAGAGGCTTTAAAGCCTCTACTAGACATTATTAAAAGTATATAAGAATAGAAGGTATAAGAAATACTTAGTAGTAGACTTTTTAGAAGATAGCTATAGTATTAGGTAAAATAGGTTAGATACGATTTAGATCCTACTTAGTATTCTATAGACAATTTTTAGGGTTTATTATATCGTCTAAGAGACTTTTATACTAAATATCTAGAAGAGCCGAGACTACTCTAACACCTCTCTAAATAGCTTAATATATAAGAATTAAATAAGAATTAGGTAAAAGAGTTAATTTATAATATTAATACTCTCTAATTCTAGTTACTCTTAATAAGGAACTTATAATAAAAACCTAAGATAAAATACTAACTAGTAGGAATATTCGAAATTAATAAAGTAAAGAACTAAGACCGAGTTACTACTAAAACAGAGCCTACTAACCCTCTCTAGGCCATAGCCTCTCCTTCCTCTAACTTATTATCCTCCTCTCTACCCTCCTAAGTATAAGGAGCCTAAATCGGCTCTTCCTCTACTACCTCCTCCTTATAAGAACGCTTCTTACCTCAGCGACCTCTTATAACCAGCTTTAGAAAGGACGCTTATAAACTTTTTAAATAGGCCTCGAAAAGGACCTAAACCTAGGTTTAGACAGAGGTTCTACTCTCTATAGTATAGTATAAAAACTATTAAATATTAGTAACTAAAACCTCTTTAATAAGTAAGAGGTACTTATAACAACCTTAGTATAAAGCGCCTAAGTCTTCTCTAGAAGAGTAAACTATACCTCTAAGCTATTCTTTAGTACCTCTATACTAGTAACGACTAATACTTTATCTAAGGCCTTAATAGCCTTCTTAACCTCCTCCTTCTCCTTCTTACTTATAAGCTTATTAAACTCCTTTCTAATAAACTATAGTAACTACCTAAGTTAGAATAGATTTAGTATATATTTAAGATTAAACTTACTAGAATATACATAGTATTCTACTCTATATAGTACCTATACTTCTTCGACTTCGGCTTCTTAAAAGCGTATATATAATCTCTGTTCTAAGATTTTACTTAAAGGTACTAAACGTAGTAGACTTAGTAGGTAGCCAGAAGTGTACTAGAAGAACATAGAAAAGGCATTTTACTATATTAGATTAGCCTCGAATTAGGTCCGATTAAAAAGAGAAGAACTTACTTTTATATATATATAATATATATATTCTAGGAGATAAGTTAGTATATAAGAATATACCTAATCGGAAGGTATTCTTACTATTTATATTATTTAGATAAAAAGAAAAGAAGAAGAGAAGTTAGAATTAAGGAAAAGTCGCCTACTAATATACTACTTTTAATAATAGCTATCGCTTTATAATTATTATTTATTACTTAATAATTACTATTATAATATATAATAATAGTAAGAATATAATAACTCTATAGTAGCGTACTGCTTTCTACCTACTAGCTAATTATTAGCTTCTCTTCTATTTATATCCTATTATTATATAGTATATAGTAGTAAACAAAGAGCGATTAGCTCTTAAACGATAATACTACTAGCTACTAACCCTACTCTAACTACTAGATACTATAATAGTAAGATAAGTTATATTCTTTATAATAAAAAGACAAATAATACTCTAATCGATCTAATACTATGCTAATCGCTAATAGAAGACTTGAAACGAGTCTTTTTAAAGAAGAGGGGATATAATAGTATACTATCTTAGATTATTATATAATAGCTAGATTATTATATAATAGCACTACTCTAAATTATTAGTATTTATAAAACTACTAATACTTCTAAGTAGTACTAATACCTCTAATACCTCTAGAGCCGAGATTACGAATAACCGATACTTATATAAGCGAAGTGCTAAAGGTATTAATATCCAACATTTATATATAGAAGGGATTAAGGTTTAGATGTTATATATTTAGCTTTTTAAAGAATTAGAGGTTATATATTTAGCTTTTTAGCTCTTGTTATTTAGTATTAGCTATATTAGATAGAGCTTGGTTATTATTATTATTAGAACTTAGAAGCTTCTAACCTTCTTATATATAGACGTTTATGTTTAGTATAGTAGAGAGACAGTTATTGTTTTCTTCTATATTAGAGCCTAGTATCTATATACGTTATTCTACTATACGCACTCCTATATACCTCTACTGTAGTTATATATATTTCGTGCTATTATAGATTTCGACTAGACTTATTTTAAGTTTAACTATAATACTAAAGACTTTATAAATAGCTAGTAATATTAGAGTTTAATATCTATTAGCTAGCTAGTAAAAGTATATTTTTAAAATATTAAAGAGAGTAGAGTATACTAAGTATTTCTAAGACTTCTAATAACTCTCTTTATATAGAAAACGTTATATATAGTTTAGATAGTTAATAATATATAAGTTACTAGAAGACTTTTAATTTACTTTTTTAACTTTTCTTTATTAATATTATATTAATATATTAGAATTAAAAGTAACTCTAAGTCTCTTTTAAACTTTACTTTAAAACGTTAAGTATTATTTTAGAGAGACTAGCTAACGTCTCTCTAAAGAGTTAGTAACTTATAATAAAATATCTAGGAATTAAAAGTCTTAAGCTCTATTTAGATTATATTATTTAGAAGGAATTATTTTAAAGGCTATTTAGGATTATTTAAGATTATTTAGAAGAATTAATAATAATTTAAACCTCTAAAGACTCTTATAGATATTAATTCATCTCTCTTAAGTATTATATTTATAAATTAGAAATTATATAAGCTTTAAGCTTCTATCTTTTATAACCTTCAACTAAGATAGATAATCTATAAATATAAAAGACAGCTCTAGCTATTAAATTATTAGATTCCTTAGAATATATATCTATAGTAGCGTAACTTATAGAAGACGCGTCTAAGAAAGCTATAATAGTACGAAATATATACAACTATAGAAGAGGTATATAGAAGTGCGTTTAGCAGAATGACGTATATAAATACTAGGCTCTAATATAGAAGAAAAGGCTAAACTAGCCTTTTCTGACTCTAGGAGAGTAGGCTGCTATATATAAGAGATTCGGACGATATAAATAGAGTACGAAACCGAATAACGATATACGTCGGCTAATATAAAAGCCTAAACCCTACGAAGTATGTCTAAAAGTCCGGATAGACGTATAGACATACGTAACCTTAACTACTGAAACACGGCATATACTATATAATCTCGGCTATATAGGACGGTATACTGTTATATCCCTCTCTCTTGAAAAAGACTTGTCTCGAGTCTTCTATCTCTTATCGTTTAGAGTCGAATCGGGATAGTATAAGTGTTATAACATTTATAGTAATTATCTATTTTGCTCTCTAAATGATGATTTATACCTTAAATATCTCTTAATTAATAAATAATACCTAGAATATCCCTTGTTTTTATATCTCTTATTTTTAGAGAGCAAAACTATCAAAACAGAGGTATTCTAGTTAGTAAATATTTACTACTTTTACTATATATCTACACCTATTTTTAAGTAAATTAAAACTATATACTAGGATGCCTTATAATATTTAAGTACTAAAATCTATTCCCTCTCTATCTTCTTCTACTATTACTACTACTACTAATATACTAGCTCTTAAGTATAAGGATAAGGTAGAGCGTAAGCGGTATATAAAGCCTCGTCGTATAATATTAAAAGAGCTCGATTAACAAGAATAATAAGATAAAGCTATTATAAATAAATTAATAAGTAATTCTACGCTAATAGACACTAACGCTTTAAAGGACGTCATACGAATTAGTCAAGAGTGGCCTACTCTTAAGGAGGTAAAAGAGGCTATAATCGTTTATCTAATTAATTAAGACAAGTCTTATAAGATTATAAAGTTAGATAAAGGTTAGTTTATCCTTAAGTATAAGATAAAAGAGATATATAAATTCTACCTACGTATTATCCTTTCTAAGAAGACTTAATACGTAATCCTTTAAGTATATACCTCTTACTCTTATCTAACTAATATACACCTTAATTACCGCGATAAGAATAGTATATAATATATCTTTAATATCTACGCTAAATCTATTAATTAAGATCCTAACCTTAAGGTAAAGAATTTAGTAAATAATAAGAAGTTACTTAGCTAAGATAATACTATACTAAATCGTTAAGTATATTGCGCTATCTAAAAGCAATATAAGAAGAGTCTTAAAAAGGAAAAGAATTCGTTTACACTTATACTAAATTATATAAAGATGCTCTAAGATTTAGATCTTACTTACTACGCGCGTCTTTAAATTAACTAGGAAACTATAGAATTTAAGAGCGTATTTATTACTCTAGGACCTCTTTATAATACCGCTAAATATATCCGCTACTTTACTAGAGTCGATACTATATATACTTAATCGAAGTTTAAGATAGTACTAGCGATTACTATTATAATTAATACTAATAACAAGATATTACCGATTTACTAGGCGTTATTACTAAAGGAGGACGAGAAGTCGTAGAAGTAGTACTTTATAAATATAGTATATACCTTTTAAACTCTTTAAGTAATATATAAGAATAGTAATAAATAAGTACTAATTAGCAACTACTAAAAGGGCCTATAAAAGCAACTTCTAATAGCCTTTCTAAAGGCTCACGCTCTTATATATTATTAGTATATTATAAATAACATCGCCTTTCGCTATAGTAAGGAATTAAGATAACTTTAGTAGAGACTTTACTATATAAAAGATAAGAATACTTATTAGAAAACTCTATTATAAATAGTAAAGTTTAAAAAGAAGTATAGTAATAAAACCCTCTTTAAATACGTCACTACTATTCTAACCGATATTTATTCCGTATATAAGGTTATCTCTATTAAAGGACTTTTACAATATAGCTATAATATATTAAATATTATTAAGAGTATTAACTTAGTATAGAGCGAGATTTAGAATCGTCTACTAATATAACTACTTAATAGTATATAAGATTAGATAATAAAGAAGTTTTATTTATACTATAATTCGTCTACTAAATTTAGTAATACTAAGGTCTTAAATAAGCTATAGAAGCTCTATCTTAAAAGGCTAGAGTATATTAAAAAGTATAAAGTTATTCCTACTAGTAGAGACGTCTACTAAGTTAATACTCTTAAAAAACATCGCTACTAAGTCGACTTTAAAGAGTATACTTACTTATATCTCTCTTTCTAGGATTATTAATTACCTTACTTATATATAATTACCTATTACTAATATCTTACTATCAACGTTGTATAATTCTTCTACTATAGCTATTTACTCTTAAATTATTATATAATATACTATTCTACTTTTAAGCCTTTCCTTATAATTAATAAGCTTTATTCTACTCCTAGTATTTTACTACTACTAATCAAGCGTTATATAAGATAACTAAAAAAGGCATATATCTACTAAGAGTATTAACTATTAAATTATAAGTATTATAATTACTAAGAAGTTAGCTATAATTCAAGAATATATATAGGTATACTATTAGTCTATAAGCGTATATAAAAGGCAAAAGAGGTAGTTTTTAAAGAAGATAGTAACTAATTAAGTAATAACAAGTTTAAAGACTAGGAAGTCTTCTTTAAAGATATTAACAACGATCCTCTCTACTAATCTAATCTTACTACTACTAATAAAGTATAAATTACCTTCTATTGTCGAAACCGAGTTTTAGAATCTCTTAAGAATAAGGATAAGGATAGAGATAGTAGAAAGGAATATAAAGAGGAATTTAATAGCTTTTCTAATAGCTTAGAGGACTTTTTCCTATTATCTAAGCTACTACTAGAAGAGCTATTCAAGCTTAACGAACCCTTAATTATAAGTACAAGTAATAATAGCGAAACCGAGTAAGCTATAGAGAGCGTATAACGTCGATATAATATTACTAGTAGAAGAGGAATTAATAAGTAATTTATTAAGCTAGAAGTATACCTTAAAGTTTTAAGTACTTAAGATAAGAAGGAAAAGCAACGATCAAGTAATAGTTAGAGTATAATAGATAGGTATTATTACTATATAGATTAAGAGCGTATAGTAGATATTAATAGACGTTACCTTATACTATTAATATTAGATTAATTATATAGAGTAAAAGTAGTAGAGTAGGAGTAAGAGTAGGAGTAGGAGTAAGAGAATATAGACGTTTAGAGTGAAATTAGTATAGATAGTACTAAGCTAAGAATTAATCCTACTACGTAAGAAGGAATTAGAATTAAGGTTAATCTAAGTACTTAGAAGGGCTAAAAAGCCGTCGATTTAAGAGATAAACGAAAGCGTAAGGATTAGAGTATTATACTAGAGGGTACTTATAAAAGTTTATATATTAGGAAGTAAGTAGATAGTATAGTAGTAGGTTAATTTACTATATTTATTAAATTTTTAGTATATTAGTATAGAGAAAACAATAAATAAGGAAAATATCTTTACTAACTAGAATACCTCTGTTTTAACAGTTTTACTCTCTAAAAATAAGAGGTATAAAAACAAGGGGTATTCTAGGTATTATTCATTAATCAAGGGATATTTAAGATATAAATTATCATTTAGAGAGCAAAATAGATAATTACCGTAACATTTATTATATTATTATAAGTTAGTTAGAGTCTAAATCATAGCTAACCTAAGTTTATAGATACTTTATTTATCGTAATTTGTCGTAAGTGAGACGGTTCTAAATCGACTTATTTTATTAAAATCGTAAGCGAGACGAGATATCGAGTCTTAAATTATAACTATAGATGCTTGTAAAGAGACTTCGTTTCTAATCCTTTAATATTAAAAGTAAGTATTCGTGTCTACTAAAAGAGTATAGTCCGATCCTGTCTAGTAGGTTAGAAAATTTTTAAAGTTTAAAAGTTTAAAAGTTTAAAGTAAAATTAGAAAAAGTTTAAAGTAGAGTCGAAGGCGAATTTAGAGTAGAGTTAGAAGTCGTTTAGTTAAGAGGTAGTAATAACTTAGTTAAGAGTTTACTTCGAGAGTGTACTAATTCAGATCTGATCTAAATTCGAGAAAAAAGAGTATAAGTTTATCTATTTATATCTGATTTAAAAAGTTTAAATAAAAAAAGGACTTCTAGCTTAGCTAGAAGTAAAAGAAAGTAAAGAATATAAGACTCTTATTAGAGTTAGTATAGTTTTAGCTAGTTAAAAGACTTAATACTGAATTTAAAAATACTATCTAAAGTTTAGAATAATAAAAGAGGTAGTTTTAGCTAGTTAAAGAGGAAGTTGTTACTAAAGTTATCTTAGTTGAAATTATTATCTAAGTATCTAAAGACAATAAAAGAGGTAGTTTTAGCTAGTTAAAAGAGTTATTACTAAAGTTGAAAATGCTATCTAATATTTAGAATAACAAAAGAAGGGTATAGTCTGATCTGTTTTAAGAGTATACTAATTTATATCCGATTTAAAGAATTTAAATAAAAAAAGAACTTTTAGCCTAGCTAGAAGTGAAAGAAAGTAGAAAAGAAAAAGTTTAGAATAGTCGGAGGCGAATTTAGAGTAGAGTTAGAAGTCGTTTTAGTTAAGAGGTAGTAATAACTTAGTTAAGAGCTTACTTTCTCTTCAAGGGTATACCGATTCATATCCGATTTATCTAAACTTAGGTTAGCAGAAGTTTAAAATAAAGTTAGATAGTACTTAGTTAAGATTAATAGTAATAACTTAGTTAAGAGCTTACTTCTTTATTTTATCTTAATAGAAAGTATATTTTAACTAATTTATATCTGCTTTAAAGAATTTAAATAAAAAAAGGAACTTCTAGCCTAGCTAGAAGTAAAAAGAAAGTAAAGAAAGTAAAGACTATAAGACTCTATACCAGAGTTAGTAGGGTTTCAGCTGTTTAAAGGCGAAGTTATAGCTGAGTTGTCAAAGCTAAAATTGTTATCTAAAGTTTAAGCTAATAAAAGAGGTAGTTTTAGATAATTAAAAGCAAAGTTATTTCCGAAGTTGTTAAAGTTAAAAATGCTATTTAAAGTTTAGAATAATAAAAGGAGGAGTTTTAGCTAGTTAAAGGCGAAGTTATTATTAAATATTATTAAAGTTAAAAATTTATTATCTAAGTATCTAAGGATAATAAAAGAGGTAGTTTCAGCTAGTTAAATAAACTTAATACCGAAGTTGTCAAAGTTAAAATTATTATTCGACGTTTAGGATAATAACAGGTAGGGTTTTAGCTAGTTAAAGGATTTTGTTATCAAAGTTGTTATACTATCTAAAGTTCGAGATAATAATAAGAGGTGGTTTCGGCTAGTTAAATAAACTTAATACTAAAGTTAAAAAATGCTGTCTAAAGTTTAGGATAATAAAAGGAGTAGTTTTGGCTAGTTAAAGGCGAAGTTGTTACCGAGTTGTCGAAGTTGAAATTGTTATCCGACGTTTAGGATAATAATAGGTAGGGTTTCGGCTTATTAAAAGACTTATTACCGAAGTTATTATATTTAAAATTCTTGTTTAAGTAACTAGGGATAATAAAAGGGGGGTTTTCAGCTAGTTAAAATAAAAAAGTTATTACTGAATATTATTAAAGTTTGAAATTGTTGTCCGAAGTCTAGGATAATAAGAGGAGAGGTAGTTTTAGAGACAGTAGTATCTAAGTTTAGATATCTAGTTATATAAAACTGTATTATTTAGGCCTATAGGCCGTCTTGTTCTCTTTAGAGTACTTAAGAACTTATTTATCTTCTGATTTTAAAGAAGAGTTACTATTGTATTATAGAGAGCTCGGAGCTAGATAGAGGGGTATTCTAAACCGAAATGCTAAGATTAAATAATTTCGTTGTTTTCGAATATTTAGTGCTTTAGTGTCTCTCCTTATCTAGGGTTAAAATTCCAGTGTCACTTAAGTATAGTAGACGCGTTCTAGAGCTAAGGTGTAATCTTATTCTATATATAGAAGAATCGTTCTAATTCCCTTCGAGTATAGCTGTACTCGAAAAGCGAACGTTTCTTTAGCGTATTCTTCTCCTAATTCCACTTCTATCTCTTTTAACCTCTATCTCTTTTACTCTTTGTACTGGCGGGGACTTGGTCTATAACCGTAGTCTTTTTGAATGTTCGCTAGTAGAGGTATTTTCGAAGGAAAAGTTTAGAGTTAGATCAGATGATGTTCGGTCGGGATTAATAGCGATAACTTAGCTAAGAGCTTACTTCTTTGGTCCTGATAGAAAGTGTATTTCGACCGATTCGTATCCGATTCGAGGGTTGGGAAGTGGTAGGAAGGCATTAGGGGTAGCGGTGTCTCTTAAGCGAAAGAGGTCTGAATTAGGGCTTTAAAAAGCAAAGGAGGGTTCGAACGAAGGTTTGAATAAGAGTTGGATCGGTAAGTATTTAGAGGTGGTATATTTTTAACTTCGAAGTTCGCTTATAATTATATCTTCTATTTCTCTAACCGATTGTTTTATCCTTTATTTATACCGCTATCTTATCTATATATTGTCTATATTTAAAAAGTCTCTTTAGAACCTTTTGTGTTTTTCGGTGTACGGTTTCGATTCGGAGAGGGTTCAGAGGGTCTTTTGAAAAGGGGGGTGTCCCTAGAAGGGGTTTGTCGCTTAACGCCTCGTAGCGGAACTGGTTTAACATAATATCGATTTAGAGAGGGGGGGGGTAAGGTTAGGTTAGAAGCCTTTGCGATAACTATAATAAGTTAACTTATTTACTAAACCTAGGGTTATTAGGACTCTCGGGAATACTTAGCGTATTCTAATCCCTTAACGTGTCTATAATACGATTTTTACTAGCTATTATAGCGATTATAGAAGCTATATTAAGAGTATAGGATGAGCAAAGTAAAGTTAAAGTAGATACTTAATTCCTAGAACTATAAAGGAGAGCATAAGGCTTTAAATACTATACTCCTTACTTAAAAGGTAGGGATTATTAGGTGATTCTTTATCTAACCTACCTTTATTCTATAATATACCTCTTAAATAACCTTTTCTAATTAGGAAAGCGTCGTTTACTATATATACAGATTTAATAACCTAAACTCTTTCTTTTCTTTTTATAACTTCCTTAAAACTCTCTTACCACTACTAGACTACTATAACATACGCTACCTAACAAAAAACTATAGTATAAAGCTTATATTTACCTTTCCTAGGCTCTTATATTAACTAAAATAGCCTCTCTCCTAGATCTCTTATCTTCTAGATAGTAAGACACCTATAAATAATAGCTCTATACTCGTTTATAAGTATTATAAAGTTAAAGTTTATAAAGATAAAGAGAATAAGGAAGGTATTAAATATATAATTAATAGATTAAAACCTAGGTATTATTCTTTTAAATATATTAATCTTTATTCTATACTTTAGCTAACTATATAAGAATATTAAATATTAAATCTCTTATATATTTCCTCTTCTAGTCTAGTTATACCTTAAGGTAGTATACTTAGTAGATTTTATACTATTAACATCTCTAAGAATAAGCTAGAGAAGTTAGTAGTTATAAGCTCTAATTAATATTAAGCTTTTAAAGACAGTCTTAAACCTAAAAAACTTCTTAAGAAGCTTCTAGCTATTAATACTAGGCTCTTAAACAAACTTCCTAGTAATAACGTCGAGCACCTAACCGTTAGTAATAAAAGCTTACTTATTACGCCTTCTATTAAGAAAGCTTATTATAATATTTCGAATTTTTAAGAAGCTCTTTATAAGAGCTACGTTACTTCTATAGTAGCTAGTAAATTAACTAGTCGCTACTATAATATAGAATCTAAAAAAGTTATATACTATTTTAACTATACTATTAGATACTCTTATAAAACGTTATTAAGTATCTATCTCCCTTTTATAATTACCTTAACTAAAAATCTTAAGAAATATTAAACTAATATTAGTAATAAAGTTTATATAGAGCTTTATTTAGTTAGTTCTCTACTTCTTATTTTATTTCCTTAGCTAATTTTATAGATTTAGAAGTAGAAGAAGTTATATAGTATAATCTATATAAGTCTTAAATAGGGTTTTAGAAGCTCTTAGTTATCCTCGGTTCTAAACTATACTTATTACTATAAGAAGCCTAACAGTTTTTAGAGTCTCGCTTCTAATAATAAACTAGATAGTAATACTCCTAAGGTTTTAAAGTATAGTAACTATGTTTCTAAGAGTACTCCTTTTATAGCTTTTACCTTAAATAGTACTCTACTTATAAGAGCTAATACTCGTAGTTAAACTAAGAGCCTAAGCACTCCTTATAAGAGTTCTACTATTTATAGTAAAGATAATACCTTCTCTTCTAAGTAGTAAAAGTCTACTTAAAAGCCTTTAAAGGTTCTTCTAAAGAGCTATCCTAAAAAATCTATTCTAAAGTCTATTCTAAGAAAGATTATTTTAAAGAAAACTACTTCTATAAAGTTAGTTTCTAAGAAGTTATCTTCTAAAAAGCTTACTAATAACTATTTTAAGCGTTCTTTAAAGAGCTATAAGTATAAGAAGGATATTTCTAAGAGTAAGGAATCTAAGAATAATAATAGTAATAATAAGTCTAATAGTATTAATCTTAGTAATACTTTTAATAAAATAAGTATAGTACTTATTATACTTAGTAAAACTGTTTCTAAGCGTTAGAAGAAGTACTATTAGTTAGTTAGTATACTTTACGTTTACGTAGTAGTAGTTAGTTCCTTTAAAACTTTATATTTATATTTAATAGTACTTCTTAAAAGGGTCTTATAATACTTAATTACTAAGTATATAATAATTAAATAAATAAATAAAATCTAAAATAAGCTTATAATACTCTCTAAATAATTATAAAATAAAAAAGAATAAAACTTCTTAAAAATATATAAGTAAAATAATAAAGTAAAGTATAATAATATATAAAAATAATAGAGAGTGTTATTTACTATTTTAAAAGAGTGTTTTTAACTTAAAAATATAGTTTTAACCTAAAATTTAGTATACTTTGCTTTTTAAGAGAGTGTTTTACTAAGTAAATAAGCGTTCTAGAGATTAAGTAAAGCTTTAAAATATTTAAATTTTTACTTAAATAAGTTTTTTATAAGTCTATTTACTAGTATATTATTTATTAGTAAATAAGTAACCTAGAAAGATCTCTTCTAATACTTCTAATAAAGCTATATATTCTAGATATCTATATATTAAAGCTTTATAGATATTCTCTTATTTTCTCTAGTAATTAATTAAATAGTTTATTAATTATTATAAAATATATTCTATATCTTACCTAAATTAAGCTATAGTTCTCTAAAAAGACGCTTTAATACTATTGTTTCTATACCTAGTTACTTTACTTCTAAGAGCTTGGCTTCTATTATTAATATTATAATTATATCTTATTATAAGGCTCTTTAAGCTATAAGTCTACTAAATAACGATATTATATATCTATTAGAAGATCTTCGAGTTTCTAGATTATTAGTATATAATATATCTAAGATAAGTACTAGTTATATACTTCTAAGCTCTTTTCTATATATGATTTCTAAGAACCTTATCCTAAATAAGTATTAAATATACTAATCTATTATAGCTATATATTTATTATTTAAGTTAGTTAAGAAATATAAAAGCTAGAAAGTAGTAAATATAACATCTAGTTATATTATAATTACTATATAGAGTACTAAACCTATCTTCTCCTAATAAAACTTTATAAACATAGGTTTTACTATTCCTTAATTCTTTTTTAGTTTATATATTAGAAGTAGTATACTTAGGTAATCTCTATTAATAAGCTTAAATTATTTAGTAACTTGTTTAATATATATATTATAAGAGAGCTATATCTTTTTCTATACTCTATCTTTATAGACTTTTACCTTAAAATACTATTCTATATTACTAAGTAAGTATAGTTTATATAAAAGCTTTAGTTTATTTATTATAACTCTTACTAGAGATTTGTTGTCTTAATAGTATATTATTTATATATTATCTATATAAAAGATTATAAAAACCTTTTTTAAGAGATCTATATAAATATAAGGCTCTTCTAGATAGGGTATTAAGCTATATTCTTAAAGAGTAGTTATAAAGTGTTTAAACTATAGAGCTAGGAAATCTCTTAACCTATAAAGTGCTTTATCTAATTTAATATATAGTCCTTTTTATTAATATCTATCTAGAAGTTAGTAAGCTACTAAAAGAGCTTCTATATCCCTTTCTACGTTAATAAACGTATTTATAATATTATATTACTTAATCTCTAGGTTAAATCTAGTAGCTATTACTATAGCTATTTAGAATAATCTTACTATAAGTATAGTAGTATATATTAAAAGGATAGTATCTTCTTATTAGAGATTACCCCTTACTATAAGCTAAGCTTAGTATTAAATTAGATAGTTTATAGAGTTATATTTATATATAAATACTTACTTTAAAGGTAATAGTTTCGTTTTAGTATTCTATCTTTTAATTATATACTAGTATTTCCTTTTCTCTAGGTTTTTAATTTTAAGCTCTAAATCGTCTTTAAAGTACTTACTAAGTAGATAGTTTATAAGTTCTCTCTATAATTTTAGCTCTTTTAGTAGTTTTAACTAATAAAGGCATAGGTATTTAGGCTTTAGAGGCGTTTCTTCCTCTATTATTACTATTATAATAATATAGTAGATATCTTATAAGTCCTTTCTATTTAATACTATACTCTCTAATAAAGGCTAAAAAGTACTAAAGAAATAATTTAAATATTCTAGAATAGCCTATTAAAGCTCTATTCTAATTAATATAGCTAGTAGAGTAGAGATTATTATATCTCTAGTATCCTTCTCTTTAAGTTAACCTCTTCTACTCTTTCTTAATATAGATAGATATACTTTCTTTATATACTCTTACTTTATCTTAGACTTCTTTAGGTTTTTACTTTCTATATTTATTATTCTCTACTCTTTAGTTAACTTTGTATTAGAAGTTTCTAGAACTAGTATATTAAGAGTTCTTTCTTATATACTACTTTATTATTAAAAGAGCCTACTCTCTCTATTTTATTAGAAGATTCCCTCTAGTATTCTATTACTTATCTTAATTAGTAGACTACTTAAGCCTTTTATACTTTTAGTATTATTTTATAGTTAAGAGAATTCTATAAGCACTTATTAAGAGAGTTTTATAGTTTATTAAGAGATTCCTATATTTTACTTATTTTAAAAGCTTATAACCTATCCTAATATACTTTTAGGTTTAGGTATTACTCTAAGTAATAGAAGTCTAAACCTAGAAGAGATTATATCTCCCTTTTCTAGCCTTACTCCTAAGTTCTAGCTAATTAAAGCTTTACTTAATATATTAGTAGCTTTAAGTAAGATATCTCTTACTAGTTTAGCTCCTAGTTTTAGTTTTCCTACACTCTCTATTTTATATATACTAACACTTTTAAGTAGGGCTTTAGTATCCTATTACTCTTACTTAACTATATACTATACTACTATATAAGTAATTATAATAGGTTATTATTCTACCTTTTTATATTCTAGTATATAAAAGATTTCTTTATTAAATATAATATTCTAAGTTATAATAACTCGATTAAGCTATAAAACCTAGATATAGTAGATATTTAATAAGATATACCTAACTAAATAACCTATATAAGCTCTAAGATTAACTTTAAAAGCTCTCTTCTTAACTTCTTATTCTCTTTCCTTTTTTAGTAGATAAGCTCTAAACCTATAAATATAGATTCTATTCTAATCTAGTCTAAGGTCTTTTATTACTAAGTTCTTAAACTTTAAATTATACTAGTAGAAATAATTATTAAACTATAATAAGAGCACCTTATTTAATATCTTAAACTTGTTTCTTTAGTTAAGACTTATATTATAAAGCTAGATTCTAGCTATAGTCGACTTAGTCTAGAGGTGTTATAATAAGTTAGTAGTAAATAACATTTTAATTAAGTATATAATTACTTCTTATCTTACTCTCTCTACCTCTCTATTTAGCTTATAAGTATAAGTTAATATAAACTCTAAGTCTATTCTAATTTCTATAGCCTATAAAGTATATTCTAAGGCTCTATATTATAAGATTACTAATTTATTATTATTATACTTAAGCTTATAAATTAAAAGACTATATTACTATCTAATCTATCTTTTAAAGTTTCTAAGCTTTTTAAATACTATTTCTTCTCTCTTATTTATTATTATAAATCTAAAGAGCTTCTTACTATACTCCTCTTTTATTAAGAGGAGCTATTTAGCTCTATTATATCTAGTTAGAAAGTTAAACAAATCCTACAAGTACTACTAGAATAGTTATATACTCTTATTCTTAGAGATATATCTTAAAACTATATTCTAAGTATAAGTAATAGTATAGTATAAGTACTTCGCTTATTTAATACTTATAATTTTTACGTTCTTTATTAACTAGACTAGAGCTTTAAGAGCTTCCTATTCTAGATATTCTAATCTTCTATACTAAATTTCTACTAAATCGCTTCTTAGTCTAGTATAGTCTTTTATCTTCTTATAAAAGCGTTTATTAATCTTTTTAAAGAGTATTAGATATATTAAAATAAATATAGCTTAAGGGTTTTAGAGCTTAGTATAGTTATTAATAGAGTTATATTTAAATAAGACTAAGTTTACTATATAAATTAAAGATTTAATAACTATACTATTCTTTATAAGTCTAAAGCGTAGTAAATAGTTATACCTATTATACTATACTCTAGATTCTCTAATATATACTTCTAAGATAATATTAGAATAAAAACTCTTAATAACTATAATATTAGTAAGTGTTAGATCTATAGAGTTACTTCCTCTCTTACTTTTAAGAACGTTCTTTATAACCCTTATTTCTATTCTACTAATTAGAATACTAGTCGTTCCTAATTCTACTATATTATTAGAGCGCTTAAAGGTTCTTAGAATAAGTATATCCTTATTATTAATAAGATAAACTACTCTATAGTTATTAAAGAGTATTAAATCTATAAGAAAGTATCTAGTATATTTAGCTAAGAAAGTATAGATTCTCTATTTTAGAGCTTAGTTTATTCTTTCTAGATTAGTTAAAAGCTCTAAAAATAAGATTATAATACTTATATTCCTAATAAGGTATTTTAATAACCTCTAAGTAGAGCTTATAGATCCCTTTCTAAACTTAGATTATACTATAAGGAACTTTTTAATTAGTTTCTTTTAAAGGTCTATCTAGAAAGAGGCTCTTAAGTACTATATAATCTCTTTTAACTCCTTATTATTTAAGAGATTATTAAGAGTAAGATTATACTTTCTAGTAAGTATAAATTCTAAGGTTTAATAGTTAACTAGTTTCTAAAAGTATCCTTAACTAGTCTTATATAGACATTTCTTATTATTAGAACCCCTATTTTAGGCTCTATTCCTAGAATTAGATAGGTTATTACTTCTACTTCTAAGAATAGAGAATATCTTACTAGCCTTCTTACTAGTCTTTAATATAAGGTATTTATATAAGATCTCTAAAAACATTTTAGTAAGATTATTAAGTAATATAACTCCTTTCTTAAGCTTTATATTATTAATTAACTATATCTTTTAACTTATTACTTAGATAAGAGTAATTTAGTAAACTATATCTAGGAAGTCCTTTACTATAAGTAGACTCTTAATCTCTAAGAGTTAAAAATTTTTTACTTAGTTATAGTAGCGTTTCTAGTTAGAGAACTAGTAATTAGAGTTTATAGACCCTAATTTAGTTTAAGTAAGTATATTCTAGTATTCTATATATACTATATCTTCTACGCTTTCTAATATTAGTACTAAGTTATTTTTAAGCTTTTAAATTAGGTCTTAAAGAGCGAATTTCCTAGCGTATCTAAGTAAGGATTAGGCTTCTAAGAGTATAGACTTATCTATAGTACTCTCTACCTAGGAGCTAACTTTATATATCTTACCTTATATAGTATAAAGCTTATTAATTTTAAAAGTATATCTTTTAATATCGTCTCTAAAGTCCTCTTTAACGTTGTTAGCTAATACTAGGAGAGGTAGTTCTAGTAGATCTCTTCTAATATATTAAGCTACTAAGAGTATATCCTAAGCTTTATTTACTATAAGCTAGGCTTTTTTAAGTCTAATATTCTTATTAAGTATAGCTTATTTAATTATAGAGTAAGGTCTTTTAAGCTTATTAGTATTCTTAGTATTAGAGCTATTTAAATCGAAGTATTCCTAGACTCTTTCTTAGTAAGTAATATAAAAGAAGTAGTTATACTATATAAGCTATGAGTTTTAGTTAGTAAAGAGGACTTTTTTAGTTAAGAGTAAGCTTACTATTATAAAAGTAGTACTCTTAAGAAGAAGATAAGAATAGATAAAAAGAAGATAAAGCTAATATAACTAGCGTAGTAGAAGCAGTATTCTATCTACTAACTAGGCTTATAACTATAGTAATTATAGAAGCTATATTAAGAGTATAGGATAAGTAAAGTAAAGTTAAAGTAGATACTTAATTCCTAGAACTATAGAGGAGAGTATAAGGCTTTAAATACTATGCTCCTCGCTTAAAAGGTAGAGATTATCAGGTAATCCTTTGTCTAACCCACCTTTGTCCTATAACAGCTATCTATATAGATACTAAACTCTAGTATTACTAGCCGTCTAGGTAGTCTCTGATTACCTAGCTATTTAAGAATATTGTTCTTCTAGTCTAATTCTAGCCTAAAGCGAAAGGTATATTAACTTCGAATTTAAAACAAAAGAAGTAATAAAAAGCTTGAAAGAGATATTATTTATACTATTACTAGCGAAGAAGAGTTTAGTCTTTTTATATAATAGTACGAAATATATATAACTATAGAAGAGGTATATAGGAGTGCGTTTAGTAGAATGACGTATATAAATACTAGGCTCTAATATAGAAGAAAAGGCTAAACTAGCCTTTTCTAACTCTAGGAGAGTAAGCTACTATATATAAGAGGTTTAGACGATATAAAAGAGGTACGAAACCGAACAACGATATACGTCGGCTAATACAAAAGCTCGAACTCTACGAAGTACGTCCGAAAGTCTGGATAGACGTACGGACGTACGTAACCTTCCTAAATTAGATAATATAAAATAACAACTACTGAAACACGGTATATGCTATGTAATCTCGGCTATATAGGACGGTATGCCGTCACAAAAGCTACTAATAGAGCTCTTACTAAAGCTAAAAAGCCTACTAAGAAGACTACTTCTAGTATTAAAAGAGGCTTTAAAAAGGCTACTAGTACTAGTAAAAAGAAGGCTTCTACTAACTCCGCTAGCACTTTTTAGAAATCTAAGAACGACTAACTAAAGAAGTAGTAAAAGCAACGTATATAATAGACTTATAAACTATATAAAGCCTTCGTTCTTAAAGTTTATTATAATAGCACGAAAGATATACTACTATCGAAGAGGTATATAGGAGTATATTCAGTAGAATAACGTAAATAAATACTAGGCTCTAATATAGAAGAAAAGACTAAACTAGTCTTTTCTAACTCTAGGAGAGTAGGCAGCTATATATAAGGGATCGGATAGTACTAAAAGGTCGGAAACCGAATAATATATATTAGCTAATATAAAAGCTCGAACTCTATAAAGTACGTCTGAAAGTCTAGATAGACGTATATACTCTTTCTAATTTAGATAATATAAAATAATAACTACTAGAACCTTATATATACGGTATATACTATGTAATCTCGGCTATATAGGATAGTAGGCTATTATATTCCCCTCACTTAAAAAAGACTCGTCCTCGAGTCTAGGTGTTATCGGGGTCGAATTGGAATATTAGACGTCGTTGTTGTTAAGCGAGAGTCGGTTAGAGTCCGCATCGTAGGCGACCTAATTCATACTTGTAAAAGAGACTTTGTTTCTAGTCATTCTAGTATCAAAAGCATCCATCTGTATTCGTATTCGCTAAAAGAGTGTGTCTGATCCTATCCGGGCTGTCTTACAGGTCGGAGGGATTTTAGAATAAGATCGGAAAAAGTTTAGAGTAGAGTCAGATGGTGTTCGGTCGGGAGGCAGTGATAACTCAGCTAAGAGCTCACTTCAAGAGCGTACCGATTCGTATCCGATTCAAAAAACTCAAATAAAACTTCTAGGTCCAGCTAGAAGTGAAAAGAAAGTAAGACTCTTACCAGAGTCGGTGGAGTTTTAGCTAGTTAAAACGAAGTTGTTACCGAATGTTAAAAATGCTGTCCAAAGTTTAGAATAACAAAAGAGGCAGTTTCGGTTACAACTATCAGGCTCGTAGGCCGCCTCGTTCCCTTTAGCAATTCTAAATCGAGGTACTTAAGAACTTTATTTATTATCTTCCGATTCTGATTCCACTTTAGACGTAGTACTAGTAGAAGACTCGCTGTCGAATCGTAGGGAGTTCAGTCCTAGACTAGATAGAGATATATTCTAAACTAAAGTACTAATATCTCGTAACTTAGCGTTTCAACGTTACTTCTTATCTATAGCTAAAAGATTAGACACTATTTTAGCGAAATTGTTTTTCTAATCTCTCTTCTTTATAGTAGCTAAGTTTTAGAGCCGTAGTATAATCTTCTCCTATATATAAAAGAACCTTTCTAATTCTTATATCTCTCTAAGTATAGCTATACTCGAAAAACGACTCTTAAAATCGGTAAAAGTTTCTTTAGCGTAATCTCCTATCTATAAGGATCCGAAAGCGTTCTAAGCATCCTCCTTCTTATAGCCGGTTAAAAAGTATATATCTAAAAGGATAATTATATCTTCTTAATCTTTAAAAGCATTCTTAACCGAGTCTAACTCGTATCTAGGCTCTAGGTAGTTTCTAGCTAGTCTAGTCGTTATACCTTAAATAAGAGCTTTATATATCAAGAGTAAACTATAGTAGTCGGCATTTATATAGAGTCTATCGCGTACTAATATCCTCTATTGTTAGTATATAAGTGAAATACTATTATTTAAAGGTTTAATCTTTTCAGTTATCTTACTTTTATATTAGAGGATATTCGAAACAGCTTCTATGCCGCGTTAGATAGAGGAACGTCGGAAGATATTAGAGGTAGCGGTGGTCCTTAGCTAAAAGGGGTATGAATTTAAGCTTAGAAGCGAAGGTTAGTTTAAACGAGGGTCGGATCGAGGAGGGTCCAGAGTAGCGATTTATTAACTTTAAATATCGCTTATTCTCTCTTCTAGCTTAGCTAGCTAATCTTTTGTTTTTCGTTCTTCTGCTTCTAAGGTTTATATAATCCTCTATATCTCGTCCGTATTTAAGAAGTCTCGCTTATCCTTATTGTTTTAAGACTTCTTCTTTAGCGTTCGGTTACTATTTAGCCGGGGGGTGTCCCTAGAAGGGGGTTTAACACCTCGTAGCAGAACTGGTTTAGAGAGACCTAAGGTCTCTTAGAAATTCGACATAATGTCGATTTAGAGAGAGAGAGAGAGAGGTAAGAGCAGATTTGAAAGCTTTTTATAATAACTATAGTATATCGACTTCTCGAACCTTATATAATAATCTCTATATAGAGAGGGTTATTATAAGCCTCTAGAACACTAAGCGTATTCCGCTTTCTTAATACGTTAAAAACACAATTTCTACTAGCTATCTAGAACTAATACTAAACTCTAATATTGCTAGCTGTCTAGGAGATCTCTAGAATCCCGGCTATTTAAGGTTATCGTTGTTTAAGTCCGATTCTAGTCTAAAGCGAAAGATATATCGACTTCGAATTCGAAATAAAAGTAACGACGTGCTTAAAGAGATATTATTTATACTATCTCTAGTAAAGAAGAGTTTAGTCTTTTTATATAATAGTAGAAAATATATAATACTATTAAAGCGGTATAGGAGTGTATTTAGTAGAATAACGTATATAAATACTAGGCTCTAATATAGAAGAAAAGGCTAAACTAGCCTTTTCTAACTCTAGGTAGTATTTTAGGTTTCCTCGCCTAATCTATTATCCTATTCTACCTTAACGCTTCTTCTCTCTTCTATCTCGTGTAAAAATCACTTCGGAAAATGTGGGTCGTTTAATATCTTTTGCAAATTAATATATTGTGTATGTAAATTTGAAGTAGCCAATTGAAATTAAGTTAGCTAAGAGGGATGGGATAGGTTGCAAGTTAAAGGCTCAGATAGACCCCTCGAGTATTACGAGTACCTGAGGGGGCGTCACCTCGGAGAATGGAAATCCACCACCACAGCGTCGGTTCATCTTCATCCTCGCTGTCAGATGCCGATTCTACTTCCCCTTCAACAACGTCTGGGGAGCCTTCGCGGTTTCCGGGAAGCCCAGGAAGGAAGGCGTGGCGACAGAGAGGACAATCTGGGATTGCCTTTTGTCTAAGCCACCGTTCAATACAAGCTCGCCCAAAGACGTGCCCAGAAGGACAGGGTACACGGGCATAATCTTCCGCGGGCACTGTTTCCTCTGAGTCCGATAGACTTGGTTGGCCGACAGTGCTGGTACAAATTGGACATTTGTACGGCCCTTCCTTGGAAATCTTTTGGATGTCCTCTGGACTAAGCTCTGCAAGAAACTGCGTAGGATCCGGGGAATTTGAACGACGAGTGGTAGGAGTAGAGGGAGTGGAGAGTTCCTCCAGATCCAACGTTGATTGCATTTGATAGGTTTCTCTTCGCACAAGCATGATCTCTAGCATGGAATGTAGGAACTCCATGGCTCTCACATACTTGTCATACTCCTCTTGGAGGTCTGCAATTTCCTCGGCCGAGTGGGGTTCAGCTCGACGAGCAACGAGCGCTCGGATTGAGAGAGCTAGGCAGCGATAGGAAGTTTGAAGCCATTCCAATTCCCCATCTGTAATCAAATCACTCGGTGCGCGATAGGAGGTTAGAGGTGATTCGAGTTCGTTGCCAGTACGGAAATAGAGCTGCTGGACGTGATTGTGACTAAGAATATCTCGCCAGAATAAGGCAAATCTCTCTGCCAGAGGAGGAGAGATAGTCTCGAAGTCTGGGTGCGAAGCAACGAGTTCATCTACGTTTGGTCCGGCATTCCCGGTCTTGCTACACTGGAAGCAAGTGAATGGAACACTCAAGTCCGACTCCCAGAAACTCTGACATGCTGTTACATCACGCAGAACCTCTTGTCCTAGTACATTAGCCAACCAAGTTCTACGATCACAATGCTCCGTGAAGCCCTTAGCATGATTGCATGCATAAGTAAGGTTGATTGTGTAACACATCTTTCTAAATCGTTGTACAGTTGTGTAATGAGATGCTACTAGAAAGTTTCGTGGGTAATGTAATCGGACTTTCTCACTTGAGAATCAAGGGGGAATATATAAAGTAACAGCATAAACTGTTTTAACTCCTTCAATTCCTAGCACACTTGATATTCCCATCCGCCAAATAACAATAAGAACAATAAATTCAAACTACGGACAACTTGCTCTTTGACTACAACAAAAAAGTAGAGATTCAGAGCACAATCGCTTTGTTGCCTGGCAGTTTTGTTTCTCAAAGAACTCTTTGCGAACTTTCAATTGTTCACCAATGGTAAAATCATAATTCTCCACTAGAGAATTTCAGAAATAGTATTGGGTTACAGCTTGAGTATCTGGTTATTCGCCACGAGTTGGTGTTCAGGGCAAAACTGCATGAACAAGAAAAACGAAAGACTGGATTCCCAGTTCTCCAATTCGCTTCACGCAATTCAAGAAATTATACCCTATCCATAGCTTGCCTCCCGTGAGCGACATAAACACTAACTCTCTTGTATAATCCGAAGTATTAGCCCAGAACTTGAAGTTTCCGAACATCTGCGTCAATTTCATATTATACCAGAAAGTTGGAACAGTTTAAGATGGAGAGTAAAGTCAAGTTGAGCTCCCCTACCAAAACCCATCGCCGAGATTAAGCCGCCAAGATTTCCCAAGGTCAACGCATCACTTTCTCACCCCCTTCCCAATCCATTCCCAACCCAAACAAAACTCACAATGGCACATCCAACCTCCCGTCTCCTCTCCCGCAGAGTCTGCCAACAATTCGCCCCCATCTGCAAGCCCACCTCTCCCACAATCCGCAACCTACGAGCACCAGCAACTCGCCGCGGCTACGCATCTGGAGAAAAGGGACCAAATCCCACACCCGGCCAAAGTCCTTTCAAAATATGGCCCTTCGTTGCAATTACGTTAATGGGATCGGGAGCTTATGCTTTAATGGTGAATAGTCGGAAAGGTACGTTTCAATTATCTCTATGTTCGAGGGTTGAGCTTCAATGGGGGTGGGGACTTTCACAAGCCTCGAGCTGCAAATGAAGCTTAAAAGCTTGAATTCCGAGATGCCGCTTTAAGACAACAATGACGAAGGTTGGAATTCAAGCACGAGGTGGTGAAGTCCATCCACCCCGCCTGGAACCTCCCGCTCTAAAAACCTCAAATAACTAACAAACAAACTCAACATCACAGACATGGCGCCAAACTCCCAACTCCCAGCTCCTAAAAAAGACAAACCAACCTTCTCCCCCGAAAAAGTAACCGTCCTCTTTGTCCTCGGCGGTCCCGGCGCAGGAAAGGGCACACAATGCGCCAACCTAGTCCGAGACTACAACTTCACCCACCTCTCAGCCGGTGACCTCCTCCGCGCAGAGCAAGAGCGGCCCGGATCCGAATTCGGCGACCTCATCAAAGAATACATCCGCGACGGCAAGATCGTACCGATGGAAGTAACCGTCCAACTCCTCGAGAACGCCATGAAGGACCAAGTTTCAAAGGATGCCAGCGGGAAGGGCAAATTCCTGATCGATGGTTTCCCAAGACAGATGGATCAGGCAATTAAATTCGAGGAGACGGTCTGTCCCGGGAAATTCGTCTTGTTTTTTGATTGCCCGGAGAAGGAGATGGAGAAACGGTTGTTGGATCGGGGGAAGACGAGTGGGCGGTCGGACGATAACGCTGAGAGCATCAAGAAAAGGTTCAGGACTTTTGTTGAGACGAGTATGCCGGTTGTGGATTACTTCGAGAGCCAGGGACGGGTCGTCAAGGTAGCCGCTACCAAGACACCAGACCAAGTCTACAAGGAGACAAGCGAGAAGTTGGAGGAGAGGTTAGGGAAGCAATTCTAGAGGGATTTGCATCTTCTGGGAAACGGGGCATAACGTATGGGTTAGATGGGGTGGAACTAAAGGCATCGACTGCTTTTTCCTTTGTGTCATAGAATGTAGAAATAAGGTGTCTTGGTTGTTTGTAATTTATTGTAGTCTCTGTATCTATACGACCAGGGAGTACATACTCTCATATCGCTCATTTCTTCAAAACCCAGAGAATTCATCCCTACATCCTGCCAGATGTTATGCAACCAAAGTGTACATCCTTTAACGCCGGGCAACAATGGCTTTTCGATATTCAGCGAAATGACAGAAGAAATTCGGTCGTGGGAAACGTAATTCTTCTATCTTGTACCGCTTTAGTCGGTACCCATCTCTACCATATTATCCCGACCACCAACTCTACGACCGGCACCCATTCCAGTAGCTCCAGCAACCTTTCGCTCAACCTCGTGGGCTTCTCTCTCCTTCTGGGCCTCAGCTTGTTGTCTCTCCCGGCTAATAACCTCCTTGACAGCTCTCAAGCTTGTTCGCCACTGATCAAGTCTTGTGGCAACCTCTCGCCATTGCTTCTCGCCAAAAACGCGATAAGTCGTTCTGTGAATGAGAAAAACCTGTCTCTGTTGCGACATCTTTCCCTCAATAAGCTTGGCAATGATAACATCGATAATCCATCTCTCAACATCCTCAGGTGGGATTTGTAACGCCTTCTCAATTCGCTTGTATTCGAGCTCTCGGCTGTTTGTGCTAGCAGCAACACTTGCGAGTGTCAAAAGTCTCATCTTTCGGTGGAGTTTCGAGTTGTCCAAGTCCTGCTTCTCGAGCCAGTCCTCATTCTCGTCCCGGAAATCATTGTAATCCTCGAGTTCCTTTTCAGAAAATATTTCGAGAAGTTCGGAATATTCAGGGTGCGTGTCTTGGAGAGCCTGGATCGTGGAGAGGGAGGTAAGATCGTGGAAGTCGAAATGGTTAGGTGAAACTAGAGCGGTCTTCAAGGCGCGGAGAGAGAGATCTTGGGCTTCCTTGGAGGAAACTTCGTCGGTTGGGAAAGTACGGAGGGATTTGAGGACGTATTGGTAGCCAGCCTTCGATCTGTTACGAGATCATTTAGCAGAGTTACACCTATTTTAAAACCAGCAGCACTTACCCCTCGTCACTGCCATCTTCTGCTGCATCTGCGAGTTGCCCAAACACTTTTCGTTGGTCCTCCTCATCCAAGTCCCACTCCTCAATCCATTGATCCAACTTCTTTAATTGTGGCTTTAGGGTCTCGAATGATCCGCTAGCTTTGACGATACGGAGAATAGACTGGAACACATTGAATCGGACTTCGTTGTCGGCAGACAGGAGGTTGAAGATTGTGGTGAGGACGTTGAGCGCAAGGCCGGTACCGTGGCCGGAGGTTACTGGCTTTGAGAGGTTGTCGCACATGCGGGGCAAGAACATGTTGACATTTGGAGACTGCATAACCAAGTACACCAACAGATTATAAGCGGCCGTAAATTCCTTCTCGGGGTAGGAGTTCAGTCCAGCGGAAGCCGTCACGAGTTTCTTAAGAACCTCATCTTTGGAATTCGACTCGAGGAGGGGTTCGACTTCTGCGGTGATGTGGAGGTACTCGGCCAGGTCGCGCGCAAGGTCAGCAAAGCTGCCTTCGACGAAGCAGTACTGCATGATGAGATCGACTCGAGTGACCGGTGTTGACGAAGAATTCGGCGGCGGCGGCGACGGGGTCTAACTTCGTGGAATTAGGGTCTGGTCACGTCCTGCGATTTGGAACATTTTTTGAACCTCAGATGTGGGCAGACAAACGAGTGCGCTAAACTCAAAGCGAGGAGTCTCCTATTGGTCAGTGGCGTTACAAAGGCGGGGTGAACTGCTAGAGACACACCCTGCTCCCCCCGTTTAAGTTATTGAGGCTTTTCCAGCACGCAAGCACTGTACAAAAAACTTTTTCTCATCTAATACTGCATATTTGGTTGTTTTGATTCTTCTTAGTTGTTTCTCGGATTTCTCAAGCCTCACCAAATTGCCAGTGCAGACGCTTTAGCCATCAAGGAACTTTAAAATCTACCCTACTCAAATAGCCGCGGATCCAAGATGGGACCTAAGAACCACGTTGATTATTCACTTTATTTGGTGACAGATTCTACTCCAGCTATACTGGGTAATAGAGATCTCGTGGAAGTTGTCGAAGCTGCTCTTGAAGGTAGTGTCGGCATAGTTCAATATCGAGACAAGGTATGCTCTTACTTTTCGTTTAAATACAAATCGAGCTGCTTCTAAAAGTATTGTTAGACTAGCAGTACAGCGGTGCTGGTTTCCACGGCCAAAAGACTCCATGCTGTGACTCAGAAGTACAATGTTCCGCTTCTGATTAATGACCGGATTGATGTTGCTCTTGCCGTTGGCTGTGAGGGTGTGCATATCGGCCAAGATGACTTAGGTATGAACTTATTCTCATCTCATGTCTTCTTTTTCTTATCAATCTAACTTTATCAGACCTTCCTACTGCCAGAAGGCTGCTAGGAAACGATGCCATTATTGGTGTTACGGTATCTACAATAGCGGAGGCACAACAGGCTTGTGAGGATGGAGCAGATTACCTTGGAATCGGTACCATATTTCCAACTGCAACGTAAGCTATCTCTCACCATAGGAAGCGTTGCTAAGAATTAGTAGAAAAACAAACACCAAAGATATAATTGGTACAGCTGGAACGAAGAGGATTCTCCAAGCCATTGAAGTCCAAGGAAAAGATGTTCGAACCGTCTGCATTGGCGGTATTAATTCCTCAAACATCCAGCGCGTTTTATATCAATCTTCCTCTCCCAAGAAAAGTCTCGACGGAGTGGCACTTGTCAGTGCTATCATCGCCTCCGAAGATCCCAAACAAGCTTCAAGAGATCTTCTTGGGCTCATCAAGACGCCCCCAGCATTTGCCACAGCATCAATAGCAAGTCATAAAAAGGCCGTCGAAGTATCCAAACTTCTAGCTCAAGTACCTGCCGTTCTCGAACAAGTCGCAAAGCAGAAGCCCCTCTCCCACAACATGACAAACCTAGTCGTGCAAAACTTCGCAGCAAATGTGGCATTAGCAGTCGGTGCATCCCCCATCATGGCAAATTATGGCGAGGAAGCTGCAGATCTGGCAAAGCTCGGCGGCGCTCTGGTGATCAACATGGGTACTGTCACCCCAGACGGTCTCGAGAACTATGCCAAAGCTCTGAAAGCATACAACTTAACGGGTGGTCCGGTTGTATTTGACCCAGTGGGTGCGGGAGCAACAGCCGTGCGAAGAAACGCTGTCAAAACGCTTCTCGCTGCCGGATATTTCGATGTCATCAAAGGAAACGAAGGAGAAATAAAAACAGTCTTCGGCATGTCCGTACAACAAAAAGGAGTCGATACCGGTTCCAGTACCTCGACGTTGTTTGAAAAGGCAACAATCGTCCGAGATCTTGCAGCAAGAGAGCGAAATGTCGTTTTAATGACTGGGGCGACTGATATATTGAGCGATGGCGAGAGAACCTACGCAATCCACAATGGATGTGAAATGCTGGGCAATATCACAGGAAGTGGATGTGTTCTAGGCACTATCATCTCAACTATGGTGGCTGTTTCAAGAGGTGACAAACTGGTTGCTACTTTGGCAGGAGTACTACTATATGAGATTGCTGCTGAGAGGGCTGTTGAGAATGAGAATAGCCAGGCTCAGGTAGTCGTCACCGGACCTGGAAGTTTTGTTCCAGCTTTGATTGATGAGTTATCCTCATTACAACATCCAAGTTTGGGACCTCCAGCGAGCACATGGCTTCCGAGAGCAAAGGTTGAAGCCATAGATATCAAGTAGATTTCTGATGAAGCACAAGTGTTTACCCTTCTTCCCTAGCATAGTAGCAAGAGCTCATGCCATGGTTTCGTATACGCTTTTTTTATCAGGAAGTGAGAAATTGGCGAAGCTTAATTCTTCTTGGATCCTTTTCCAGAACCTATCGCGGAGCTTAGGCTGGAACAAAGAACGAATAGGTTCATCAGCAGCCCATTTAGAGACATGGCAAGAGAAATTAGCCCCTCATCTCCAAAAGGCTAGTTGACAGAGAGTAACTCATTTTAAGAAGCTTGGTTTTGGAAGAATATTTGTGTTGAAGTTATACAATCAGAATGAGAATCTTAGGTCTAGTAGAATTCCCAGATTCCCATATTCCAGTAAGGTCCCCATTCGCTTCTCTATCATAAAACTCCGTCGACAATCTTGAATCTTGTCAGTCTTCTGTGTGGACCCAATTTCCATTCGTTGTATGACGGGTAGTATAAAAAGCTTAAGATAATGTCAACGTAGTTTGAGAATATTGACTAGATGAAATTAATAGCTTCCAGCCTTTCATTCTTTCTCTCAATTTCTCTCCCTCGACTTTTAGGAATTCACTCTCCTCAGTCCCTCACAACATTCACAACTCTTCCTGGCCCTTCTCTTTTGAATTTACTGATGTACCTCGAAATACCCACTTTTTACTCAAAAATAGTAGAATAGCTGAGAAACAACTCATACGGCGCAGTGGAAACGCATCAGATTCATGCTGCAGGGTCCATGGTTTAAAACCGGTTATTACTACAGATTGATCATCTAATATTTCTTCCTCTTTTCTGCTTCTCCATCTATCGCAAGTCAGGAAACGAGATCTTACATTTTTGGGCTTGCGCTGGAGCTGATGTAAGAATGTAAAGAGTCCACATTCGAGTCACATCTTTTTGTAAGGGAACTTGATGAACTGAGAGTGAATTACTTATACCAAAGCAGGTCATCATAACTTCTAGCGAGAGGAATATGAAAGTACTCTTAATATACTACAGTGAGGGGTTGCATTGCCGTTTCCTTGACCTCTTGGGGTTTCTTGGTGAAGAGATCTGACTCCTAACTACAGTAAGACTCAAAGATCGATGGGCAGCTGTCGGTCAGAGGACATGAAAGTGCTTTTTTGATCGCCAAGAATAGGGAGGATATGCTTGAGAGTTGTACTGGGGAAGAACGGGCGTAATTGATCCGATCGATTCATTTTCCCCCGGCGTTTGAAATGATACCTATCAGATATAACAAAATAAGCTGTCAGCTGAGAGATGGCATATTTTCGGAGTTTTCCCTGTCAAGTCAGTCCTCCCCCATCACAAAACCACGTTTGAGAAAAGGTTCCAGGGAAAGCAGGATCAAATCCAAAAATCACTCGGCAAAGTTACTTAGTTTTCCCTCACATACCCAAAAGAGAAATTAGACGATTGGCTACTCGTTATCTCATTCCGCATCTGGATGTAAAAACAATAGTAAAGATGCATTATCTACAGGGTAAACCAACTTTCCCGTCGCACTTCGTAATTCATGGCTCGGGGAGAAAAAGCACAACTCACAAGAAGATCAATGCAAACAACGATCGTGAAAACAAGGCCCATCCCGCAATCCAAATGGAGAAACCCTTCCCGCGCGCTTACTGGTTAGATCTAATCATGTCAATAAGCACGATAAACAAGGCACACAAGAGAGGGGAAAGCTGGGACAAGTTTGCACCCAGTATATAAAACATTTTCCCTGTTCTCCCACTATGGGTGGATACGATTCACGGAATTGCTACATTCTTCCCTCTCTCTTCTCGCGAGAAACCGTTGAGGATACAGGAATCAATAATCTAGGTGTGATGAGGGTTGAAGAGGGGTAAGTCGGACGAACATTTTCGAAGCTGTAAAGCGTATCGTATATACCCAGCTAATAATCCAACGAACTAAGATTCATTAGCGTAGCATTCGCTCTCTCGCAAAAAGCGCCCATCTATAAGGAAGCGATCATATGAAAGAAAACAGACATGGAAAGTCATCTGAACTCGTCGTGTGATGATCCAAACTACAAGTACGGATCTACGATCTGTCGTAAACGCTAAAAGACAGGAAACCAAATCCGGCGGATACGCAGAGGTGTATAGCCCACAGACCTACTCTCGAACACTGCGTCCCGCAAAAGAGTAGGGATATGGGATGGCACCATGGGGGAAGAGGGGTACGTATGTACCGTATTGGCTTCTTCTCGTCGTCCCACATATCCGTTCTCGTGTACGAGAGAGTGTATTTATTGATCGAAACACTGATAGCATCTTGGGAAACACTTCAACACCACTTTTGCTCTCGTGCATTTGATCCCGCGATGAATATTTTGGACCCTGGTTTCACCATCGTAAGATGAGCCGAGACAGCTTGACAGCTTATTTTTGTACAGCAGGAATGTGAGGAGACTCGAGATTTTCTGGATGTGGAGGTGTTTGATGCATATGATATCTGACCAAAGCATTTTGAGGTGAAGATTCTTCCATCTTGACATCATGAATTACGACGTGTAGAAAGGCGGCCCGACAGTTTTTGCCCAACTTGGACTCTTCGAGCCTCTTGTTGCCAAAAGTAGCTGGGTCGAAACGAGTGACGGATGATCAACAATTGTAACCGCCAGGATGAAGCTGTCTGGAAGTGCCAGGACTGCTTAGCTGACGCTGACCAAACTGCAACCGGCTGCGTTTCCCAACATATCAATACACTTAATATGTCCCCATATACGTACGTAGTAAAGGGCAAGTCAAGATGCCCGCCCGCCCCGCCCGACCCCGCGGCTGGAGAACCATGCAATACACTTGTATCTGCGCGAGACTTGATGCCTTTGATTGAAATAGTCCCAGGTGTACAAAGCCTAGGTAGTATACGATAGACTTTGTAGACTTGGGACCGACCATCAAACAATTGCCAACCGGACCATATCTCGTTCTGGACTGAAGGCCTACACTTCCCCCCTTCCTCCACCAACAGAGTCCCATGAATAGATGGCCCTGGGAACCTGTAATTCCGGTGCCGTAACGGTAGGTAGCTGCATCGTACCGTCTGTAACGCAGCTCGGGAATGTACGCAAGAGGTGCCGCAACAAGCAACAGCCATGCATTGAGGTTATTCACGACAGGTCAGCCCTCGGTACTCGCCGAGTAAAGAAGGCTCCAACGACCCGTTTACTCCAAGCGGTTTAGTGTTGTGTTAGCGCGACTATAAACACCCCCCTCAGATTTCAGATTCCAGATTGTAGATTCCAGATTTCAGATTCCAGATTGTAGATTCCAGATTCCAGATTCCAGATTCCAGATTCCAGATTGCAGTTTCCAGATTCCCGATCTTCGCAAGGCTCTCCATTTCTCTCCACCCCAACATTCCCAAACGGCGTTGTAAATGTTATTTGAGTGGAACGAGTGCGGAATCCGGATCCATGGCTTCACCCAGAAGAAAAGAAACGAGACATTTCGGGCTTCGGGGGCCCGGAAGGCCGCCCAGCTGATCATGATTGAGCGAGGAACAGAATAATAAGGTTCTTGATAACTGTAGATGGTTCGATGGTCCGGGAGTCGTTCTGGGTAGGACCTAGAATCTACCTATGCAACCTATGCAGTTGCAGTGTTACATTGGTTCACAAGCGCTGTCAAGATCTTGCTGCAGCGGGAAGGAACCAGGCCAGGAAGTAGGTACTGTAAGTAAGTAAGTACGGAGTAGGGAAGGAAGTGTTACCCTGGGCTCCCTTGAACCCTACCTATGTAAGTACGTATACTCCGTACGCGCTTGGTGGCAATCAATCAACAATGCGAGGAAGCAAGAGTTGGAGCTAGCATCCCAGGAACAGAACGAACAGACAGAACTGCCGTCGCCGAACCCATCAGGCACCAGCTTTGTGTAAACAAAGATTACTTTGGATTTGTGTTACGGTGCCGCAGCTGAACGACATATCACAAATTCACAATATACCGCTCACCTCATCATCGTTGGCTTCGCATGTCGTCCAAAGAATAAGGAAAACTGGTTATCCAGGGGGTTTGAACTTTGCTGGTGGGCCTCGAGCGTGTGATCAGCTCCCAACTGACTTCGTACGAGACCGAATTGCTTTTGCCGAGCCTCGTGAGGCCGGCTGATAGTGGCATGGTCTCTTAGTGGTCTTTTAAGGGGTATAAATTGCTTTTGATATTGAAGAAATCGACAAACGTCGGATGCTTTTCCGGCGGGAAGCGCCACCCTTCACTATCCTACGTATTGGAAAAGTAATTCCCGCGAATCATCATTGAATATAGCTTGCGCCAGGTGTGTAAGAGAAAAACCAAATATTACTCCCCCGGTTGTCTTATATTGCATTTTTCAATATCCAAGCTCTCATAACTTTTCCAAGGTGTCCCCGCCATCTTCGGCACATGTATCGGATGATTCATATCACCCCAAAATAAACTCCTTGTCTCCTTGTCCATATAGCCCATGCCCACTCGGAGATCCAGCCCCTCTCATCCGCAAAACGATGGCGGTGGCAAGTAAATAGGAAGCATGAATACAAAAACAACACTGAAAGTTGAAAATCCCAATATATATCCCAGTTCCTTTTGAACGCCCCGCTGAAGTGTCGTGAAAAGATAAAGCATCATCCCAACAAGAAAAGTGCAGGAGAGCTGTTGGTGCCATTAAAAAGAGAATGATGGTATCCGAGAGAAGCTCATGATTCGTAGCATGAGTTGAATGAAAGTGGAGAGGGCAGGGAGGTAGAGAGGTGGTAAGTTCGAGTCGAAAAAGTCAGAGAGATCCATCACCCAGTACAAAGTGGGCAATGTCCAGGCATGACTATGTAGCGTTCGTGAGGGCCTCGAGGGCAACGATGTTCTCTCTTGCCGTCGACGGAAGTGCCAAAGAAGTGAGCGCCAGGATCTTGGCAGGAAGTGTAGATGTAATAGTTTTTGGTATATTCGCACATGTTGAAGGTAGGTAGGCCGAGGACGGTTTATATCAAGCTACAAGGTGTTAGTTGGAGTTTCTTGCAAGTAAGAAGATATTCAACTGACGATGGAGTGTTGGTAATGGAATGGAAGGTGGGAGGAGGGGTGCACGAGGCTGAAGAGAAAGAGTAATGTCGAGGCAAGCAAGCGGATAGTTCCAGATCAGCATGCCTATATATATATATATATACTCAGATTTGCTTCGGAATGGAGGGAAGCTGGAGCACGAGCAAGCGATCACCGTGAGACCTTTCCATAGGAAGTATAATACAATAAAAGCAAATTGCTCTGGGGCGTGCGTAACGACATTCTCAAGGTTTTGGAAACGCCAGGTTAATTATGTGGGATGGGGGAGCACGACCATCAAGCACACACACACACACAAACACAACACACACACACACACACGCAGACATCCGAGCTACGGGGCGGGGCGTCACGGACCCTGTAACAGACTGCCAGAGATGCAGCTGGTGCTCATGGGAGGTGGGAGCACATAGATGCCCTGTGCATTTTATGGGTGAGGTGTGTGGGTGTGAATTTATTTCCCTTACCTTACGGAGTAGGGAGTAGGTGTGTGAGCCGTGAGCCGTGAGCCGTGAGCGGATCCACCATCTAGAGTTGTGTTGCTTCAGATTTCCTTACCAAGACAGCCCTTAACTTTTTAGCGAGTGTACTGTAGCGGGCAAGCTACAAATAGGGGGCCACCCCACGGATGACGGGTCAGATTTAGCCCAGGTTGGGGGTTGCAGTGGACTGTGAGTAGCTCATAGGGGAGGTATCTCCGTATACAAGGCAAGCCTGTGAAGTGCTGTGCCCCTCAGTCTAGGCCTACTAAGTAAGTAGTAGGCTAGGATTCATGGTACAGTAGGTAAGTATGGTCGGTAGGGTTCCTGGCGGCCTGCCCCTGAGCAGAGCAGAACAGAAATCCCCTGAGGTTGTCTGCAAAAATCTACTAGTGTAGCACCGATGCAGCCGATTCGTGGTGGAGACATTAAGTACGCATCGGATCTTTCTGGCGAGGCACTCATTGGGGAGACTGCTGCGTGGGACGAGATGTTCTCCTTCCATTGCCACCTTGGGCCTTAGACCTTGTTCGGATCAACCACCTACCTACTTACTGCCTGCCATTGGTCCTTGGACAGTGTGTTGTGAACAGACCGCGCTTAGCTGGGAAAGAGTTGGAAAACGCTTGGGAGAGGCTTGGGGGAAAGCTCGTCTGTCTGCCCTCACCGTCGCTGAACCGGGTGGTGCTTGGTGCGTTGCATAGTGACCGTGGGTGAGCGAGCAGTTTAGAGAGGAAGCAAGGTGGAAGGCAAGAGGCCCAAGCGAGACGCCGAGCGAAAATCCCCAAAGCTGCGGCTCTGCCGAGAACAACTACCATTTCGAACTCAATGCCACGCGAGTAGAGTTCCGCTGACACCACTACAAACGGGCGCTGAGACGGTCGAAACGGTGGCATCAATGGAGACAAAAGGCGAAAGCGGCTCTCATGCTCATGGTTGATCCCTGGGAAACTGGGTACTTTCCGGTATGAATATATCGACTGCCGTTCAGCATGCGTTTTGAGTTTACAACGAGTTGCTCTTGTCCCGTCTCTTTGTGCTTTTTCTCTCTCTCCAAGATGTGTTGTTCTCGCTTTTGCATTCTCGTCTAGTTATTTCACTGTCACATGTCCACTTCAACAAGAAGTGTAGACAGGGCATTATATTAAGAAGCCGAGACCCCATAATCGGTACCAGGAATGAGCCTCAATTGTCGTCCTTGACGAATCCTGCCGATTGGAGGTACACCAGCTTCTACTCCGACGCAACCACAACCACTAGCTAAAAGGTTGTAAGACTTAATACGCTTCTTTAAGACGACTCTAGGGCTTGATTTTAAATTTTGTTCCGTTTTTGCGACTTTATTTGGCCTCGTAATACGCTGTGATAGAGTGTAAAGGGTTGAGGTTTTGGTAGGGCGGCCTGTGCCTCAAATCGCAGGTTATTTCGAGCCCCCCTCCCCCCAAATAAACGTTAAACCTGAACCTTCATTTTAAGGTTCCCAGCTGTCAGAAATAACATTCAATTAGGGGGGAGGGGAGTATTTAAATATCCATGTTGTTTTGTTACTTTTCGCTTTCGGGCCTGTCTGGACTTGATCTCGGGAATCTGGAATCTGGAAGTTGGGAAGTTGGGAAGTTGGGAAAAGGTTCCACTAGTGTGCATAGAGTGACCGCTTATCGATGTGGGGGTTTAAACACGAATGCGTCGTAAGATGCATAATAATGTCATTCTGGTGGTTTTCTCTCAAGATATTCGGAGGCTGGGCCTCAATCTTCTGCATGCCGATATGAAAGTAAGGACGCGTTGTTGGGTTATCCGTGCGAGAGAAGTGCCGGCCAGTAAACGCACTGAAAGCCGCTCCCAAGACGTGACAGCCGTTTTGTGACGGTGAGGAGAGCGCTTCGAGGTTTGAGAAAAAGTCAAGTTGACCTATCTCATCAGCTAGCTCACTTGATAGTCACGATGTGCTAAGACCCAAGTCGTCTATGTATCATTGCTATTAGTTACCTCTGAAGGTCCAAAAATGGATGCCCCTCTTTTCTTGAACCAGAAGCGTCATAGCACCAGTGGTTGTACTTGTATGGTTGGTAATTTCATCCAACCTATTAGATATGAGGCCTACGAGCAGTCATAAATTTTGAAGCACTTAAGAAGCGAGGTAGTTGGTTTTAAAGAAGTGCTATCACCAAGGGGTGTAGGCTTTTGTGATGACTGATATCTTCTACTTGTTCGAGGAAGACTGGGAAAGTTAATTCAATTATTTAAACAGCAAAAGAAAAACAGGACACCGAGGCTCTCGCAAAGATTCTACGTTTGCATGTAGCGCTCGGTCTTGTAGAACTCGTAGTTGCCACTTTCTATCAAAGCGGCTGTTTCAGCAAGACGGTTCCAAAGCGGATCACCGTCTGATAAGTAGCAAACAAGAGTTCTAACCTCATTTGACTTCTTCTGCAACACTCTAAACTCGTACAAGACACGAATTGCCCAATGTGTTTTCTTGTTATCCCCGATGCAGGGCAACTTCCCACGTCCTGTCATCCGATATGAAGCCATCCCGGAAAACGCCCCCTTCAATTTCTCGCTAATCACCTCCGGGAATTACAATTGCACGGTGCGTCAAGGGGTCTGTCCTTTTCCTCTTTCCTGGCCTGGCCTGGCTTGGGGCTGAGAGTTTTGGATAAGAAGTCGTTTTTCCCCACAGAGGAGTCTGGAGTCTGGCAGTTGCCCTTTTTTTTCTTTTTGCAGCCGGCAGATGGGCTCAGCTCTGTCACAGCGATGTGATGCGATGCGATGCGATGCAAGCACAGCACTGCACCCACCCGTGAAGATCGTCGGCACTCACTCAGTGGTACCTGACCTGTCCCGAGTTCCTGGAACATGGCGAGGCGTAGCTACTTTCAATCACAGAAAAAGCAAGCTCGATCGATTTCCGTACTGGATTATCATATTTGAATTTTATGGCCGTATGAGGAAAGTGAACCAACGATTCCATCCCAATAGTTTGGCGCCTTGACCCTCTCGCTCTCTGGAAGTTCCCGCCCTCTTTTTATTATTACCAAACAAAAAAGCAAACAAGTATTATTTATCCCCAAGAACTCAGAGAGGCTCTCAGAGAGAGCCCATAATCCATTCCAATTATTCGGGTCAGATCAACATCCAGCAGCTATTTTCTGTAGCCTGTCTCTCCTAACTTTATCAAAATTTCGACCCAATTACAACAGAGCCGCACCCATCGCCAAACCTCCCAATACACCTGCTCCCATGCCCACCACTTTCTGTGCTCCTGATTTGGCCGTAGATTTGGAGGTGGCCGAGCTGGAGGTGGTCGATGCTGCATTGGTAGCAACTGTGCTATTTCCTCGGCTTCCTGTAGCTGTCGCGGTCGCTGAAGTAGAGCACGAAACCGAATTGGGCAGATTTGTGACCCCCGAGATGGCGCAAAAGTTTTGTGCGAATGCAACCGCCTTCTGCTGATCATCGGCGGAGCAAGCTGCCGCCAAACAGCAGGCGATGCTGGCGAGAAAGCTAGGATTCGAGCAGATACACTTCACATCTGTGGAAGAGCATCCGCCGATTGATGATCCGCTAGTTGCGGCAGTTACACATGGCCTCTGCAAGAAACTCAGAATCAGTACCAGGTATGTGAGCTGTTTGCAAAGAGAAACGGCGCGATGAGGAGACCCGAAGCAGCTTATCGAATGATCTCGGGGAATAAAAATCTGCCAACGAGCACTCGAATGCCCACCACGACTTCCATTTCAGATGGCATAGCTGGTCTCTCCACTGGGCTTTGGAGGAAAGCCATTGCGAAGCAAAACGTACCGCGCATTCGGGAATGTCATTCTGGCAAGCAACAAACGGAGCCAAAACAGCGACAATGGCGAGAACGGAGAATTGCATGTTGATTGAGGTTGTGAATAGGATCAAAAATACCAAGATTCGATATGCTGTTCGATCGTTCGATAGATTCCAAGAAGTGTATTAACAAAAGGAAAGGCTCAAGAAGGAACGGGGTGCAGCTGGGAGGGAGGCCTCTCTCCATATCATGTTTATCCGGCATGGGCTAATCTCTCACCAGTTACAAGTATTGGTTGCAAGCGACACCCCAATCTCAAGCAGCCGATCCAGCTAGGAAGCTTCAAGCTAGGGTACGAGCTAGGAAGGTAAAAGGAACACCCGCGGGTTACAAGAACTTTGTGTTTAACTAGCAAGAGAAAGTTTTGATTTAGCCAACCAGACGTGGATTTGAAACTGCCGGAATTTACTCCTGTACAAGAACGTAATATGTTTGCAAACAAACTACAACGATCTAACCAAACCTAATAAAACTTGCTACTGGTATTGACTAGCTATTAAGGATTCATTCTAGATTTTTGTAGTATTGTTCTAAGTTTTCTTTAGACAGGTTATTGTTGTTTGGGTACGGCACAGGAGGAAATTCCGACAGTTTTTGCGTTCCTGTGGAGATTGGATCGTCATTGAAATTAGCGAATCCTTCTCTTCTTAAGTTTATTGAGTTTCTAACTCTAAAATTTGATTTTTACTTAGTACAAGGCCTGGTCTAGCTAGCAACATGGTTTTTAACTTTCCCAACGAGTGGAGAATCCTCTCATCGGTGGGTGCTTCGGTAGCCATTCAGCAAATGCTTGAACATATACACTTTTTTCGGCGCCATTTGACTCCGTATAGAAATCTTGTTTGATCCTTGGTGTGTTTATCAATTTCTTTCATGCTTCGTCGTGTTTATCACTCAGTGAGTGACAAGTTTCACTGAAATTCCGAGTGGTGGATAAAGGGGCTTCAACAACAACGGGGGTTTTACTTGAGAAAAGACCTCATGTACCTTACGGAGTAGCAACATCAGCAAATTGGATTCCTCATGCTGAGGTTTTGAAATTCAGGTGTTCATTCACAGCTTCCACTTCTGTTTGCCGGACCCTCATTTCCACAAGGTTCTCCAGGCCCTTGGTTGTGTGCATCGGGGGCTTGGACTATCCCAGACAGGCTTCCCCGCTTGAGTGCAGTTGGCGCTCCTGGTCCGTCAACCGTCAATAAGACCAAGACTCCTCCAGCTAAAACAACCAAACCATTCTTTTTCTCCACGCCTCGGCCGTTTTATTAGCTCCCTCCATTCAACAATAATAACTTACAGCTTCATTTATTTCCCCGGCTGCGGCCACGGAAACAGCATATTGATTGATATTATTGGCGTTAATCATGGGCCTGTGGATCCTCGAGCCACGATCCACTGAACATGTGCCAGGTATGTAGTCTTGAATTCTTCTCACTTCTTTATATCAATTGCAAAATACCACAGCAGCAACTAATCCTATCTTCACCAGGAACAACTCGTTATTTCGACGACCCCGAGAGACCTCAACATGTCGACGTCTCCAACGCTGGAGGTCTGAAATGCGATACATCTGGGCCTGTCCCAATCCTCCTCATCCCCCAACCAAGCGATGACCCAAATGACCCTTTGAACTGGCCACTCTGGCAGCGGGATATCATACTTATCATCCTATCGGTGGTAGCAATTTTTGCAACCTGCTTGGGCTCCATTCTCGCTGCCAATACGCTCACGCTATCATTGTATTTCCGCCTTACATTTACAAAAGTTGCGATTCTTACGGGATGGTATCTACTCGGAGTGGGGATTGGTGCTATACTTTTTGTTCCGTCTGCGAGAATATGGGGTAAACGACATCAATTCATACTAGGGACGGTGTTGATTTTTATTTCGTGTATCTGGGCGGGCGCGGTCAGGCATAACTATAATAGTCTAGCAGGTAGGTCCCCATTTTTAGTTCAGCTTGAGAGCAATGAAGCAAGTCAACTTGATAAAACGCCACTGACTTTGATCTTTGACAGCGGCCAGATTTTTCCAGGGAGTTGGGACCGCTCCGTTCGAGACTTTAGTAAACGCAGCAGTTGGAGACCTCTATTTTGTCCATGTAAGTATGCATCTCCAAACATTCGACTAAGACTGACTGGTCAAAATAGGAACGTGGTAAGCGTATGGCTTTGACAAACTTAGCAGTCTTTGGAGGTGCCTTCTTTACTCCCATCCTGGTCGGGAAAATAACTCACGTCAAAAGTCTTGGATGGCCATGGACATTCTACTTTGTTGCCATATTCATGGGAGTCTGTATCCCACTAGTATACTTCTTCGTACCGGAGACATCATTTAACAGAGCAGCATATCTCAATACCGACTTAGCTACAACCATCGAAATGATACCACACCACAAGCGCTCTGAAGTGAGAGATTCTGAGGAAGGTCTTAAACAATCTTCACATGACAAATCATCAGAGCTTCCGGGATCAGGTACTGTCGATTCACCACCCCGAGCTTCAGGAGCCGAAACACCCAGAAAGAGCAGACGAGAACTTCTCCAGTTCTTCAATGGAAGACACTCAGATGAATCTTTCTTCAAACTCCTCGTTCGCCCATTTCCTCTTGCCGCTCACCCAGCAGTTCTATGGGCATGTTTAATTCAAGGAACAATGATAGGATGGACCGTCTTCATGGGAGTAATCCTCGGTGCCATTTTTCTCGGGCCCCCTTTATTTTGGGACGAAGAAAAAACAGGTTATGCCTACACAGGAGCATTCCTCGGCGCCATCGTAGGATTTCTGATAGCTGGTGCATTGGCAGATTGGTCCGCAAAGTACTTGACTCGGAAGAACAATGGAATTTATGAACCGGAGTTTCGTCTTGTCCTCGTCATTCCTCAGCTCGTTATTGGGTGTGCTGGGTTATATCTTTTTGGAGTCACGGCAGCGGAGTTGATTAATTATAGCTATTACCTTCCCATTTTGGGATTTGGAATGCAAGTTGCTGGGATGGTCATAGGAGCTGTAGCGGCTGCCCTCTACCTCGTCGATGCTCATCGTAAGTCCACCCACCTCGAGTACTACAGCCAACTAATTATCCTAGGTGACATTGTCGTTGAAGCATTAACTACAACCATCATCTTCAAGGTAAATGAATACCCCTTATACTCCACCAACATCTCAAATATTAACAAAAGCACAGAATTTCTTCTCTTTCGGTCTAACCTTCAGCGCCTACGGTTGGCTCGTAAAAGGAGGAACCTATAATACTTTCATGTGGATATCCAGCATCCAAGTTCTCGTTTGTCTATTTACTATACCTATGTGTAAGTCATCCTCAACCTATTCCAATGCAGCCTATTAACGTGGCATAGATATCTTTGGAAAGCGAAACAGGGAATTTTTACACCGACATAATATTTTGGAAATTTGTCGCTTGACTGAACAAAAAACAGTGAGATGAGTAGAGGGTTTAATTGAGCTAATTTAAGGGCGATTAAAAATGGCGTTTTTGATACATATTGGATATTTAATCTTTTGTTGGGAGGGGATTTCTGGTTTGGATAATAATATATTACCCTGTTCTATAGATTGTCAAAGACCTTCAATGGGGGGACAAGTGGTAACCCATTCTCATGATTTCTAGCAATTCAATTTCGAACTTTCCTCTTACCGAGCCACGAAGATGCAAAAGCCAGAACATATTTTTTTTTAAAGAAAAGAAACCTCTTTAAGTAATACTACCACACTGCAAGTCGGAGTATCTAAATAGCCAAACATAATTTGTCGGAAATAATGTTGGTGTAAACGGCTCTTTCCAGTTGTCATACCAATTCGTCAAGTACGAAAGTGTTAGTTAGGAATTCCTTTCCTGAGTCCGTGATCCTTCTATTCGCCGAGGTTGTGATCTTTGTGAACCAGGAAGAGCCAACTCCAAACTTCACAATACCTCCTATATAGTTCAGCAGAAATCATCCAACACTCAAAATATCCACCCCCTCTGGAAATAGTCAAGTTAGACCCCCCCCCCCCAAAAAAAAAGAAAACAAGGCAAGGAAGGAAAAATGGTCAAAGATTTGTTTGACCTTCATTTCCGAAGACTTTTAAAAGTAAAAGAGAAACTAGCCTTGGTGTTTGGAACTCAAATAATCAGGTAATAATCAATGAGATTGCAAAACGCCAGCACAAGCAAGAACCAAGGTTTTGACTTCTCCCGTTTGTTTTTACTGAAATATTCTCCCGGAGAAAGGTAAAGCAAGTTTCGAGAATTTTGGTAATGATGAACGGATCTGAGATTTCATAAATTAATCTATGTAGACTAGCCATAGAGAAGTTCCAAATCTATGGCAACAAGAATCCGAAACTCTTCAAGTAAGGTCAACTCAGGTATTTGACGGAAACGAGTGCCATATCACAAATGTGTCCTAGGAGAAGTATGTAAAAGTATATATTTGCATTCTCGAAATCAAATCAAATGCAGCGAACATGATCATGACCCCACCAAACGAGTGAAGATTCAAAGAAGCACAGTCGAGATCGTATACCTAACCCCATCCCACCCCATCCCAAACATAAACAAGCATCAAATCATAAAGTTTTCGTTTTGCTCCTTGCTCCTCTTCGCCGCCCATAAATCTTTTCTGCTCGTCCATCGCATCTATGTTCATGACTCCGTATTCACAATTCAATAATAACCGTCTCAACAGCTCCATCGCCCCAGACACCCACAACGCTCATAGCGAATCCGATGGCGGCTACTGCTGTTCTGGCAATCTGCTTGACCATGAATCCCTCCATCTGGACCCGAACTTCCTCCCCATTAACATCTTCCTCCTCCTCGGGCTCCTCGCCACTCGTCTCACTGTGATCACTAGCACCTACGACTTCGTAACTCGCATCCATCAATCCTGTCTTCGTCTTCTTCTCCCTCTTCTGCTTCGTAGGTGTCGATTTCGCAGCCGTGTCATCGGGGAGGAGGAACGAGGAGAGACCGGAGGAAGCGATGAAGAGGGAGGACCAGATTAAATAAGGGTGTTTCTGACTGCGGGGAGAGAAGAGGTAGGCGAGGAGGAAAGAGGAGCTCGATATGCCGGCGAGGGTTTGGAGGTGTGTCAAGGAGAGGGTGGTGAGGTTTGCGAATGCTCGATTGGCGGTGCTGGCGTTGGGGAGGGTGAGGAGGGTGGGTAGGGTGAGGGTGCTGAGTGTGTATGAGAGTCCCTATTTTGGTTTCATATCAGTATGTTGTCTTTTAGGTAAATGGTTCGATGTTCCTGCAAAGACGTAGAGGAGCTTACCGTGTATAAACCAATCGAGCAGATGCCTACGAACTTGAGCGTCGACACTCCTTTGGACGCCATCTTGTCAATTGGCAGAGGCAACGACGGATGTTGGATATGCGAATGCGCGTGTTGGCGATGAAGGGGAGAATAGAGAGAGTATCTTCTTTCGTAAAGGTGGATGAAGGGAAGCTTTGAAGCCTTGACGCTGCCACTTGGACGGAGCTTTAACCTCAAGGTCCAAGTCAAGTTAATGTTACCACTTGGCACAAAGCGCGATCCCGCTCCGTCCTGCATTTCCGCTTTTGCCTCGGCTCGGCTTGTTTTGATATATTACAAGCGAATCCACTTCCCCGGACTCTTACAAGAGACAAGTCACAATAGCACAGCCATTCCCGATAACGACTTGACGACCCCTCACTCAAACAAAGCCCCTAGAGCTCCAACAATCTTGGAACAATTCCAACAGACCTCTAATAACCCCTCCTCCTTCAAGCTCAAACTCACCATTCCCGATGGCAGTCCCACGATCCGAATACCTCTCTTCAGTATGGCGAGAAGGAATATTTGGTACCACCCCCCCTCCGCATAAACAGCACAAACAGCACAAACTAACCTCAAATCCCCAGACGGAAAAGTAGTCTTCTGCACCGGAGGAGCTGGCACAATCTGCTCAGCCCAAGTCAGAGCCCTCGTCCACCTCGGCGCAAACGCATGTATCATAGGTCGAAACGTAGAAAAGACCGAAAAGATGGCACAGAACATAGCTACCGCACGGAAAGGAGCAAAAGTCATAGGCATAGGAGCAATAGACGTTCGGAAAATTGAAAGTTTAGAAAGGGCGGTTGAGAGATGTGTACAAGAACTTGGTTCCATAGATTTCGTAATGTACACTTACTCCCCAGATCTTCCGCTCAGTATTCATAAACTAACAATAAATCTTCCAACAGCGCAGGAGCAGCAGGAAACTTCCTCTCCCCAATCTCCGGTCTCTCAGCGAATGCCTTTAAAACTGTAATGGATATCGATACCGTCGGATCCTTCAATACCCTCAAATCCACACTTCCCCATCTCCTCGAGTCTGCGAAGAAGAATCCAAATACCGGAACGAATAGTTCCACTGGCGGAAGGATACTTTTTATATCTGCTTCATTTCACTTTACGGGCATGCCATTGCAGACACATGCTGCGGCTGCGAAGGCGGGTGTGGATGCTATAATGGCTGGTGCGGCTTTGGAATTCGGTCCTTTTGGAGTGACGAGTAATGTTATTACTCCTGGTCCTAGTAAGTGCTGTGTTCCTCATTTTTCGAGCTTTAGTCATGGAGTTTTCGAAGTGAATGGAGGATTTTCTTGACCACGGATTTGGAGACTTCTAACCAAGTCAAAAACATGGAGCCAGGACCCCCCAAGAAGACCTAAAACAACAAAACCATGCCCTTCACTCAACCCCCGTCTCCCAAGACCTCCCTCCCACCCCTCCTCTTTTCTCTTCCTCCAAATAACTAACACCCCCCAGTCGCAGGCACAGAGGGAATGACCCGCCTCTCAGACACAAACGACGGCTCCGCCGCCCGCAAAAACCCCCTCGGCCGCTACGGAACCGTCAAAGAGATAGCAGACGGAACAGTCTACCTCTTCAGCGACACAGGAAGCTACGTAAACGGCGAGGTCCTAGTAATAGATGGCGGAGGATGGCGTTCACCAGCCGGGAGTTTCGACGGCGCGATGGCTTATCCGGATTTCATTTTACAGGGTGGTGGGTATGCGAAGGGGAAGGGGGCTAGACAATCCAAGTTATAGATTTGAATTATCTTTGATGAGGGGAATTTTCAAGGGGGGCTTTTTATGGCGCTTTTTTGTGGGGGATATGTGGTTATTTGGGTTTGTGAGAGAGAGAGAGAGAGAGAGAGAATCATGATTTCAAAACAGCTCTTTTGAGATGAGCTATTCAAGCGACTTTTGAAAGGACTTTCGACCAAGAGGTGTGTTACTTCTCAACAGCAGACCACCAGAGGGTGTAGAAATTATTTTCGTGACGTCTCAAGGCACTTTCCCCTGGCCTGTGGAAGAATAAAGGTGACGTATCAAGAATCCAATTATCGTTGATGTAAGTTTACAAGGAAGGCAAGGAGCTCTTCTACACTTGACCTATCAAATATTGCCGCACAGGTGGACCAAAACAAACCGCCTCGAGATGACAACATCAAAGTCAACAGCAACAAACTCGTATCACAAATCTGCTCATAATGTTTCGCCCATCTAACGCTATGCAATAACCAAAAGAGAACTTGTCAGAACAATCTTTACCCCTGCACATGGCAAGATTTTCGCCCCTTCCCTTCCAATTCGGGTAATAAAAAGCACAGAACAAACCTGCCGCACCCCCCCCTTTTTTTGCAATTCGCAACTCTTCCGGCTCTCCAGTTTTTGTACTTCTTCTAATCAAACTCACTCCCCCACCTCACCCCTCCCTACCACTTTTTGTTAATTTTCAAACGCCGTCACAAAACATCCGGGCCCCTCACCAGTACCAAGCTTTTTTTCCTCCTTCGCTCATTCTTAAAACCCAGGTTATACCTCGAATCCAGGTCACAATCAATCCAAATTATAAACCCCCTGTAGGATCTTCCAACACAACTTCGCAATCGGATCCACAGTCTTAAGATCCCGAATCCAATCAATCATCAACTCAACAGAGACACCCAAGTCCTCCTCAAATCTCTGTCCACACCTACTTTCCCTAATCTTGCCCAACATGAGACTATGTCGCGTCATGTGAAGCATCAGAAGAATCCCCAGGAAGTTTTGGGACCAGTAAAATAAATATGGGACCATTCTTTTCCTTCGGGAAGTGGGTGAGAGGGTTAGTGGCCATTTGAGACATGTCTATCGCGAATTAATTAGTATGATGTTTTGAAGGGATGGGTGAGTTTGGGAAAGCATGAGCTTAACATACCCTTAAACATTCTGCCGCGCCATCAATATCCTCACTCGTCATCAGCTCGGGAAAATGTAAAGCTTTATACACAAACGGTCGATAAACCATATACTTGGCGTAATAATACCTTGTTCTTAATAAGGCAACGTGGATATCATACAAATACGGGTAATGTGCTGGTTCGTTATCCAAGTCTGTGGTAAACAGAGGAGAGCGTTGGGGAGCCAGGCGGGATTGTTGTTGCGGTGATAACCGAGGGTCCAACATTTGATTGTACGGACTGGTTGGTTGAGGAGAGGGAAAGCTGGTTGGGTCATCTTCTGGCCATTGAAGCTCAGGTGGTAGTATGGCTCTCCACTGGGCAAGTCGCGATGCCAGTTGTTTTAGTGAACTTGCATTCGGTCCAGCGTAATCTTCATTGGAAGATTCAGGTGTCACGATATTTCGCACGGCTGGATCTCATTAGTATTGCATGCGCGAGGAAGTGGCAACAACTTACAGTCGTTGATATCATGGTGAAGCTCTGCACATAATCGTCGCAAGGCAATTTGGGACGCAAAGTGCTTTTCGAAGTGTGTGTTCTGACTGATATGTTGATCTTTGTCGCAAATTGGGCCTGAAAAGGCAGGCATTCCAACTTGATCTTCAAATGACATGATGCCTGTGGTTGGGAGATCGAGCTCAACGTTCAAACACCTTCAAATTCTCAATAATGTCCTACATGTGATCAAGGTTTCAAACTTACGTTTCCATCATTACACAATGCCAATAGGCCCGCTTCGTAATATCTCCTCTCTGGGAGTCCCAGTCGATCGTGTTGCTTAAAGGTATCAGCAAGCCCTTCTCAAAAGGAAAGAAGAAATACCCACCACGTGATCATTACCTGACAAGCCAATGAGGCAGAGACAGTCAGTCTCCAAAAATCCTAGAATTTTGAGGTTAGCACATGTCAAGCAGGGAGATTGCGAGGCTTCAGGCAAGCATACCAGGTGATGAGAACACGATTCGTAATACAGCCTGTGAAAACATATGTAAGTCACCTCGTTTGTGAATTGGACATGGGTAGAAAGAGGAGGCCAACGCACGCTGCCAGGCAGAATATCTGAACGTTTTCAAGGTCACAGCTCGTGAGAACAAAACCTATTCGCTTTCTTGCCTCGTTGAAGAGAGCAAGACCCGGCGGTCTCGAGGCCGATCCCCCTCGGATGCCACTTGCACGACCTTGATGGCTTTCGATAGGAGGACCATGGATCGCATTTGATGCCAAGTCGCCCAGCGCAAGTATGAGCAGCGCCAGAACGGATTCGGTGTCACCATCAAACCCTTCGGATTGTACTCGTGATAGGGTGTCGGACATGAAAGTTTGCCTATCCATAAACGGATAGAGCAGATTGAAGGTGTCAAAGTACGAATTTGCGAGGTCGGCCATTATTTGCGCACTCAAGTCCGGGAAGATAACTCTTGCCACTCCCACAGCTCTTGTTGCCTGTGTTAGCATTCCTACGAATGGTTGACTTGGCAACCCTTCATCTTGAGGTAGATTGGGCATGGTCTTTTGGACCCGCACTACAAATGCAGAGCCGTCGTCTTCCAACGTCTTCAGATCCTCAGCATTCTCCGGATTAGCTTGTACCAACATATTCTGAATAGCAGGCCATGTCAACATTTTATGAGCGGCCGAGGCATGGCGATATGGGGGTTTCCTGGACGTGCTGCTCGGGCTGGGCTGGAAGGCGGGAAGTCGCTGCGAGGAGGTATAGGAGGAGCTTAGATCGGGTTCGACATTGAAGGACGGAGCACTTGACGGGGAGGACTGCGGCGGACCAAAGCCAGTCGGAATCTGGGGCCGGAGAGGAATTATACGATCAACTTTCCCTTCTAGGCTCTTGAGCCTGTCCAGAATATCCACTAGGGTTCTGTCTTTCCTGCACACCACTAGTAAGTCCCATTCCATGGCCAAAGCAAAGCAAAGCAAAGCAAAATATAGGTAGAGCTCTCACAAAGGGGCAAATGCAGAGGCAAGGGGTCATCTCCTCTGATCTGTCCCGCTTCCCCGAAGGAGGAGGAGGAGCATCTGATGATCTGGGTCCGAGATCCATGGTATATTTAGATATTGGCAGAGCACTTACTTTGTCGGTTGGGGTTCTCTATACCTACACTCCAGCTTCATTCGCATACAGAGAGAACATTTCGGCCGTTGCTCGTCACACTTCTGCTTTCTCTGCCGGCAAGTCTCACATGCCTTTCCACACTTGTCAGTTCCGGAGCTTTCTGGTTTGGGTGCGCGTACTACACATAGCCACCGCTATGCTACCGCCGGAGCCAGACGACCTGGTGGTAGCTCAGCAATAGCATCCACACGGTCAAAGGGCTAAGGCTCTGTCGCCCGAGCGCAAGGAAATCGAAGCTTACTTGAGTTGCAATGGCTCCCCTCTGTGCCCTTGTGGGGGCTGGGTTGGAGGATGTTGCGCTTGATGCCGAGTCCATGGTTTATCTCATGTTCAGCACTCGACTGCTTTTCTCTTTTCTTCTTGGTAGCTGGAACCCAAGGTGGGCCACCAAGGCGGGCTGTCTCCCCCCGCTCTCGTCTGGGTGGTATGGAGAGATGCGGAAGGCGTGTCTTGGGTCGACAGCAAGGGTTGGTAATGGAAGGTACTACCTAGGTACGTGATACTCAGTACCTAGGTACCTGCCAACGAGCCCCTCTGTATCCTCTGGCAGGGCAGGCAGGGCAGGCAGGGCAGGCAGGGCAGGGCAGCGACAGGGCAGCGGCAGCTCTGGGAGCCTCTGGGTCGATTCCAGGGCAGAGCACTGAGGTGGTCGCCGGTTTATATCTCCGTCGTGGCACCCGGGGGCATTCTCGCTGGCCACGGCCGTCTTAGGGGCAGTCACGAAGCAATGGCTATGCTATGCTATGCTATGCTATGCTATGCTATGCTATGTGCTTCCCTTCAAGAGGCGTAAGAGGCATTCGTCGGGTACCGGCGCGTGGCATGTATACATGGAATTAGGCGCGGTGGCGAGACGGTCGGTAGAGGTCGATATGGGGTGCTGCTCTGGCTCTGGCTGGAGAGAGAGACGATTTTCAAACGACATGGTTGAGCGGTGGCTTAGTACGATTTCCCAGCGGAGTCAAGTCCGGCTCCGCGAGGTTGAAAACTGGGAGAAATCCCCCAGAGGCTAGTCGTCTTGCCTTCCTCAACTCCTCACCCCTTTCCTTGTTCGAAGGGCCGGAACGGGCGAACAGCACCGCTACCAAGTGCCCATGGTCGTTGGCTATGAGCGACGGCGAGAGCGAGCGAGAGAGAGCGACAGCGACAACGACAACGACTAGCGACAGCGAGCAAGCGCGTGGTACGCGGCAACGAACCGCAGTCGGTGGGAAATAGATGGTCGGGGGGTCGTTGGTGAGCGGCAGTGATGGAAGAGCGTCGTGGTGATGGTAAGATATGTAGGTAGGTACTTCGTCCTAAGGTTGCAGCTCGGGTAGCTATCGAACAGAACTGAACAGCTTCAGGTTTGCAGAGCTTTCGCCTCTTCACCTGACCTCCCCTGCGCCACGGTCCCTCTCTGATGCCCTGGGCTACTTTGCAGTAGGTAAAGTCGCAAGTCGCTCTGCGGAGAAGGGCAAGTGCTCGTACAGTATAGTAAGGTATAGCTTTGTTGCTTCGGGCCCGTCTGCCGTGGACGAAGGAGTTGTGGTTTGCTTGACCATTTGGGCGACACGGCAACTGCTGCAACTGCTGCTGCAACCGCAACCGGAACCGCAACGGCAACGCACCATACCATAATACCAGAATCGCCATTTTCCGTCGGACTCTGTATTGTCGTAAGGTACTGGCAAGGTACACCACCATTGCTGATTCGCCCCAGTCGCCAGGGCAGCGTCAGATGGCTCGCGTGGGAAATGATCGAGTGGCGAAACCGTCAGTTGGACAGTCGACTAGAAGTCTAGACGCGGATCCCAGTGTCAAAATCCAACTGAACGGGACTTTGGGAGGCACCTATCCGTCGTGTACCCCGCTTACGCAGCCGCTAAGGAACCCAAAGGTCGGAAAAAGCATCGCAACATCGCAAAATCCGATGGCAATGCCCTCATTTTCCGTCAGGAGAATGTATCTCGAGGTCTTGGCTCAGAGGCTGGACGGCGCCAAATTCCGAGCCAATCAGATTTGAGGGTCAGAGAGAACCCATCCCTTAAGCGGCAAAGAGCGGCAACGTCTGCTCCAGAAGCCAGCAGCAAGAGCGGCTCTTTTTCCTATACGTTGATCTACTGCTATGGGGAAATTGGGGATAGGGGAAAATGGTACATCCAGCATTTGGGTGGACTACGGAAAGTGGGTTGGACTTTTTAGGTAGTGGTGCAAATATCTCTGAATCCCGGCATTCAACAAGCGAAGCAGACCATCTCAATGGATCGCTTCCGATTGAGCTCCAGTTGCAAAAAGGGGAACGTGCCAAGTCTTTAGACTAGAATATCGCGTAATTGCCTACAGGAAATCTCGCTAGTAATCCACCGAGCAAATTTACGAGCAGAGCGCCACATTCTCGACCTCGAGGTGCAAAAGAAAGGCACCTCTAGACTCCATCCCAGTGTGGTTCAAGCACAATGTGGAACCATAATGTTCGTTTGTCCAAAGAAAGGATAACGGTGAAGAATATCAATTTGAGAACATTGGACTGTCTCCAGGCTGCTACTATATAACAAAAAGGGAAACAGGAAGGAGAGAGGAGTCGAATAAATGGCAGCATGTGATGTTCAAAACTCGATTGAGCCATGCGAAAAGTAAAGGCTACCCGATATGAAATCTCTGGTCCAAATGCCAATCATGAACCCACGCATTGTTTTCCTGTCTTCAGTATCCTTGCTGGCGATGCCATTTCTCCTCCCAACCAGAAAAGTAAGGATAGCCTTCCAGAGTGGCAACATCCCATTCTTCACCTTCTTTCTCACCCCTTACCAACCCACTCTCTACCTGTTCCTTGGCATACTTTTCCAGTTCGGGGACAACAACATGTTCGACGTGCCAGGTATTTTTGTACTCCATCAGACTTTTCTTGCCCTCCTTCAAGATCTTTAAGACTAATGCCGGAATATAAGGCTCGTCTCGGAATTCCTGAACGGGAGTGAAGAGAGCAGTAAAATTGAAAACAATCCCGCCACTCAAAGGCATCCTCCTCAAAGTTTGCCAATCAACTCGCAAGTTGCACTCCTCAATCCCCAGATCTTTACTTTGCGACTCGCGAAGCAGTTCATGCGGGTCGCCTGGTGGCATGAAGAGTGGCGCACCGATTTCAAGTCCCCAGCTTCCGCGCTGAATGGGAGTGTTTGTCGCCATTTTGCTGAAGTATCGATCCATGCTGAACTGCATCTTCTCCTTGTAATCTGGAATTGGAGTGTGGATATCCCGGAGACTGAGGCCGATTTTGGTACTGACGTTCCAGCCCAGTGAACTGCAAATCACTCCGGCGCGCATGTAGTACATGCCATCTTTCTCGTTTCGTAGGACGATACCAAAATCTTCAGGGACGTTGTTGAGAAGTACATGGAGAGGGTGCATGCTCTTGATGTCTGTTTTCGTTTTGAGGAGAGAGTTGCGAAAGATGGTTCTGTCTGGCGACAATGAGAAGTAGGCTGGATACCGGGCACAATAAAACCGTAGGCACATCTCCATCAATTCCTTACATACAAGTTCAGACCCAGGTAGGAAATCGAGGACTTTGTTGCCATGATCTCTGAAAAGGTCTTGACGTATCTTGATAGTTGAAATATAAGTTTTGTCAACTTCCAACCACCAGTCCGGCTCCATTTTGTGGAAAGCTTCTCGGCAATTAGTGAAGGACTCTATAAAAAGTTTTGGCTTCACTCACACATGGTTTGATGATAGGTCCATCTAAAAGGTCGATATGGTCGTGCAAGTGCCTTGACTGGGTCGAATTCCTTGTACGGCGCCGGATCCGGAACATCGGTCAGGATATTGTAGTCCGGGAAATCGCCCATGGCCCGAATCTCGTCAGTAGAAAAGCCCATTGGTGTGTATTTGGGAGTCCCATTGTCCATAGTATAAGGTCGATCCATCGGAAGAGGATTCTTGGCCATGAACTCGGGAGTAGGATCAGGGCCATTCAATATCTTCCGGTTTGATGTCGACGCGGTCTTTGAGAGTCGACGGAGAGTAGACCGCGTTGAAGGCGGGAACGTATTAACATAGTCGATGCTGGAGCTGACAGATAGTGATCCTTTAGTCTTGACATCCTTAGATGGCGAAATGGAACGTGGTGGCGTTGAGGCAGCAGAAGCACGACGTCGACCGAAGCGAAATCTATTGAGCACTGAATATCTTTGACGCTTGTTGATCGTAAGTATGACAATTGTCGATAGCAGGAATGCTATTCCGAGGCCTAGGAGCCATGTATTGGAGACTGTAAACGAATGCATGGTGCGATCGTTGAACAGTTCGCCAGTGGTTGTTTGTAGTTTTCAGACTCGGATGCTATTGACGAGACCTTGGGGTTGCCAACGCAGGACAACCTGGGTGGAGAGAGGATAGCAACCTTGATGGATACTCCCAATGATGGGGCAGTTTCAGTACGCCGCCAATATAATATATAGAAGCTTCACCTAGGTATTCCTCTTATCAAGACAGGCCTCTATAAATCAGGAGATCCAGGACGCTAGACCACCACATTAGCAGTGGTGATTGTGAACAACGGGACTCGTACCCCACAAAAGACCACACGCAACAAGACTTGCACGAAAGAGGCAAAAGCAATCCGACAGGGCCAGTTCCAAGCTGGGAGAACTCGTGGCAGGCGTGGCCACTCAGCACCACCACAGACGTCCAAACGCCGCACCCGGATTCTTACAGACAGGAGGATAGAAGAAGACTGGAAACAAACTGCCCCGTCGCCCCAGCAGACGTACAATGTAGTGTACGTGTATTTGCTTCGTGATTGTGGCCTTGTCGGACAAGGAAGTGGAAGAAGGAAGAGAAGGACGTCGCCCCGACCGACCGACGACTTCCACGATGTCTACGATGCCGTCACTGATTTAACCCATCGGTAGGACGCCGCTCAGGTGCTCTGGCTTGGTAGCTGGCAGTATCAATCCGTCCATCCTCAAATGAGCTCGGGGAGGAAAGCGGACGGGATGCGAGATCGAGATGCGGGGTTTGGGTGTCGACGGCGAATTGTGCCATCTCCTGCAAGATTGTTGCTGTGCCGCCATGGCGACTGGCGAATGGCTACGGACTTTTGGACCGGATCAGGTAGGCGGCTGCAGAAGTCTACCTAGGTTGGGGAGGGTAGGGCAGAACGCGCTTTGTAAAGGAGTTGCCGTGCGTTTGATACAACCGTTATCTAAATCTCTCTTCAGGGATAGGATAACTACTTTGGGACATCACGTGCAGTGAAGAATCCCTTTTCGCCTCATTTAGATAGGCCTTATTAGCCTCGAATAACTTTTCGCATGTTGAAAAGAATGGGTAAGTAGAGAAGTTTGGCTTTCGTATCGTCAATATGGTTTTTGTCGACTCGCTTGTCCCGAGGTCATTGTTGACTTTTCTCTAACTCTGTGTGCTCGGATATTCCATATTCCAATGATAGATCGATCCATAGTTTCAGCCCTTTCCATTTTAGCCGTTGCTAGAATAGCCACACGAGAGGAAATAACAGAGTCAAGAGTTTGTTTGCTCGCAATCGGGAAAAGGTCTGTCAATCGTTCTTCGGTAATTGTGCTGACTTGCTGAAAAATATACATGGGAAGTCCGAGAGCTGAAGGAAATCATCACAAAGGACGTTCTCCTTCGAAACCTCCGCCTTTTGATATTTCTATTAGAGAGTGGCATTCTTAAAAGAAGCGATAGAAGCATAGCTTGCTCCAACGGACTCTAGCAAATGAATCTTACTCCAGCCCAAGCATCGACTCCACAAGATTGCCTGGAGAGTCAAAGAAATCAAGCATCACAATCCCAATTCTCTTGCCCTGCAGCGCCTTGAATACTGACAACAGCCTGTGATTTACACCACCCAAAGGCGTCAATTCCGTTCCGTTTCCCAAGGCCATGATTCGAGGATAATCTGGTGGGTTATTGGCATTGTGCTCACTACTAGCCCAAGTCCAGAACAAGCTTTCCGGGTATTTGTTTACCGCTTTCTCTAGATGGGACACGGTGGCGTTGTATTTCAGGTCGATGTTGTCTGCTGCAGAAGATCCAATTGGTGCCTCGGGCTCGTAATAGTCTTCGATGTAAGCCGTGAGGTTTTTCTCCTCATTGTAGGTCAACGCGATATCGAGGCCGTTGTCAGACCATTGGCCGGGCGGGAAATGAAGTCCCGGAAGGGCTTCTTCATAAGGGTTTGGAAGTTTGTCCAAGTTGAAGCGGCGGAAGAGTGTGATTTTACCCCTAGCTTCACCTAATGTTCCAAGCTCCCCTTTCTTCTGGACAAACCGTTTTCGAGCTGCCGGCGAAGTAAGTGTTCTGAACATCTCCATCTGGACATTTGCATCATTTGAGGCGTATTTCTTGGTGGAACCTTCATATTGAAAAGATGTAATGAGAGCCTCGGACGGATGATCATCAAGCCATGCATAAAATCCAAACAAGAGATCTTCCACAGTCGTTTTCTCGGATTGAAGCGCTTGGCCGTGATAAAAGACTAGACTGGTATTTGTGGCATCGAAACCAAACCGAAGGTCGAATACACGGATTCCGGAATTGAGCATACTTATGATCGGACTGTCTTGACAGCGGTAAATCTCTGGTGGTGCAGAAGTAATGCCGTTGAGTTCGGTGACATGTTCTAGAGCTTTTTGTGTCGCCAGTGTGTAATTCCATGTCGCTGCATCATGCGCTCCTGGTAGAGTCATGTGTACGATGGGTGTAGAGTCTGGGTACAGCTTCATCCAGTTTGCCGTCTTGCTGTTGTCGCCCGTGGCGTAAGCGCCAAAGATGGGAGCTGCGTCGTCAAGTACCTTCTGTAAAGCGAATTGAGCCACAGATGATTCAAGAGGCAAGGTCAAAACGAGGCCCTGCATCGCCAATGTGGCCCAGACGAGAGCTTGAGAAAGCAGCATGGCGATGTGTGGATTTGTGAAGAATATTAATGTCAAAAAAGGTCCCCGTCAGGCAGTTCTTGCTTGTCTCGCCGGACCCGACCCGCTCTGTCTAACCCACGTGGCAGCTGATTTTCTGGACAAATATGTTGTGTAATATTTGCACCACTCGCATGGACAATCCGAAGGATTTTATTTAAGGGAAGAAAAATAGCAAATGAGTACTCAATTCCTCCGAGAGAAACCAGCCTTCCCCCGCGATTCATTTTCGACAGCAAGAAATCATATATGGAAGCGAGGGGGGTTTTAATACTCCTGAGGGGGATCTGGTCGTGCCTTCCCTTTACTACAAGATCAGAATATTACATCTATTAGAATTCGCTCACCCCTGACTGCTCTCCTCGGAGTCTAAATAATCATTGAGCACACGGTTAAAGTGTGCGCGGAAGATGCAAGAGTGAGCCGATTAAATATTGTGAGATAATAAACAGTTCAAAAAACCGATCAACCAATGTAAATCGGCAGCTGGCTCCCGTAATACTGAGTTGGAACCCTCTCCCCTGGCACGAAAAAATGGCATGCCCCCCAACACATCCCTCTAACCATCATAGTACACCACATATCAATACAAAGCAGTCGATTCACACCCTTCTTCTCCATCTCATCCACGATTTTCGGCAATTGCTTGAAATACCCCTTAATATCAGCGGGGTAATCTGTACCCCAATTGCGTAGTATTGAAGTCTCCCCGCCCTCACAAAACATAGCAAGTCTTATGTGGAGAGCCAATAAGTCGGCGTATCGGAATGGAGATTCATAGTTATTTAGCTTGCCCGTCAGAGTGACCATGGTTTCTTGAAGAGTGTTGAGATAAAATTTGTCTCTTCTTACAACCCACGGTACAGAGTGGGCTGCCGCTTCTTCAACATGGTCCCAGGCTGTATATTTGGTACTGAAATCTTGACACATCTCAAGTGCGTGCTGAGTTGCTTGTCCGACCTTTTCAGGTTGAGAATTAATGTAGTGCTCAAGAGATATACGGAAAGCTCGCCTGCCACTTGGGCTGGTTGTCACACCATGGACGTTGTCGGATGGAGCAGGTACTTGCACCAGACTCAAGCCTCTCGTTCGAATGGATGGTGTTGTGAAAGCCACCAGGTCGGCAACACGAAAATGAAACTCTGGATTTTCCTTGAGAAGTTTGCTCAAAGCTGCGGAAGAAACGCCACTTCGATCAAGGTAACTGAGAGCGGTGACAATTTCACGCTGTGTAGAAACAGTGAAATCCGGTAGTCCAAGCATGGCCTCAGTTCTGACAACGCCACACCCTAGCCGATCTGATTTTGAAGAAGGAATATAAACCTCTTCTTGCTCTACGAACAGCGATCCGCTCACCGCACGTTGAAGATTTACGTCTGCTCTTTTCAGGCGCTGTCCTTGGCCTGTGTAAGAGTATTGCAGGACGATTCCAACGCTACGTACCATGGTCGAAGTAATAATATGAGAATGGCCTTCTGCTCGTAAAATACCATCCGATGGACGGAAATCCTTCCATTTCATACCCATCCTCCGGGCTATCACAGAAATATCGGACAGCGTTGTCTCCGCTAACGGTCGAACCACATCTGGCGGTACAAAATCCCATGACTTTTCTCTGAATATGATACATGGAACTCTCACTTTGTACGGTGGGGCATAAACAACGTCATCAGCGAGCTGGAGCTCCTTGACGGCGTGATAGGTCGATTCGTGGATCATGTCTAGGAGAGATATCCAACACACTTTCTCTCCGTGACTGGAAGAGACTTCTGGCTTCTCCCCTTTAGCCAACCACTACAAGTAGCAAAAGGAGTAAGCAAGCAGTCCCGGATTATATGGAGATGGTATGGAAGAAAGATAACATAAGAGTTCCACTTGCAACGGTACATAAAAGCCTCTGCCATTGCTCTTTGATTGTGCCAAAAAGCATTGTTTGGCATGGGTTTAAAGAATGAGGAAACTAACCTCTCGGTTCTTCTAAAAGCCCTCAAACGACATGAGAAATGTTCCGTGATCTTCCCGAATAAACAAAGGCATGTAAACAGAGCATTGATCAAGTCTCTTGCGCTGAGAAAAAAGGACCCTTACATTTTGTGTTCGACGAGCCTCCAATTGTTGAGGGGTTTCATGAAAAAGATTCATCGAAGCACCACTCCCCCTTTCCCAGGAAACTAGAGATTTCTTTCTTGTAAGGGCACTCCCCGTCAACAGGACTTGCTCGATCCGACTTGGTGCCCCATCTCCCACCATGAAGATCTTAGGGACCGTGTATAGCGTCTCGAAGCGGAATTCTCGCCATCGCCATCGCAATCGCGTATGTCGGGCATACTCGCCCATGACCGATTTTTGGCATCGTCTGTATCCGTCCGCTGTTGCGAGATACTGTTGAGACACCTGGCCGAAGGCTGTAAAGAGGGCAACCAGCGCAATTGCAAGAGCCGCCGCCGCGAGATTTGCCTCCACTCCTCCCATTGTCCCCTCGATGTTTCTCTCCGTCGTTGTCCCCTCTCGCTTTCGGTTGGTCGTTCGTAGTTACTGCATTGCTGTTATCTGCAGAGGAACATGATGACCCGACTCGACTCGAGACGACTGTTTGGTGGTGTATACGAGATGTCGTGTAACTTGCCTTGTGTTGTTGTTTCCCAAAGCTCTGTTCTCTCCATAGGGAAGCGGAGCGGACCAACTATCGCCAAGGATCCCGCCGTTTTTCGTCTCGATGTTTTTCACCTCGATATTTTTATCTCTGTGACGTGTGGACGAATGACGACGATTGTTAGTGCCAAAGTCAAAGATGAAAAAATGCAAGAGGACCGGGCCTGTGGGTGGTTATAGATAACAAGTTATTAGAGCGTAAATGAGCCCTTTTTATCTTCTTAGCTAGGCTTAAAGGGGTAGAGTGTTAAACCTATTCCTCATCCTCTTACCCTGCTTCAAGTCTTATAGAATTAGAATATCTATAATTACACTTTAATGGCTGTCTTTTTCGTGTCATTTTTTGCTGCCTTATCGTTGCGATACGGGGGGTAGAAGTCGGTGAGACAGGGGTAGGGTTACTCTGTAAGACGTATAACTAATGCATGTTAGAGCCTGTTTCGCCTGATTATAGATAAAGTTCAAAAGACGTTCTCTAAAGTATTAGAGTTATCACTAACAATAGATGAAAAAAGCTGGCTGAATACCTCTACTGTTTGATCTTCATCTCGACTGCTTACAAAGCGGAGCAGCCAAGAATGCGAACTAAAACACCCTCCGAGCTTTGGACGACGATCTCAAGCGCTCTCTCAGCGTTTCATCTCAAACGCGATTCGAAAATCAGCAGATAGATCCTCCCCTCAGGTGCGTACAGGCGTACAGGCGTACAGGCGTACAGGCGTACAGGACGCTGTGGGGCCTTGTGGCTGGTGAAAATCCATTGAGCCAATCATAATCATCACAACATGGAGCGGATCTCATTGGTTCGATACAATGTCCCCAGCCACAAGGACCCACATCGTCCTGTACGTACCGCACCTGCACGTGCAACCTGCACCACTGAGCCGAGGGGATATATTCATCCATCTGCCTCCAGTCTATTTTGGGCCACTGTGTCTACTCTGGGTAGATGTCATCCCTCCATTTCTATAATTCCATTTCTATACTTCCAAGTAGAGACGAAAACTCTATCCTCATCCACAAGCGTACCATAAAGCCGCGCGTTCCACGTCAGCCAGACCGTCTGTTGGTTCGGCCCGGAGAATGCGAGAGTGCGAGAGACCTGGAGGCTCATCCCAACGTTGCAAAGTATCATCAGCCAAGCCCCCTGTTGACAGATTGACTGGTCAGACCAGATTCCATCCTCCATGTCTCTTACATTGTTCCACGTTTCCTGCCCCTGACTAGATTCATTCTAGCGAAGATATTCTACTCGAGCACGTGTCCTCCTTTTTTTTTTGGCAAGGGAGGCTTAGAAAAGCATCATTGTCGAGGCAGATAACAATAGCTTCTTTTCTCTGAAACACAGTAGTTCCCCAATACGAATGGCCCTCCGAGTTGGCCCCTGCTACTCAATGGGGACGGGAAGATCAAATACAGATGTATAGTACGTTTGTTCTGAATCTCAACTCACTCGGAGAATTTCTTTTGACATATCCACTCTCATTCCCGTGTTTATTTTTATTTCATTTTGGTGCTGGCAGCTTCTTCTACGTATCGTTCTTTCGCTGTATCCTGCTTGGTCGCCATCATGGCTAACAAATTGCTGATGATGTTGGCCATGGATTCCAATTTATCTCGAGCCGGTGCTGGCATCGCTCGTTTCGGGAATGGGTTCGTTGCTGGTGCAGGAAGATATTTTGTTGGAAAGCTCCCAATAGTCAATTGGATTCCCAATTACTCTCCGAAATTTTTCGTTAACGATGCGATTGCCGGAATATCAGTTGGTCTACTGCTCGTTTCTCAGTCAATCACATTTTCCACTTTTACGGGTGTACCATTGAGCCAGGCACTTTTGTCAAGTTGGTTGCCAGGCCTTATATATACCATTATGGGAACTTCTAAAGGCATGTTTCTACTCCGGCTCTCCAACTATCCGATGAAAAAGCTGACACCATGGAAGACATTAGCATTGGACCAACCTCCGCATCATCTCTCCTTACCGCCGGACTTATCGCTACGATCAACAAATCGGCTCCTGAGGCAATCCCACCTAGCCTGGTAGCAGCCATAGTCGCCTTTGGAGTCGGCTTCTGGTCTTTATTGTTGGGCCTTCTCAATTTCGGTTTCATTTTCACTATCCTCTCGAATCCTGTTGTCGATGGCTTTGTTATGGGACTTACACAAATTATCATCCTGGGGCAGGTGCCAGTGATTCTAGGTCTGTCAGGCATCTCTCCAGTTTTTACAGAGCAGATGGGTCAGATAATTGGGAAGATCGGGGAATCCAAGCCAGCTTCCATCAGTTTGGGCGTTACTAGCATCGTTCTCATGGTGCTAATAGGACTGGTTGAGCAGAAATTCGGAAAGGTCCACCCTATCATTAAGCTTGTCGCCAGCGCCAAACATATCATTCTTGTTGTTATATTTGCCGTGGTCAGCTTTGGAATCAACAAGGACCTCAAAGTACCAATTTGGAAGGTTATCGGTCCTAGCAACACAGTCCTCCCAACTCCTGCAATTCCAAATCCACAGACACTCCAAGATTTATTCCTAGGGACTCTCACAATTGGTCTTGCTACTCTCCTTGAACACATTGCTCTTGCGAGATCTTTTGGGACGTCGAAAGGATACTCAATCGATCCAAGCCAGGAAATGGTTAGTCTTGGGGTCATCAACATTGCGAATTCTCTATTTGGAGGCGGACCAGTCGGAGGAGGAGATCTTACTCGAGCATGCTTCAACTCAGCTTCCGGATCGAGAAGCCCTTTGAGTGGGTTGCTTACTTCTGCTACGGTTTTTGTAGCAATGTTTAGTGGGGGACTACTGCGTTATATTCCCAACACGGTAATTGCTGGGTTGACACTCATCACAGTGCTAGATGCGGCTCCTCCAATGGGCCTTCTAGTAGTTCACTGGAAAGTCTCTTTCGCCGACTTCATAGTCATGTTTATGTCCTTTAACATGTCATTGGTAGCATCCGGAGAAATCGGCATAGCAGGAGGGTTTTTCCTTTCTACCATCTACACGCTCTTCCGGATAGTATCGACGCGTCCGAACCCCGTTTCCAATACCGACCTCGAGAGATTCCACAATCAAGACTCACTATGGTCGGCAGGAGAGCAAATCCCCGACGGAACACAGGTAGTCTCGATCCCACGCGATACGATGTACCTGAATGCCCCACGAATCAAGAAATACATCATGCACGAAATCTTTTCAAATTTCTATGGAACTCCCCCCACAACGGAACAGCGAGACTCACGAATTTGGAATTTCCACCGCGAAAAGTACATTGCAAACCTACGTCGGAAATCAGGCATCAACCGAGCCGAGACAACACGTCTTCGCCTCCTTATTCTCGACTTCTCCGCTGTCTCCTTTATCGACATCTCAGCAATGCAAATGCTAGAAGCAGTCAAGAAGGAATTGATCGATTATGGTGGTGACATAGTTGAATTTCGATTCGTCGGAATGAACGCTGCAGTACGAAAACGTTTCCAAAGATACGGATGGAAATTGGCTTCTCCATATGATGCCAAGATGGTCGAAGAATTCGACGAGACACCTCTCAAAGACATCCCCGAAAAGGAAGATTTGGTCTTTGATCAAGTCGTTGCTGCGATTCGATACCAGGAAGGAGTGCAGAGCATCAGGGTTTCGCAGTTTGATTTCGAAGTGAATGTGGGAAAGTTCTAATGGAGGGCATAATACTGGACTATCGTCATTTCTAGCTGTGACCCTCCTGTCTTTCGTTTAATCCCACTGGGTTGGGCTTTTGGATTTTTGGACAGCGTCGTCAAGGGGGACGAATACACAAAACAGCACACATCATACAGTATGGCCGCATGGCCAGCTTCTTACGGCCACTATCTTTCAGTCACTACATATATACCCGTTTGAAGTTTTGACTCGCGTATTTTTTTTGTTACGGGCGCTTGTTATCTGTTGTGTATTTATAGCCCGGGAGTTTGTAAGAGATAGAAAAGAATCATGAATAGATGACGTTCTTTCCACCACATCCATTTACATCAACGCCATTTTTTTCACTGTTTCATCAACAGAATATGCCTCATCCCAGAATTTAGTAACACTCTCCTCCTTGATAATAGACTGAGCCCACTTCCAGAAGTTTGGTGCCTTGGCTTCGAGACCAGTAGTAATAGTCGACGGAAGAAGTTCCTCATACTTGGAGAAAGCTAAAATACGCAGAACGAAAGAACCCGTAAGGACCTACATCGTAAAAAATTGAAAGATTAGTACGTAGACTTAAATCCATACCAATCACAAAGTTGACCGACTCACCTCGGCAAATGTCAACTTGCTGGAACCGCCAAAAAATGGCCCCGATCCAGTGTCCGAGAGCAAAGGCTCAATTTCCTTTACCTAAAAGGCGGTGGAATTAGTAATTGCTTACCAAGAAATGTGCTGGGCATGGCACAGAATAATGCTGGGTTTCAGTGATGTTTCCAGAATGCTAACGATAAGCCAGGAAAAACGAGGAAGTGGGAGAACAATGTCCCCGTTACCTACAAAAGCATCGACAAACTTCTCACCTGCAGCAATCTTGTCATCACGTTTGGCCATGATGGTGGGAAAGAAATTGCTAAAGGCTTTGGTGAAGAAAGTGTCAACAAAGAAACTGATTCTTGCTCTTTGCAAGGCGCCACCTTCCTCGGTACTAGTCTTCAACAAGTGACTTGGAAATGTATCTACGAGGAATTGGGCTACGATAGCTGACTCGGTGATGATTTCCCCATTGTATGATAAGGATGGGACGACACCACGTGGGTTGATTTTAAGATCTGTAAATGAGAGTAAGCGATTGGGCTTTAGGGATGCTGAAGGCCTAAAAATCAAGAAGAGCAAACCATACATTCAGCAGTACGAGGCACTGTGAGATCGATGTGTACAGTCTCGAAGGGAACCTTAAGCTCAGCGAGAGCAATCTGCGCCCGGTGTGCCCACGGACAAGCGTAGCTAGTATAAAGAGTGATTTTGGGTTCCGACATGTTCGTGGTTCTTGTTGGGTTGTTGCTGTGTTGTTGGCTGCTGGAAGAAGTTGTGGGAGTCATATCTCGGGTAAAAGCGATTATGCGCACTCACCATGAATAATAAGAGCGGCGGTAAATACTTCAAGTTCGTAGTTGCCTGTCTAGCTCGTTTTTCTTGGTCAATTCAAATAAATTATCCCAAGTACTTCGAACACTTTAGAATTCCCAAACTATCTTCGTTTATCCTAGATAGTTAGAACAGGGTATTTAGTGCCGCTTTTATCGTTCATCGCGAGGCCACCACTCAAACCAAAACAAAAGTCTGCTTCTTACACTTCCAGGTTCTCTCCCCTTTCATACAACCCTCTACAAAACAATCCCCAACAGCCTGATAAATTCCTTCGTGAAGGCGTAGCACAAATAAAGCCTGCCCGCCCTGTATCATACAGATTATATCACCAATTTGGGTTTGTTTCGGCACCAAACCATTCCATTTTCCAAAGCCCTCGAACTTTTTTCGATTCATGCTAATAACATTCCTCAATTTCGCAAGACGTGCTGGTGTTTCATCTTTCCTAGATGTGTAATCCCGATGAAGTCGCATCTTGAGCATTAGATCTGGGTTTTGACCAATTTCTGAATTACCAAAGGCGTGTCCGGATCTGGTAGAACAACTGTTTTGCGGAGGTGTTTGATTGCTGAAGAACTTTGTTGTCGTAATCCACGGAATTGATAGGTGAGAGATGTGGGTGGGGGGATTGGAAAGAATTTTTGATGGTAGCTGGGTGGTACGTCCGAGAATTCGAAATCCTTGGTGATTGATAGAATTACTCGACCTTTCACCGACAATTGCTTGACATCGCTCGAAAAGGAGAAATGTACTGATTTCCCGCTATTTGGATAGAAGTGTACCAACGATTTCGAAAAGTTTGGGACGTACTGATCCGCTGGTCTCCAAGCTTGACAACCCGGGTTCTGGAACGGTTTTCTGGCATGAGAAGAGTATGTCGAGACTCTGTTCATGGTGGATAATGTAATGTACCCATTCCGTAAAGACTTCATTGGACGGGCGATCATAGTCTATAGTAGGGGCTAGCGTCGGTTCGTGAGAGTCTGTTGTATCTTCCGCGCTCGGTCGAACACCAAGCAAAGCATATATTTTGTCTTGAGCAACGCTGGCATCGAGATCCGTATGGGAATCAAGGACAGCTGAGAATGTCCAGCTGCTTCCGTAAGTACCGGCATTTGGAACCAACAGGCGTTTTTGAACCATTAAAAGACGTATCCAAATGTCTCCGCGAGCAAGCTTCTCGATTATTTCAAGATTGGGCCCACGAGAACTCCTTTTGAGGTCGAGCCGGAAAATATCAGGCAATATCACCTCATCGAGTACCCGCTCATCGCGAGCATTCGCGAATTCCTGCATGACCCAAACACGAGAGAACCATTTTTGACTAAAGAGGATTTCAATCACAGTATTGGAATCGGGCCAAATACACCGCAAGTCGCCTTTGGTTTTGATGGAACACAGTGCATCCATAGCCAACGCACTATCGCTTGACTCATTGCCTAGCCAAATAATAACTTTATGTGCTGTGGTATAGACCGTTTCCATGAGCAAAACTTGAGTGCTCTTCTCGAAATTGTCGCTTTGATTGATACAAAGTGCATCTATCCACATGCAACGAGGACTGGAGACATATTTCAGAGCTCGCAAAGCATCGTTTAGATTTTTTGAACATTTGTTGAATGACCGTGAAAAAAAACAGGATAAGGGCAATGGTCATCAGGGGATCCCCAAACATATGACAAGGCTTCAAATTCTGGTGCGGTTTTCAAAGATACTATAAATTTTTCGCAGCATACAACCGATTTTTTGTATGGCGATGGTAGAATTATTAGGAGTCGAATTTCGCCATTGCTTGTAGTGTTCAGGGGTGTGTATCGAGGATAACCGTTGGGATTTTCTCCCAAATTCGGATACAAAACAGTAACTGGTGCCGTGCAGTAAGAACTTGAAACTATTAAACGAAAGCTTGTTACCCATGGTCTGTCCAGTGCTGCTCCCAGCAGCCACATGGTGGCTTGTAAGAGCAACGTACCACTAAAAGAAGAGTGTCTTTCGGCATGACTGTAACAACTAATACGTATCACTGAACCTTTTTATGGCAAGCCACCTCAATGGTAGGCTTTCTGGGGACTTTCGTTGCTCTGCATCGTGTTTCCAACCAGTCATCTGCTGAATAGGAGCGGCATAAAAATGCAGGAAATGCAAGAGTTCGGTTTCAACGTATGGTTTCAGCTACTCAGGACGTCCCACGGAAAGAGAAAAGGAGGGTGCAGGAATTCAAAGAGTACAATACCGCTGCTCTGCTGTCCCAATTGTTCCATCAAGTCTCGGACGAAATACAATTCTCCTAAACGACTAGAATAAATGGATTTATATCAACTTTAGAAGTGTTGGGACAATTGTAGAAGAGGAAAGCCGTAACAACACCAATGGTAACCACAAAACATATCGTTTGAGACCAAGCGATCGCAAAAATCTTCAGATATAACCAGTAAAATAAACGACCAATAAAACCGAGTAGATTTTTGTTTTTTTGATGAATTCCGGTTGAGTGAAGAAGTTCTGGAACATCCCAGAAACATTTTGTCATACTTTGCATACGCCCTGTAGTCGCCTGGTCACGTGCTGCTGCTAGAGGGAAGCTTCTCAAAAAAGACTCATCTCCAAACATCCCCCCAACCACAAAATCACACCTCATCTTTCCAAATTTGCGACGCAACCTCCATCGAACAGAATACCCATTTGCGACTCCATCTTCATAATCAGCGCGCAATTCCACGACCGATTCCCACCTACCCTTGGTCGCGAACTTCACATCTTCTCATCGCCCTCACCTCCAAATATGGCCAACTACCTCGCCTCCATCTTCGGGACAGAAGCCGATAAAGTCAACTGTTCCTTCTACTACAAAATCGGTGCTTGTCGCCATGGCGATCGCTGCTCCAGAAAACACGTCAAACCCTCATATTCGCAAACCATCCTCCTCCCCAACCTCTACCAAAACCCCGCATACGATCCAAAGAACAAGATGAACGCCAGCCAGCTGCAGAACCACTTTGACGCATTCTACGAGGATTTTTGGTGCGAGATGTGCAAGTTTGGAGAGATTGAGGAAGTGGTAGTCTGTGATAACAATAATGACCGTATGTACTCCCTTCCCTCCGTTCCTGTCGAGACACAAGTAGAATGCTAACCATGGATTTTAGATCTTATCGGAAACGTCTACGCGCGATTCAAATACGAAGATTCAGCCCAAAAGGCATGCGATGCACTAAATAGTCGCTGGTACGCCGCGCGCCCCATCTACTGCGAGCTCTCCCCCGTCACCGATTTTCGAGAAGCCTGTTGTAGATTGAACAGCGGAGAAGGATGTGTTCGAGGGGGGTTCTGCAATTTCATACACCGGAAGAACCCAAGTGCCGAGTTGGATCGCGAGTTGGAGTTGAGCACCAAGAAGTGGTTGAAGATGCGTGGTCGCGACGAGAGAAGCCAAAGCAGAAGTCCTAGCCCCGAGCCTACGAGAAAGAGATATGCTTAAGGGAGGCAAACAATGAAATTGAGTCTTGGTGAAGTGCTGGAAGGGAGTCGGAGGCTGTGACGGTTTTTTCCTTCAAACCGCGGAACTTCTACAGAATTTGTGATAAAATTGGCGTCTGGGTGCATCTGAATGAGAAACGAAGGTCTTGTACAACATCACTGTCTCGAAAAGTACTAGAGGAAGGAGAATTGATTACTTCAGGAATACCAATAATTGCAATTTTCTTCATCTGCAATTTCTACAGCATCTCATCAGTTTCTGCTTTTCTTTCGTGTAATAATCCCATCGTGTCGGGGCGCCTAACTTCTGTGACCCTCTAGGGCAAGTAGGTACTAGTTTTGTTGTACATCGTACTCGAGCTTGACCTCGGGGTACTCTAGTGATGTGCACTAGAGTGCGGTGTGTTGAGAGTCTAGGGAGGGCCCACTTGGCGGTATAATCTGAGTCAACGGCTTCTTAAGTACCAATTTTATTATTGCACTTGCTCAAAGTGAAATGCGCGTACTGTGATGGCGATGCTTAGCCATTTGTATGTTCTGCGTGATATTCACAATCTGCATCCAAGTAGATCTTGGAATTTTGCTTCGCTTTCTACACAGGTCAACCCCTTCACTTCATATTCGAAGAGTAGAACTTGGCCTACGAAAAGGTTTTCAGAAGCATGAAGAGGCCTCCAGCACGATAATTGCCAGAGTTACAGCCTCAAGATCATATAAATTTAGCGAGTTCCTTTGAGTTTGGTTTATGCCTCCTACCTTCTCATCTTCAATTTCTACCCTGCCAAACAAACTTATTTCAAGATTACCAGCCAACCCAATAAAATGAGTTGCAGTATGTGTATAAACGAATCGAATTTAATTGCATTTATTCCTGCTCACGAGTATTTAAGCGAATAGGAAAGAAAGAGCAAAGCAAAGCATAGCGAATTAGCAATTGGGAATTGAAGGTTCCCAAAGCAGCCTTATTCTGTGTACACGCTTTAAAATGCAGAGACAGAGTCACTAGGAGAAGAGTGAGTGTTCGAGGTTTTACAAGTGGTAAGAGATCTTTCGCCGTCTCGTATTACCTCAAATTTTCGCAGGAACTGAGGGACATTGTTTGCAAGCTCTTGAGCGGAAGGAGAACCAGATTTCTTGAATATTTGAACCTGTACGTACAATATTCTCGCTTGTCCTAGGTTCGCTAGGTGATGGAGAGCGTTCGAGGTCAGCGGAACAAAGCAAAAGGCCGGGAATCATGTACATGTCCGTTTGTATCACTTGGGCTTTTTCAACAACACGATTTCCGATGGAACTTGGCCATTCCTCTCAATATTAGGCCGAGATTTGGTCAGAATTACCCGGCCGGTTGGTTTGTGTTCAGCTGGTGGTGTCTAAGTATGCCTTCAGTAAACTATAAACCCGTAGATCCGAACCGCTTATTCGCACTCAATGCCGGCTGGTGTATAACAGCAGCCAATGGCTTCCACATTTTACTCACTGAATTAAATCCTACAAAATCGATTCCAAGTCATGACTAAAATATCAAAACACTCAAAATTCAACCCCTTCCAATCTCTTCAATGGCCCCCCCACCGAATAGGAGTCTTCCTCCCCGGCCAAGCCCAACTCTTAGATCTCTCCCCAATCGACCTCTTCGGTATGTTCGACCCTGCCTATCTAGAAATCTGTAAACTTCCGGCCCCTCTGATGTCCCTTGGTGTTCCCTCAACAATACACTACATCTCAGAAAATGGCTCCCACGTCAAACTCACAGCTTCGGCCTTCCTTCAAGGTTCCAAAACGATTATTGATCCTGAAGGGCAACCCGGAAAGTTGGATATTTTTCTTGTGCCCGGACCTCCTCCTTTTCAGCCTTTTGAGAAGCCTGTTCTAGATTTTCTTCGCGGGCATGTGGATTTCAGAGGGGAGAATGGAAGGGTGACGGATGTTTTGAGTGTCTGTACTGGATGCTGCGTGTTAGTGCAAGCGGGGGTGCTGAAAGGAAAGAAGGCGTCAGGACCGAGGGGTATCATGCCGAAGTTGAAGAAGAAGTATCCGGAAACTTTGTGGGATGAAGGGAAAAGGTGGGTGCAGGATGGAAATATTTGGAGTTTCTCTACCACCTGCATTCAAAGAATGCATCATATATTCTTTGCACACTCGTGGTTCTTGGTAGCAAGTACTGATAATGAATAGGTGGGATTACCAATGGGCAGGAAATGGTTGGAGCGTATCTCAGACATAACTTCCCTGACCCAACAACGGAGGCTGTTTTGGCTATGGCAGATGTTGGGGAGAAGGGGATGTATTACGCCGAGGGCAAAGCATCGAATAATGTGTGGTGGCTATGGCAGATCTTGAGAGCGGTGACTTTTGGCAATGGTAAACAAAAGAAGATTTTTTAGGAGAAGGAAGCGAGTGCGGCTAAGTTTGTGGAGATAGCAATATAGATCTTTATAATGTAGGAATTATTCAATCCATCTTAGAGTGTCCAAGAGTTTGAACCTGACTAGCAAATCCTGCGAATAAGAGAGAGATCCATCTTCCATTCCTCCGCATACAACGTGCCTTTCTTGTATTCTAGTTATTCCCGGAATATTATTCGAGAAGGTTTAGAATAATCAATAAATCGAGTTCTTAATTCTTCTAAACCTTCTTGTAACAGAAATTCCGCAGATTAATGTGCTAGAATATTTGATGCAATCCACATCTTTCACTCTTCTTCTTTTGTTGAGACCAGAAAAAGAAGAGAACAGGCAAAAAGAAAAGAAAGTTCTTGTAGAATAGAAGAAATGTGGTCGATGACTCAAGAAAGTAAGTCCATTGAAGGTATATTGGTACTTTTGTCGGACCAAAAGAAATAGGAGACACTTTTTGAAAGGGGGCCAATGCCAAGCAATTCTGTCTCACGTGAATGAGCCTTATTGCCTGGTTACTTATCGTTGCTATCAGACCCCTGTTTGGACCCACTGTTCCTCTACAAGAAAAAGTTGATCCTCTCTCTTTGAGATTTTTCTTGTACAACACCGCTTTTTACACCTTCAATCTCCAGGTTCTGTTGACTCTTCACAGAACTCCCATCGCCGGTGTAGACAGTCAATCCTCTGCGGTTCCATTGATATTCAACTTCAACTTCAATCAACACGCAATCAAAATGCCTTTCACTCCAGGTAAGTCTCTGCTGCTAGTCCCCGCTGCCTGCCCGCTTCCACCGCGTCGCGAATAGCTTCTAACAACCACAACAGTTGCCCTCTATGGGCTTGAGGTTCCTGCTGGCGATGTCTTGGTCCCAGCGACGCCAGATTTCCCTGCCTCCGTAAGTTTGTCCAATTCCCGAGTCTCCTTGACCCTCCAGACTTTTTTTCTTTGGAGACCGCAGCCTATATAAAGCCTGGCCTTAGCAGCCTGATGGCGCTTCTGCTAACTATGAATGTAACAGTTCCGCATTACTATGGCCGCTATCGACCCTACCGAAGCTGCAGTACTTGGCGAGGCCAATGGTGTCACTGTTCCTCGCGCTACCCTGAAAATCGTCCGTACTACCAACGAAGAGTCCGAGGACGATGAGGATAACGAGGAATACATGCGCGCTCTGTTGGCCGACAGTGCTTCTGACGAGAGCGATGAGGAGTCCGATGAAGAAGTCAATGGTGGCCCAAGTGATCCAGCCAAGACGAAGAAGGCTCGCAAGCAGGCTGCTTTGGAGCAACTCATGGAGTCCATCGCTGCTGCTGAGGCGGAGGGGTCTGATGAAGAGATGGAAGATGCTGCCAACGGCAAGGCCAACAAGGGAAAGTCCAAGGCCACCAGTGACGATGAAGAGGATAGCGACGAAGACAGCGATGGTTCCGGAGAAGAGCTCGAAGGCGAGGAATTTGTTCTGTGCACTTTGGACCCGGAGAAGGTAAGATTTTTCCCTGCAAAACATGGTTCCCAACGAAAAACTTGGCTAACCACTTTCCAAGCACTACCAACAAACCTTGGACATCACCGTTGCCGAGAACGAGCGTGTTTACTTCAAAGTTACCGGTACCCATACCGTCTACCTTACTGGTAACTTCGTTATCCCAGATGATGACGGACACAACCACCACCACGAGGTCTACGACTCTGAGGAGGATAGCGATGATGATGAGTATGACTTGTCACCAAACGAGGATGAGCTTGAGCTTCTAGAGGATGATGAGGAGGATGAGCTTGATGATTTGGAGAACCCACGCATTACTGAGATCGAGTCTGAGGACGAGGAGGCCCCAAAGCTTGTCACCAAGGCAGAGAAGAAGGGTAAGAACAAGCGTTCCGCCGACCAGATTGAAGAGGCCGCCTCTTTGGATGATATCATGGCCAAGTCATTGAAGCCCGAAACCGAGGAGCCAAAGCTTAGCAAGAAGCAGCTCAAGAAGTTGAAGAAGAACAACGGTGAAGCCGTGGCAGCAAAGGTTGAGGAGGCAAAGAGCGACAAGAAGGTCCAATTCGCAAAGAACCTCGAACAAGGACCAACTGGTTCAGCAGAGAAGGCTAAGCCTGCCGCTGCTGCTGCCAAGGAGAGCCCGGCCAAGGGTGCATTGGGTGTTAAGACCGTTCAAGGTGTCAAGCTTGATGACAAGAAACTCGGAACGGGCGCAGCAGCCAAGAAGGGCAACAAGGTCGGTATGCGATATATCGGCAAACTTACTGATGGAAAGGTCTTCGATGGTAAGTCTATTCTGCCTCAATAACGATAATCAAAGCTAATATCCCCTCTAGCAAACAAGAGTGGCAAACCTTTCACTTTCAAGCTTGGTGCCGGCGAGGTCATCTCTGGTTGGGATATCGGTATTGCTGGCATGCAAGTCGGTGGAGAGCGAAGACTCACCATTCCAGCAAAGCTCGCATATGGCAGCCAATCTCTACCAGGAATCCCAGCCAACAGCACCTTGACTTTCGACGTCAAGCTGTTGGAGATCAAGTAAATTCTTTTTCCGATAACACACTATGCTCGCCGGGCTTCCCATGATGGTTTCTTGATGGCCGACAACTCACCGAGACTCGAAGGAAGCGCTGTTTACGGAACCTCCTCTCTTCTGTACAATTTTCCTCACCCCTTTCGTGGCATATTTGCTACGGCATAATTCTTGTCCTCATTTATCCCTTTTTTGCACAACCGTATCATTCATGTTTTGCATAGATCTCCGACCTGCGTGGTTCTGAACTGTCTAATGCCGACGGGAAGCAGAAAAAGCGAAATGGAATGAGGATTTCTTCTGCATAGCATCACAGGCGTATGGGGAAAAGTTTGGGTTTCGCATTTCATCATTAGTCAAACAATCTGTGTAAAAAGGTCTCCGCGTAGCTAGTCACTCAGACAGTAAAATGAATAAGATCATGAATTAGTCTCTATTCTCACTGCAATGGGAGCAGCTTGCCTGTTTTTGCATCGAGTTGGTTCTTTCCCGTCGGTTGCTACTTCCTTTTTTCTCTAAAGTTTCAAGCTCTCCCAAACAGCAAGAGCGACAGGCAGGCAGCAATCTTATGGTTTCTTCCCGCTGCCTCGAGCCGTAACCACTTCCCGCTGAACTGGATTTTCATCGTTGAACTTCAATCATTCAAACAACCGTACACTGACACATCATCATTTGAATATTGGTTATTCCATTTGTATATTGAATTCAACACAGCACCCGTACAGGACACCCAACATCTTCTTACTCGTAATGAAACGAGCACGAGGAAATGCCGGAGTCGACAAGAAGGTTCATCCACAGGGAGTTCATCTTGAAAACGACGGTTGCAAAGATGGCATGGAAATAGACCCTCTACGCATCCATCCAACCTTCACTGGGCAACTCACGCCGCCTCCTTCTCCCGAACAAGACTTACGCCCTTCTAAATTCCGACGTCATGGATCGAAAATCTTGTCGGTTCTACGCTCAATGGCAAACAGTGGTATGTTATATGACAAGCCTCTAAAATCAGTGCAATACTAACAAGTGGCTTTTAGCTTCACATGCCTCTGTCGCCGAGAACCCCACCGAGGAAGAAGACAGCTGTAGACCAAACAGTCCTGTCAGTCCAACAAGTCCAGGTCTAGGTTTGGGAAGGAAAATCTCTATGGCATTCTCAAAGACACAACTCGAACCAACGGTGGTACATCGAGCACAATATAAGAGTAGCAGGCCGGTCATCATATCACAAGAACAGGAGAACTCGGAGAAGGCGCCACTCCAAAACACTCCAACCAGTTCCCCTTCCACTTCTGCAGGAACCTCTGGAAGTAACAGTGGAAAGTCCTCGACGCCGGGTGTTTGCCAATCAACCCCAAAGACATCACTTGATTCGAAGTTTTCCAAGGGGGGACCTAGCGCTTCTCAACACTCTTCTGAAAACAAGAGAATTTCTTCCAAGCAAGTGACTACAGAAGGGGGATCCAATGAGAAGGTTCTTAGCTCAATTGCTGAGTTGGAGAACTCTCCACCCCCAGTCCAATGTCCTAGTAAGCTACCCCAAGTCTCCAAAGTGGACCCAAACCGCTGACTTTTGGTTAGCAATTGTCACAGTCGAGAAAGCTTCGGCTGCAAAAGTCTTCTTTGAGTGCCACTATAACGAATTGACCTCTTCTACGTTGACTGGTAGATCCTTGCGTCGCCGACAACTCGAGTACCATTTGTATGACGATGAAGTCTCTTCTGAGATCCAAAAGAACCTCACACGACGTGCCTTGCATCAAATGGAGAGTGATCACCTTCGAGAAACTCGAGTCATGAAAACTCGTGCCATCAAAGCTCTGCAAGGAGTAGACGTTATCACTTCAAAATATGAAGTGGTTAAGATTCTTGGTAAAGGCAGCTTTGGAGTTGTTCGGCTTGTTCGAGAGAAGTCAGACCCAGAGTAGCTCAACCACCTTCACAAGCAGAACTCAACGCTAATTTTTTCAGTTTGCCATCGGGCCACCAACAGAGGAAAGAAGTATTCGCAATGAAAGTAATCCGTAAATCCGACATGCTTCGAAACAGCCAAGAAGGACATCTGCGGGCCGAACGTGACTTCCTCGTTGCTGCTGAGGGATCTAGATGGTAAGCAATGAGCAAATATTCAAGTTCTCATTGCTGACTGTTGTAGGATTGTGCCTCTCATATCCAGCTTCCAGGATCTGCAAAGCCTGTATCTTGTCATGGACTACATGCCAGGTGGCGATTTCCTAGGCCTCCTTATCCGTGATAATATTCTACCCGAACCTGTCACGAGATGGTATATTGCTGAGATGATTCTTTGTATCGAAGAGGCACATGCTCTCCGCTGGATCCATCGCGATATCAAGCCCGACAACTTCCTCATCTCAGCCTCCGGACACCTGAAAATTTCAGATTTTGGTCTTGCTTTTGATGGTCACTGGTCCCATGATCAATCATACTTCAACAATCACAGATACTCATTGTTGACAAAGCTCGGGATCGAGGTAGAGGGAGATTCACTTGATAAAAAAGAAGGCCGCACAATTGCTGCTGCCATGAAGATGGCACATGTTGTCATGGGTGGCAAAGAAAGACATGAAAGAAACTCCTCGAATTACTCGGAAACAGAGGGGATTCTTAATTGGCGAAACCGCAATGGAAACAGAACTTTGGCTCGCTCTGTTGTCGGGACTAGTCAATACATGGCCCCTGAAGTTGTCAGAGGCGAATTGTATGATGCACGCTGCGATTGGTGGAGTGTAGCAGTGATTCTATATGAGGTGAGCAAGAGTGTTTTCACCGGATGTCAAGTACTGATCATTCGCTAGTGTCTTTATGGCCACACACCCTTCTTGGCTGAAGAAGGAGGTAGACAGCAAACGAAGATGAACATTCTCGTAAGTCTCAACATAAATTGCCCGGCTAATCCAGTCTAACAGTTGAGAAGAACCACAAGAGTACATTCGCATTTCCAAGCAAGCCAATTGTGAGCAAGAGATGCCAGGATCTCATAAGAAGCATCATCCAAGAGAAAGATAACCGAGTTTGTTCTAAACGATATAAGCATAACGACCAGTCCTCGTCATCGCACAATCGAGACTATGCTGGCCGATATGTCTACGCCAACGATGCAGAAGATATCAAAAGCCATAAATGGTTCCGGGACATACTGTGGGATCGCTTGCACACCATGGTACCGCCATTTGTGCCAAATATCAAGTCCATGGATGATACCCACTATTTCGACGAGGAAGAACCAATCTCGGACTTTTCAGAATCCATTCAGGCTTCCCAGCCTTCACCTGAAGAGGCCAACGATGCTCTGAAGCAGTTCAACCGGGAGATTCGGATTTTAGCTCTCGGTTTCATCGAGCGCCCCCATGATTCTGCAAGGTTGAGAAAGGTCGAAAAGGAAATCGACAACTTCGTCATGTGCGAGGAACAGAAAGACTACTTGAAGGCTTTCGTGAAGCATTATGGACGAAAAGAAAAGAAGAGACCGAGGGACCGATTGTTGCGCGATCGAGACACTGCACCTACGGTTCTTGAATTGAGGAAGAGGGGTGCGTTTCTCGGGTACACGTATCGTCGGTTTAGAGGCGGGAGACAACAAGGTGGGAGAGCGGTTAGTCATGGGGTTTCTGCTAGTAGTGCTGGGAAGAAGGTTTGGTATCGGGCGAGGTTGAGTATTCATTGAGGTGGGATTCTGGTTTCGGGTATTGACGATCGCTTGGACATACATGGTGCTCTTTATCTTTTGTTGGCTTGAGGGACACGGAGGAGATAGTGTCATTCTGCAGTGTATAACTCGGACACCCCTCCATAGGCCTCTGTAATAGCTAGCTGAAGGATAAGGAATTGATTGATTATTGACAATTGATGTACATCTTGTCGCACGGGGAGATGATGTGAAGGAGTGATTGAATTGGGAGTGATGGATTGTTCAAGGGGTTGGGGACCAAAAAGAAAGGAGTGAATAAGCGAAGCCAGAGAGGTGTAAGTAAGCTACACAAGCTCGAGTAAGCTAGAACTTTTTATCTTACTCGATAATTGTCGAGTAAGCTATGCTCCAGATTTGGGGGCCGGAGTTTTTGCGAGTAAGCCATCGAGTAAGCCGTGGGTAAGGTAGTTGTTCAGCCAGTAAGCTAACAACCAACCAAGTGAAAACAAAAAAATAAATCCTTCTATCACTCCAATTTCCCCATCCCTTGTCTCAACAGAATTCTTGGTAAACATCTACCTTGCTTCACATTACACACAATAGTTTAGGATAATAAGTAATGTTTGTTTACGTGGTTTGAGCGAAAAATTATAGGCGACTAGGTTAGTCAACATGTATCTCCTCTTCATCTTCTTCCTCCTCACCCTCGAATTCTGGGTCTCCATTCTCATTCCATCCAACAGTCCCACCCCCTTCCTTCCATAAAACCGCATTCTTAAACGCCTCAGCAATACCAGCTCGCCGTGCTTCATCCGCCGAGACTCCTGGCCCTCTATTCTGTCCAGCTACGATGGCTTTCTGTCTCAAATCGGTAAGAAAGACAATCTTCACATCCCGTCTCCATCGCTTCTCCTCCACTTCGATAGCTAGTTTCCGTGCTGCGGTTGGTTCTAGGACCTCGAGCCACATGTGAGAAATATGCGTGGAATAATATTCTTGACATTGAAGTCTAAGTTGCTGTTTTAACGCTGTGCTTCCTTGGATGTTGGAGGGAGAATACCAATCCGGCGGGTCAGAGAGCGGGGCATCGAGGAGACAGAGGGAGATCTTTGCGTGGGGGGCTTTGGTGAAGAGGGAGGCGAGAGAGAGGAAGCGGATTAGGGGGGTTTGAGAGAGCAGGAGGGATGTGTCGTCGTAGATTGCTATGTGTTGGATGTTGTGGAGGGTGTAGGTTGTGTTGCTGTAGATGTCGTTTGCGGTTAGGATGTCGATGTAGAGGATGTCGTCTTCGCACCAGAGGGTTGCCTCGTGAGCTGCGTCGGAGGCAGAGTCGAGGATTGAACGTGTGTCTTGGTATGGGTGAGGGAGGGAGCGGTATTTGTAGAGGAGGAGCTCGGTGCGGGCTTCTTTGTTGACGCGGAGAAGAGGGGGAGACTCGTTGGAGTAGAGATTGTCGGATGTCCCTCTTAGATAATGTTCCCAGGTGTCGGAGGAGGGAAACCCGTAGGTTACTGGAAAACGGACTGTTCGAGGAGTGATGGCGAAGCGCCAGATCTTGGAACGCACTTCATATGGCAAGTCTGAAAAGCGGGGAAACGCTCGTGGGGATTGCTTCTGGTTTTGAAGCAGGGAACTCATGTCAAATGTCAAATAGATATCGTGGGAGGGAATATTGGATGTGTATTTTGTAATAGACGAGATGTGCGATAAGAGATGTGATATTTTGCAGTGGTCGTAATTGAGAGGCTATTATTATTGGCCTTATAGAAAAGAAACGCAACGCGAGTACTAAAATCGAGTAAGTATTATATTTTTCTTAACCAAAAAAAAAACGGGGGAAAATTGTAGTCTCCATTGTGAAGATCTGGGAACTGTCAGAGACTCGGTTGGTCGGCCCCCTTTATCATGACGGGCGTAAAATTGTTCGAGGTATTTAGGAAAATCAAGAAATCAACCTTCTAAACCATTTCGAACAACACCCTTAATTACTCCAAACGGACCTGGACGCTGCAAAGCAAAGCAGGGAGGTACAGGTACCTGTTCGCAGTACACTGCCTACTTCTCTCTCATCCCTTTGCGTGCTAAGCTTTTAATGGGCACCCATTAATCCACCTAGGAAGAAGAAAACAAAAACCAAGACCATAGAGAAAGTAGTCTAGACAGTATTATAATTCTCCCAAAGACCCCTACGTATTGTTGAAGTTATAGAGCAATGAAAAGAAGCCAAGGTAGGTAAGGGGGAAACTGCCACTTGGCCAGAGCAGCGGGATCAAATTGAAACATTGCTTGCTTGCTCATAACCATAAACCTAAGTTAAGGACAGGAATCAGGAAAGAAAAGAAACCAGAATGTAACTCACATATGTACAAGTACTAGTAGTCATCTTGAAGTACTCCGTAGGGTGGGTGCCTGCAGTGATGACGGTCGGGTATCGGACTTGCAGGAGAGAAGAAGGGAAGGCCGAATCAGGCAGAATCAACAACACCTCAGGCTTTACACGCTTTACACGCTTTACACCTCACATTTCTCCACCACCCGACAATCTTCAGCGCATTCACACCCAACACTCTGTCCTGAATAATCTGAACCCTTCCAGGCTCCCGCGATATTCAAAGTGTAAAGTGTCCTTGGATATCTGTCAACTCTCGTCGCATTTATAAGTAGCATTCCCAGCCGGATCCCTCGACGAAAGGTTACCCGCTGCGCAAAGGAGTAAGTGCCTCATCGGACCTCTCCCCCTCTACCACACCCCGCCCCCGCCAGCGAGAAGCTCAATAGTTAATCTCCCACGCTGCAGAAAACTCCCAACTACACCTGTACCTCACACGAGATACCACACATAAATCTACAATCGCAGGAAATCAGGCATCATGGCGGCCTTTGTTACCGATCTTATGCAGTCCATCTTCACCCCCGGGCCAACGCATACCCTCCTCGTCGCGACCAACGTCGCATTCGCATGTCTCCAACTTACCCTCCTCCTTCTCTTGATTGCGACGTACAGCGTTCACTTCCTCATACTGTCAGGCTTGAGCGCTGGTCTTTGGTGGGCTATCAACTGGTTCGTGGCCGAGCTGCGGGCTGCGGAAGCGCAGGAGGCAGAGAAGAAACGGAGACTGGAGGAAATCGGATCTGGGGATGATAGTGGAACGGAGGCAGAGACGGTGATAGAGTCTGGGGATACCAAGTTGGGGAGTAAGGAGGTTGAGCCGGTTGCGAAGGTTGGAGAGTTGATAGATCGTGGCAGCGTGGGGGGAAGTAAATCGGAGCATAGCACGGAGGACGAGTGGGAGAGGGTTTCGGAGAATGAGAAGGATAAGTGAGGGTGGGGAGGAGAGAGTACTTTGATTACGTCCGACTGTTTATATCCAGGACCATGTTTCTATTGTCGTTGTGAATTCCGGGTGGTGATGATGGTAGAGGTAGGAAACCTAGATTCCTCTTAGATGGGAGGATTCTCTATTTGCGGTAGATCCATATTCAAACTCTTTTAGATACCCAACAACGTAGCAGGTTAGGAATACCAATCGAGCTTTTTGTTCTACTTATTTGACCTAGAAGTTTCGAAGCCTCCTACTAACTTCACCCAAACTTGATTTCGATCGTTGGTGCCTTATATTCTAGGCAAACCACAACCCCAAAATTTTGGATGAGCTTCACGCCAAATCCACTACACCGACCTCCCCCGCGAACAACAACCCCGCTACCACACCCCATACAACCCAATCCAGAGGCGTCGGCGCGTCTCATCCTTCAATATGAAGCTCGTCAGGTAAGCCTCTATTCCAAGACACCCGCCTAGTATGGCACAAGCTGAGCTCTCCAATTCTCAAGGCTCCCGCATCAAGCTCCCTGACTGACCCTCTTGCTTGCTGGTAGGTTTTTGATGAAGTGCGCAAACGAAACAGTAACCATTGAACTCAAAAATGGTTAGTCCCCATACACTCCGAGTTAGGAGTTTGCGTATTGACTGGGAGAAAAGGCACAATCATCCACGGTACCATAACTTCAGTCTCTCCACAAATGAACACGGCGCTCCGAACTGTCAAGATGACACAACGCGGTCGGGAGCCAATCTCTTTGGACACGATTAACCTGCGCGGCTCGACTATACGATATTACATCTTACCTGACTCTCTTCCGCTGGACACTCTTTTGATTGACGATGCGCCCAAGCCAAAGAATAAGGCGAGAAAGGAGGTTGCGGATCGAGGAGGACCAGTTCGAGGAGGTAGAGGTGGCCGCGGTGGACCAAGAGGACGTGGAAGAGGTGGTGGTGGAGGCGGACGAGGACGAGGGGGCGGAAGAGGATTCTAGGAAGGGTTACTTGCATATGAAATGGGCAAAGGATCATTCATACGTATATGTTGGTGCTGGATTTCTCCAATGAGGCGAAGAAGGGACTCGAGATCTTCGACAGAGACTTTCATGGGTGGTACTCATGGTTCTTACTGGCGTTTTTATGGTTATGAAAAGGGGCAATCGAAATTTCACGACCGTTCTGCATGTCCTTCAAGAATTCGATCTTGATGTTTTGGTTTTTATTTTGTTGTTGACTCGCGCCATATCCTCACTATCTGCAATTTCTCCCACCCGGCTTTCTTCCCACTAGACCCCACAGTCTCTACCCTCCATCCATCCCCCCATTTCCTAATCGTCTCCTTGACTATCTCAGGTTTATTCTGCGCACACAAAAGAACATAAGCACACCCTCTCAGACTCAAAATCTGGGGCAAACTCTCAATAAGTCGATTCGTAACCTCCATCCCATCCGCTCCCCCCGCATAGCTCAACTCAAGTAAATGAGAATCAGCATCCCAAGCACTGAGTCCCGGATCTCCAACCAATTTTGGTAAGGTGGGTGTAGGCACATAAGGAGGATTGAAGATTAATACATCGACCTCCCCTAGTTTCAAAGAACTTGTGAGATCGGCTGCTATGTTTCCTAGGTAGAAACCATGGGGGGTTTTTAAGGTCTGGTCTTTTTCTGCTACAGCGATGGTTTGGATGGTTGCTGCGCAGGCGTGCGGGTTTACGTCTATGCCTAGGGTGAGGATGTCCGGGCGGGAGAAGATGGTTGAGGTGTGGGCGTGGAGAAACGAGAGGACGACTCCGGAGCCGGTTCCTATTTCGAGGATGAGTGGTGAGGGGGAGTTTTTGGATGTTAAGTTTGTGGTTGTGTGAGTACTAGTAGGGTTGTTGAAACGCTTTTGGAGGAATTTTTTTTCCGATTCTGAGGAGAGGGTGTCTAGGAGGAGATAGGAATCTTCTGCTGGTTCGTAGACTCGGTCGAATGAGACGTGGGAGGTTGAGGGTGTTGGTAACATGACTTCTCTGGTTGTTGGAGCTTGTCTTGAGGTGGGGTTGTGATTTTGGATTTTGATAGAGTGAGATTGTGAGAGTGTAAGAGGGGTTTCCTTTTTTCTTTCTCTTCTCAAAATAGAATGCAAGGAGGAAAACGGAAGGAAGAGCTTTGACTTGAGTTTTTTTTATCTTCAAGATTCAAAATGTGGTGCTACGCAAGGCTGAACAAAAAAAGTGTCAACCCTCGGTTCGTCCCGAGGCTCTCCAAAAACATCGTCATCTTGTACTCGTACCTCGCAGTCCTCTAACAAAACAACAAAATGCGAATATCCCCCCGTCTCCTCCTAGCAACCCACACCACCCCAGGGCCCTCGAAACCCCTCCGGCCACCCCCATTAGCTCTCCTCCCTTCAATTCCCCTCTACAGACGATTATTACGGGCGCATCGGAAATGTTTACCTAGGGATATGAGGCTATTGGGGGATGAATATATAAAGAGCGAGTTTAGGAGTCATCGGGATGTGGAGAATCCTGTGCATATTGTATGTTCATACCGGAAAGAGGAATGGGGAAGGGAGAGGGGAGGATGAGGGCTAATGGTGTGCAGATTGGTTTCTTGACTGAGTGGCAACTTTATGCGCAGAAGTTGGAGGGGGATAGTTGGATTGGAGAGAAGATGGATGGGGGAAAGATTGATAAGATGAGTGGTATATATTCCCTTTTTCCCTTTTTGTCTTTCCTTGTACTCTGGCAATTTGAGGGCGAGGCTGATGATTGGGCTAGATCAACAGCTGGGACAGATGTATGAGCTCATGCAAGCTATACGCAAAAAAGAATTGGACGACAATGAATCAGAATAAGCTGAAGGGCCCATAAGACAGTTCGATGTATAGAATAATGAGGCTGTAAAGATACGGTGTGACAGCATCTTTGTTATATGTGGAGAGAGGGGTCGGTGAGGGATTGCGCAATGCCTTTGGGTTTGTAGGTGATCCTCGACCTGATATAGAGGCTCCTGGACGTTTTGTTGCATATCGCGGGTGGGGGACACAACAACATCCCACGGCTTGTAGGGGAGTGTTGGGGTGTATAAAGAGTGGCCGAGGAGATATTGTATTTGTTGGGTTTGGAGGATGTGAATGCATGTTGATGACTAGCTTAGGGATTAAGGTCATTTTAGATGCCGAGAACATTCAGGAGTTCAGTAACTCTGTATATTATTGTCCGAACCTCGAGAATCAATGATTCATACATGCCCCTCTTACTTGGTTTTACGCTCTCTTTATTTTTGTTCGAGGATGGAGATGTCTTCTTGCTTTTCCCAACCCTCAGTAGGAATCGGGAAAGAAGCCAGGTACATCTACACAAATTTGCTTCGTAACCTCACTCCGCTCAACCCATCCGGATTTGATAACTCACTTCAGAATTCCTGCTCACCATTTCCCATTCTCACCTACTCCAACTGTCATTTCTCACACCTCCTCTGAACTCGCCTCGGACTCGTTTCTACGCCCCTTTTCTCATTCGGCAGGAGCCACTCACAAACCTCCAAACTCGCTACCCGTCTCTCACTCGATTCTCGCCCCCCTTCCCGCCGCAGCAAGATGTGTACCTTCAATTTTTACAAGTGCCAGGAATGCAAACACCGCTGGCTCGAAATCAACAAACCATGTGGAGACGGAAAAGGCTTCAGCAACTGCTCCACCTTCCAAGACACAGGACGTCTAGCACCACCAGGAAAAGGATACAAAGTCTCTATTCTCCGATGTCCCAAGCATGGATTAAAACAAGGCGATTACGACTACAACAAAGTCCGGATGATTGAGAAGATAAAACATCATGTTGATGTGGGATGTGTGGTCATGTAAAGATGTGTTGGAAGGATGAACATCAGGGATTAATTTTGTTTGGGAATTCTTTTATTTTGGAAGACATGGATTCAAAAAATCGGCTAAATATACAACAAAAACCAACCCTCTATTCTGCATCTAAAGGAGCAACCGGTGGGTTATCATTAACCTGAATCCCACCTCTCTTCTTCTCCGCCGAGTCATGGAATGGTAATTTCCATCCTCCCTCACTTTCCGGAGTAGCCAACCACAATCTCATCAAATGTCTCCTTGGTGCTGGTGGAGCATGGTCTCTATAAGCAGTCCTAGCATGCAACACATGTTCATTACTCAAAAATTGAATATCTCCAACCTCTAAAATCATATGTAATCTCAAACGATGGCATGTATCCTCAAGTACCTGTGTAGCCTCCACCTGTTCTGGTGTTAATGCTGGGATGACGCCGGTGTCCATGAAGCGAGAGAGGGATTTGATGTAGTAGGGATCCCATTTTGAGTAGACGCGGCCGTTGGAACCGGTTTCTAGGTAGAAGACCGAGGTTTTGATGTAGGGTTCTTCGCCGACGGAGACTTCGCCTTTGCGGTCGAAGTACCAGATGGGCTTGGTGAGGAGCTCGGCGACGTCGGGACGCTCTTTTTGGAGGGTGTTCCAGACGTGGTGAGAGGAGACGATGTCGGATTCTCCACCTTCAAGAGAGCGGGCGATGCAGAGGAGTCCAACTATGTCCGAGTCGTCTGCGTGGAAGAATTGGCTGTCTCTTGTGTTAGTTTTTGCTTTGAGAGAGGAAGGTGGTTAAGGGATGGTCTTACCGAGCGTTGGTACGGTAAATTCGTACTCTATCAATTTGAGTAGCATCATCCCCAAGATCTTTTACATGTCCAAGGACGTGTCCTCGTCCGTTTTGAGAGACAAAGTAGCCGAGATATGTTCCCAATCCCATATATGCAACAGCAGATTTGTGGTTACCCCATAACTTAACTGGAAAGCCTTTAAACAAAACAAAACCCTTTCCGTTTAAAATCTCGGATCGGATGGAAGCGAGTAGTTTGGAGAGGATTGGGAGAACGAAGTTGTCCTAGCATTGTTAGTGGGGGGCCCCTGAAGTGGAAGAGGTTGTATTATATTACCTTGGAGATACCAGTCAATGGTATCTTATCCGCAAGAAACTTATCAGAAACGGAGCTCAACTCAGCGATCTCCTCGTCGTTGAATACATGAACCCATCGTTCTGGGTTATTAGTATAATCCTCTGCCTTCCAAACACTCTCTCCGGTAATCTCTTTAGGAAAGTCCGAGTAAGGTCTGATTTGCTCTAGAAGAGGCGGATGTTGACCACTGGTTTTGATCCCATCAGGAAATATCTTTCTGTCAACCGATTTTTGGGCAGGCGAAGTCAGAGAGTGGGGTGCCGTAGGCAGAGTCTCAAGAATGGAAGGTGCCATAACGCGTAGATGAGATGCGGATGAAGGGAAGGTTGTCAATTCAATTGGAATGATAGAAGAGCGTGAGATGAGAAGGGGAGAAGGGGAGAAGGGGGGAAGGGAAGAAGGGCAAGGGGACGAGGGCAAAAGGGAGGAAGAAATGGCAAGCAGAATCTCAGGTCTTTATACTTTCAAGCCAAACTCTAGATTATCTCGAGTGACGGCACAATCGTAGCAAGGTGGAAGGTTGTGTGGAACCAGGAACACAGAAAGTGACAGGATAGTGGGTGCAGATCATATCACGACATCAACGGCCAATTGTTGCAATCGACAGCAGTTGGGGAGTGCACCAGGGACCATAGGGGAGGGGTAATTGTCGGTTGAATCCTCTCCCAGGCCACGGGCAAAGAAGGAGGGGTAGTCACCTGATTTCCCGAGGTCATTCGGGTCGGGTCAGCTCTGCTAATCTAAACGCCGATCCGGACGCGATCTAATCGCCGTCCCGATAACGAAAAATTAAATTTCTACAGCGGCGGTGCACGTCAATACCTAGCAAAGCTTCTTCCTATTGTTGTGCTAGGTATTGTGCGCTACGCGTCAAGCTAACAGACAATACCTTGGTCTTGGCTTGCTCATGCTATTATGGCAGATGCATTGACACTTGTGTACTTTTATACCTGTCGATAGTTCTCGATCGTCCTTCCTTCCTTCCTCGCTCCCATTCAACAATTCACACATCTAACTCCTGCACCCCACGAACGCAATCGCAATCATGCCTCCAAAGCTTCACAAAAAGTTTGGAGATGCCTCCGAACCCTCGAACCCTCCTCCTACAAATGGCAATGCCTCGACCCAATCCCAACCCACCAAACAACCCTCCACCAACAATGCCTCGAAGGCTTCCAGTCAAAGCAATGGCGGCTTGAAGCGCTCCCAAGACGGAAACCCCAAATCAAATACACCTTCACTCAATTCACAATCCTCCCGCGCGAGCGATGCCGGAAAGCAACACAGTTCTAGTCATGATGACAGTGGACGCGCACGAAAATCCCCAAAGCTGAGTACGTTGGAAAGCAAGAAGTCGGACAACCGATTGCAACAACAGCACGGCGGAAAGGTGAACGGCACTGCGCATGGAAGAGCCGCATACAATATGCCTTCGGAACAGGATCTCCAGCGAACGGCCAAATCTCTCGAGAAAGCTCGCATGAATTTGCCAGTCTATCGCAAAAAAGTCGACATTCGCTGGGCGTTGCGAAATCACGATGTACTCCTCATCAACGGAGAGACTGGTTCGGGAAAGAGTACGCAGATTCCCCAATTCCTATACACGGAAAAGTGGTGCGAGAAAAAGATGGTCAGCGTTGAAGGGAAAGATGGAAAGCAAAAGGAAGTGAATGTTGGTGGTATAATTGCAATTACTCAACCTCGTCGAATCGCAGCGATTACACTAGCCAAGCGTGTTGCTGCGGAAATGGGCTCCCCTCTCAGCAAAGGTTCAATTGCTGCTGGACAACCAGGAACCGTGGGTTACACTGTTCGATTTGACAACAAGGTTCCCCAAGGAACAAAGATCAAGTTTGTCACGGAGGGTATATTGTTGCAGGAGATGTTGACCGATCCACACCTTCGAAAGTACAGCGCAGTCATCATCGATGAAATTCACGAGAGAAGTATGGATGTTGATCTTATTTCTGGATTTTTGAGAAATATGGTTCACGGCGACAAGAAAGGTCGAGGCGGAGTACCATTAAAGGTCATCATCATGAGTGCAACTCTCGACAAAGGAGGGATTGAGGCATTCTTCGCAAGACCAAGCACTGTACCTGACTATGTTCCGGGTCAAAATCATGGAAGAACTCTTGCGCCACATATGCTTGAGAACATCGCCCTTCAAAATAATGACGTCGCTGAAAAGGTCCCCAACAAGAAAAAGGACAAGAAATCTTCGAAATCGAATGGAGAGGACAATATGGAGAATGGTGCCGGTGTGTTGAAAGCCAACGACAAGTCAAAATCATCAACCAATACAAATGGGGCAGATGAGCCAGAATCTCGACGTTCATCGACAGATTCCGGCTTTTCGTCCTGGAGTGGAATTACGGATTCAACTGTTGCCACTCAAGCTGCGGCCAAGCTACAAGCCAGCGAAGACGAGTCTAAGGAAGCTGCCCAAGTTGGAGCCAGCCCTTCGAAAGAGGATGATCTCCCCTTGAGCCGCCCAGGCATCCCCGAAGGAGACATCTCAATGAATGGAGTTGCATACGAGTATATCGCTGGTCGTCAATACGAGGTCAAGTCATTCTTCGAATTACAACCACAGGAAGACTATCAACATGCCATGCTCGAAGTAATTCTCATGCTGCACACTTCAGAGCCTCTTCCAGGAGATATTCTTGCCTTCCTCACAGGACAAGAAGAGATCGAGTCGCTACAAGCTGAGCTTGAAAAATACTCTGCAATGCTCACGGCAAACGTGCCCAAGATGGAGATCAAGCCTCTTCACGGATCCTTGACACCCGACCAACAACAAGAGGCTTTTTTGAAAGTCGAGAAGAGATTCACAAGAAAAGTTGTGCTTGCAACCAACATCGCAGAAACATCTCTAACAGTCGCTGGCGTTCGTTATGTCGTCGATTGTGGCAAATCAAAGGTCAAACAATACCGTCCAAATCTTGGAATGGAATCCTTGCTCATCAAACCCATTTCCAAAGTCTCGGCCATCCAAAGAGCCGGTCGTGCTGGCCGAGAAGCCAAAGGCAAATGCCACAGAATCTACACCAAGGCCGACTTCAACAAGATGGACGAAGACGAAAAGCCTGAGATCCTGCGCTGCGATGTGATCGAAGCAGTCCTCAAGATGAAAGCCCGTGGTGTTGATGATGTCCTTGCATTCCCTCTCATGGACTCGCCAGACGTAATCTACATGGAGAAAGCCCTCAATCAACTCTACGCAATGGACGCTTTGAATCTCGACGGCACACTCACCAAAATCGGAACCCTCATGGCCCGCCTTCCCCTCCCAGCCACCCATGGGCGTGTCCTAATCGCATCAGCAGACGAGTCTGCTGATTGCCTCCTCGAAGTGATTGACATTCTCGCCTGCTTAAACTCGGACCAAGCAATCTTTTTACTACCTTCAAACGTAGAGCAACAGGAAGAAATGAACGACAGCCGAAGCGACATCTACCGTCGAGAAGGCGACTTGATCACCCTCCTCACAACCATGCAACGTTACGCATCCGAAAATACCAACCGTCGAGTCTGGTGCGAGAAACGCCGGGTCTCGGAACTCGCAATGAAGATGGCCATCAATATCCGTAAACAACTTCGTCAACAATGTGTCCAGAATAAACTTCTCAAAGAGCTACCACCCGCTGATCCCCAACCCTTTGAACCTGTCACCCCCAAGAAAGCAGAGGTCATCATGAAGGTGTTTCTCAAAGCTTTCGTCAGAGAGACTGCGATTCTAGGACCAGATGGAAGTTTCAAGACTACCAGTGGTAAAGATTCAATTTATATCCATCCATCTAGCGTTTTGCATGGTAAAAAGTTGGAGGCGATTATGTTCTTAGAACACACATTCACAACCAAGAATTACGCCAAGAAAGTAAGCTCGATTCAAGCAGATTGGATCGCGGAGCAGTATGGACTTTGTTAGATTTGCATTTTCTTTGCATGTTTGGAGTTTTTATGGTCACCTAAATACCCGTCCCTGATTTAAAAAAGCAGGGATTTCGCAATGTCTTCTCAGGGAAGGAAGATGGAAGATGGAGATAGGAGACATGTACACAGTGTAGCTAGAATCAATAAATATGAGAATTGAATTTCTATAATGTCAAAAAGTAACAAGACCCAAAGGAAAACATTTAGTCTACAACCTCCGTGACTCTACCCACAAACCCCTCCAGACCAGCCACGCCTTTCTCTCCCCTCTCAGATCCATAATACAGCCCATGCCCACCCCCTGGCATCACCAAAATCTGGGATCCAAGTTCTATCCACTCTCTTGTAGTAATCAACTCAAAAGTAAGATCCGTGATACCATCGGAACCAAATACCAACGGTTCATGTTCCTCATCATCTTCCTCCAAAGGATTCTCTAACCCAAAAACATCATCCATCTGATCCGCGAGGTGACTAACACGATGATTTTCTTCATGTGGGGAGACCCGTAAAACTTTCGCAGTGGCGCGAATACTAGCAATGTAAACGACTACCAAGCTCCCCGGTGTGACGGAATTTATATCTCCATCCTCAAAGGAGGCTGTGAACCCACTTGCTGCTTGGAGAGTATGGCCTGTAGCGACCATGTGACGACTTGGGATAGCTACCACCATGCCTTTCCTCACACGAGGTGTTTTTGGAGTTGTTGACTCCAAGGGTCTATTGGGGTCTTCCTCTTTGGGGAGATCAAAAACGATCCCCAAGGTTCCGACTTGACCGGCCTCGAGTGTGTGAACGGGAAGTCGAAGGTTACGTACACTCACTATGCGAGCGTTGTGCCATTCTCCTTTCGTTACAGACGCCGAGACCAAATTTCGAGAGGCTACCTTGGGTAGCTCGGTGGTTGACGGATGGGAGAGTGATGCTCCAAAGCTATTAGGGAACGACCTGGCAGCTGATGTTCCCAAAATTGAATCTTCATCGTCTGCTTCGGCTGGGAAAGGGCCAACGACAATTGCATCACCGACTGATAGTCGTCCAAATCTCAAGTGGCCAGCTATCACAATTCCCGTATCGCTTTTATCACCAGTCACAACTCCTTTTGAGGCAAGTGGTTCATATGCAGCAGGTAAACCAAAAATGTCCTCAGTGTGAAATAGACATGATGGTTGTTCCGGGTTGAGGACCGGGCCAATATAATCAAGGGCAGTTGGTATAGGCGGAATTGGTAGCTTCTGGAATAAAGCATGCAGCGAACGCATACCAGTCCCTTTCGCTGAACTGGTCATGATTATAGGGACAATTGATGTGAGGCCATCAGCAGCTGACATTTGATCAACAGTGCGTTGAATGACGTCCCCATCAGCTTTTGGAATAGTAGCTAAGTCCGACTCCAATACAGCTTTAGAGTGGTCTGGTGGAATGATGGAAGGCATTCGACCTGCACCTTTGACGGCAGTCAAAATTTTTGCCAACGTCTGTCGTAAACTGTTTTTCGATGCAAGGTCAAGCTTCGTGACCACAATTGCCAAAGGTTTGTCTAATTTCAGGCAGAGCTCGAGATGGGTTTTTGAAAGGTCGATGCCGGCGTAGGTAGTTCCAAGGATGTCTTGAGCTGATGAAGTTCCTCCAGCGCCCACTGGGGCATTTTCACTATCATCGGCTGCAATGCAAAGCACAGTCCAATGAGGCGCCCAACCTACAAGACCACGGACGGTTGTTCTTCTGTATCTTGGATGGCCTGCTGAGTCTGAGAAAAATACCAATCTCCCATGGTCCGCGGATGCATGGATATCAGTCCAAGAACTAACATTCCCAGAAGCAAAGTTAACAACTTTGTCTCCGTTGTATCCCACCAGTTCCTGAGCTAGAGAACTCGTCATCCCTGAAGCTATCTCGTGGCGATGTTTCAAGAGACTCAGTCGACTTTTCCCTCGTCCATTATCAAGTGTCGCTGTAGATAAAGTTCCTAGAAGACTTGATTTCCCCGATGTTGTTGGCCCTGTCAAAGTGATTCGTAATTGCGCTGTTGTCTCGAGATTCTTGACTTCTGGGAACCCAAGAACATCGTTTCTTTGGGGCAGTAATACATCAACAGCCTTGCTTGGATTGAGAGAACTTTTGCGTAATTGACTCGCTCTAGAGGTCAAATCGGGAGTTATAAGTGCCTCAGCAACCCATAATTGTGCTTGATGTCGTAGAACTTTTGCTTCACTGGAGCCATTGGAGCCATTGGCACCATTGGAGCCGTTGGTGGTTTGAGTCATAAGGGATTCACCAGCAACCAAAGGCGGCGTTGAACTAGACGATTCCTGCCACTCACAATCGCCAACCATCACCATACGTACAACTTCAACATTGCAACCTAGACTGGCAGCCATGGCTTTCAAATTCGTCAAACTCTCATCCATTTCATCCTTGGTAAGGCCAACAAAGGTTCCATCATCGGATACACCAATCTCATACAAAGCTCCTCGACTTTCCTCCAACCCGGCAAGGAGTTTTCCCGGTCTCGTTGGTGTGTCTAAACTTGAGGCATCCTCCGGCAGCTTTGGCAGTACAAGATCGCTGGTTGTAGAAGCATGATAGGGGGATGATTGTTGCAGTCGCCATAGAAGTTGAGTTGTCAATTGTTCCAAACGACTTTGCCGGGTTTGATTTGAAGGAGCAAGAGCTTGGCCAGACGATTGTCTTTGCTGGTGAGCAGTTGAAGCTATCGATGCCGTGCTCGAGGAACTATATCCCCTTCGTGGTCTCAGCAAGAGGTGCAATTTATATTCTGTTGGTCCCTCTTGTGGCTCCGCCTCCAAACGAGTGACCCCATAGTCAGAAAGTTGGGCTGAGTTGGGAGACGTATTCGTAGGTATAATCCGGGCATTTGGCTGAGGCGTCGAGGGTTTGGGAGTATGACTGGGAGTAAGCCATGGCGAGGCTACTCTTGTTGGCTCCGTCTCGTACGTAAATATTGATGCCATTGAAATAGTATGTCTTCCCTTAACACCTTCTTCTTATATACCCCGCAGCTTCAGTTGTTCTTCGATTTCGTTCTAGATTCTAGGTCTCGGTTTTCAATATGGAGATTACCGCCGCCGTATTAAAGGTAGTATTGCGAGCGTCAGAGACCGGGTGTTCGTATGGGCGTAGTGGATTCGGAAAAGCGTGGACAATGGTTGAACCATCTTGAATTAAATGGGGGTTTTCGAGAGGTGTAGGTTTCGGGGGGAAGGCACGAGAGACGATTGCTTCTTAACAGAAAGGCATTGTGTAATCCGACGTGCTGTGTTGATAGATTGAATGGTTCTTGTTAGGTGGTAAGAAGTGCTGAGCCAGTCAGTACGATTTTATAAGTACTAGTAGGTACGGAAAATGGCGGTCATGATATTTCCAGCTGTCATCCGGCCAAGAGTTGGGATCGCCTATATGACTGTAGTTGGCTCCAATCGGCCCCACTTGAATTCATCCCGACCTCGGATAACAGACTACTTATAACCCGTAAAGTCTCTCTCTCTCTTATGTATGCCTCATCTACGTTGACTCAGCTTGTTGTTTCTTAGATTGCTGTTCAAACCCCACTTTAATAAGAGGAAAATATACCCATTATTGTATCTTGTTGCAAAGCAAAAGCTACTTCGTCTACTAGCCACTGAATACCCACTGACAAGGCCAGTCACATCTCAGTTTTTTTGTTTTTGAAAAGGCAAAATCCATTCATTACCTTTGAAGAACGAGGATATCTTGTTCATAGAAATTCACGTTTTGTATCCATTATGGAATGAACCGTTCTAAAAGGTTCTCTCCACCTCGGAAAGGGCTTTCCCAAGCTCCACATTTAGAAAGCTTGTTTTGACAGCCCTTAAGGTGTCTGGTGGAAGGGCTTAATAATCGTTTCAAACAAATTATCTTATTTTTATCTCTATCCACCGCAACAGTTATGCCTCGATAATGCATCTGGCATTAAACCTTCAGTTATTGAAAGTTGAAACTCTCCAGACGAACAAGGGGCTCTAATTGGCCCAAAAGAGCCCTTCAAGTCCCTGCTTCGCCGCTTTACCAATCCTTCCCCTTATCTCAGCTCTCCTTATCAGAAACAGCATAAAACTAGTTGCGTCAGAAAGAATGGCGTTGGATTCTCCTCTTTTCCGAACGGTGCATCGAGCATATCCTCGAAGTCGCCTCCTTCATTGGATAGCATAGCAACACAGTTACCATGGGACAACAACCATCGCGTTCTGGAGGTGGTGGAGTACTATCGGACACTTCGAGACTGCTACCTCCAGATCCAGAAGAGGAAGTCGACCATGACGGTTGTTTTCCGCCTCATGGGGTTCGTGATTTATGTCCCGTCAATCCACATGCGGGATTGCCTGTTTATCTCACCATTCATAGGTATGTATGCCTTTCTTGGCTGGGCATTGTTGTCGCGTGTGAGGAGAGCTAACATGTGTTGGGGAATAGGATTCGGCGAGACGTCATTGCTGCGATAGGTTTGTGACATTCCCGTTCGAGCTACTCCATGACCGTCTTCTAACTTGTTTTCTAGATGATCCCTATAGTATCGAGCAGCTTAGAGATCCTCGGATGAATCTGTCCGTCGTGAGGCCGCTTGTTGATAAACTTTATGAGCTAGACGATGTGTCTGTCGGTATGTACTGCATATATTTTACCATTTGTTTTGTTCTTGGGAATTTTAAAATGTGTCTCTCGCTTGATATTTCTGTCCTACACGAGAGTCATATGATTTATTTTACGTCGTGTACATTGGGCCCATATATTTGTTTTCTCTTCAAATATGTGAGAAACTGGGGCATTACTCTACGAACACCTACTTGTACCTTAGTTGTACGGAACCGTCTAGCATAACTGAAAGTATTGTTCGAGAAGATCTCGGAGAATTCGAAACTAAGTTTTTTGATTCTCCTAAATTCTCTGGAACAATGTTCGCAATTGTATGAGATCTACTCGATATGGTGTGTTCGCAGAGTAATGCTCACTTACTTCTGATCTTATATCTCGAGGTCATTTCGCCTTTGGTCATATTTATGATTTCTCTCATCTCTTCTTGATACCAGTCTGAACCCATGACATATCACATTTAAAGGGTATTCCTGGTCTTACTTTTCATCATTCGAAATATTTGAAACCCCATTTACTAAGTTCTACAGTTTACTGCTTGTTGGTAAACCGAGTTCAATTCCAAACCGAACAAGCAGTACAACCACATCAACAAAGTGTATGCGCAACACGAGCTTTACTCTGCGAACTTCTCGCCAGCCGGATATTAAGACGTTTCCACGAAGACAACCCCGGAGTACAAGGTTTATTGTTACTTGCCCACATTCTAGTGGGAGCTTTCGATCCATTTCAACAAGCTCCCCCAGAAGTCCTGGAACAAAGTAATCATCAGCTTTCCTGGACCGTTCAATCAAGAACTGGATACCAAAGAAAACTTCCAGCCTTGGAAATTGCCATCGTGTCTGAGAGCAAGATATTCCTCTGCTCTTCGGCTTGCCAGAAAGTAGTTCAAGCCATCTATGAAGGAAGGGTAATTTATACACCTACGTCTTTCATCGATATATTACCAGATCATTACAAGCAGAAACCGGTGTCACTTTATAATCCTCGAAAGGCACCAATATTCAATCAATACCGGCTGATTGTTCCAAGAACCAGGAATGTTTTGGAAATTCTTCAGTTTATGATTCTATTGACTTTGTATATCTTTGTCATGGCCGATCGGGATCCCTCTAAATTTGGTCTTCTTGAGTTGGTCTTCATTGTTTACTCCTTTGGATTCTTGCTTGATATATTTTCCTCTGTCCTGGAACATGGTACCACACACTCTATCCAAACTATCGTTCCTCCAAACTCTTTGCTAACACCACCCAGGTTGGCGTGTCTACACCCAAAATCTATGGTCATTCCTCGACGTGACATTTGCAGCTATTTTTGGCATATACCTAGTTTTGCGAATCCATGGATGGCGAATCGGAGAACTCGTACCTGGCCAACAAGCAATGGATGTCCTCGCGATGGGAGCTCCAGTCCTCGTCCCTCGTTTAGCATTCAATCTCATGTCCGAAAACATGTTATTCGTCTCCCTTCGAGCAATGATGAGAGATTTCACCATCCTCACTGTTCTAGCAGTATGGTGTTTCGCCGGATTCTTACTCTCGATGACTTGGCTCGCTGATGGAACACATGAAACAATTACCATCTCTAAGTGGATGCTTTGGGTCTGGTTTGGACTTGATGGAACTGGAATTCAAAGGTCAACTGATTTCCACTGGATCCTTGGTCCTATCCTCATGGTTGCTTTTGCATTCCTTGGAAATACGCTCTTTTTGACTATTCTTGTGTCTATGCTGAGTACGACTTTTTCGAATATCGTGGCGAATGCAAATGCAGAGATCCAGTTCCGGAGAGCAGTTCTTACATTGGAGGGAGTCAAGTCAGATGCAATCGTATATTTACCCCAAAACCAATCCTCTTGCTTTGGAATACTCCCTACAAAGCAGACCTCGCTAACATTCACCACAGTTCTCCTACCAACCCCCCTTCAACCTCCTAGCCCTCCTCATCCTCCTCCCCCTAAAATTCGTCGTCACCCCGCGCTGGTTCCACAAAGTAAACGTCTCCGCCGTCCGCGTCCTCAACGCCCCCACCCTCCTCATAATAGGCTTCTACGAGCGTCGTTCGCTCTGGCCCAAATCCCGCCGTCCCAACGACCCCGAACAACTCCCCAAAACCAAGTCCCCCCCGAAAAAGCCCTGGGATCTCTCCCGTTCATTCTCTGTCCACGGCGACATCCAAGCAATTTTTGAAACTGAACCTCCTCCCGAAGTCGAGGAGGAAATCGCAAATGATAATGATCTCGGACAACATGCAACGTTTGCTATGGCTGAGGAATTCGAACGCGAGTTTGGTCCTGATGCCGCCGGAGGGGAAAGGATGAAGAGGAATCCGAGGAAGATTTGTGGGAAGGATAGGAGGGATAGCGTGGCGCCCTTTGCGGGGTTGGTTAGACAGGTGAGTAATATGAGTGAAGAAGATGAGACGGGGAATTCGAAAGAGGATATCAAAAGTAGACTTACGGCTTTGGAACAGAGTACGCAGCGGATTGAGAGGTTGCTGGGAAGGTTGTGTGCGGATATGGATGAGGAGTTGGGGAAGAATGGGAGTGAGGATGATGATAAGGCTGAAGATGAGGTTGAGACTTTGGAGGATATGGATGAGAGTGTTTTGAATTGATTGTAATTTAGCGTTGATAGCATTCGAGCTAGGCATACCAATTTCTGTGAAATATTAGAACTTGATATGAGATGACATGAGCTAGCTCTTGAAACATACTTCTTTCCACTCAAGTAGGTAAGAAGTTCTGGCACCATTCTATCGTACATTATTCAAATTAAATTAGTCTAGGCTGCTTAATTGATGAATCATGCGGAAATATTTCGTACACTCCTTCAAATTACATGACAGCCTCATAAAAGTACAAGTATATCTAAAATACCAATTGGAATGGGAGAATAGCCCTCTGAACAAAGTCCAAGCTATTTACAGATAACCCACGATTCACGAATAGCCGAACTTTTCTACAAGATTTTACAGAATGCGATTGTTAGTAGGTGACCTACCAACAGCAACACCAAAAAAACCTCAGCAATTTGTAGCTTACCTACAAATAGCGCAACACTTTTACAAGATATTTCACGCGATTGTTAGTTGATAAACTACAAAGAGGTAATTTTTCTACAAGTTATTTCTGCAAGTTACGTTATTAGTAGGTAACCTACAAATAGCTCGATAGTGGTCGACCTTTGTACAAGATGTTTCTACAGCATGAGGTTATTAGCTACCAATAGCCAGTAGTATAACGAGGCCTGTAGAGCAGCAAATGATTGAAGCTCTTTGGAGATGAGTCGCACAATCCTGGTTGGAATTTTGCAGTTGAAGGCCTGTTGCACGTCGCAATCTAGTGGCCCTCAGGGTGTTCCAAGCGAAGTGTGTCAACCAAGTCCTCTCAAATTTACTTCAAAGACCTCACAAATGGGATTGAAAAATTCAAGTAATTGAATATCTTACAATTGAACTTCCCCAAAGAACGATTTCGAAGCCAGTAAATTTTCGGTGACGCCGAACGCTAAAATCCGTTCTAGTGGATATCAAGACCTATAAGTACACATCTAATCTTGCTCCGCAATCGACTGTAGTCTCTCATCTATTTCCTCTTCAGTCAGAGCTCTGAATCCAGGATCGGTTCCGTCCACAGTCCCATCCTTGCCTATTCTTGGTCCACCAACGATTCCAATCTCCAACTCGCCTTTCTTGAAGTCCACGCTGAGAACTGAACTCAAGGTGGTGATTCCAAGCTCGACGACCTTCTCCCAGTTACCATCTGCGCAATCCTTGTTCTTGAGTTTCTTCTCGAGGTGGTTGAAGGCTTCTTGTTGCTTAGGACCTGATGCGGTACCCTTGTATCCAGTGTAGTATCCTGCCGGATCACACTTGTATAATTGTGGTCCATACTCCGAATCGAGGGAAATTAAGGTCGTTGCAATACCGTATGGTCGCATATATGCCTAATAAAGAGTTAGAGACAATTGACTTAGAACATCATCTAACCCGCATATCAGCTCACCCGTTGAGTATAGACTTGACTGATGTTGGCGATTCTCTTTGCTAAGGCGTCGCAGGGCATCTCATATCCAAACTTGTATCTGAACTCGGCAGCCTCACCAATGGCTCTCTGAGCAAACGCTCTAGCATCTGCGATTGATCCAGTCATGACGCAACCAACTGAAGGAGATAATTGAAAGATGTGGGATACGGAGGAGGGATCGATGAGCTTGTCCTATTGAGACATCAGTACAACTCATGCGGTAAGACAGCAAGTGGTGACATACAGGGACCTTCTTTTGGGATAGAACTACCGCGCAGTCTTTCCCTCTAACTCCAACCGACATGATATTCGCAGCGGTGATAGCTTTGAAGGCATATTCTGTTGTGCAACCGGTTAGTTGTTGTTTTGAAATGGTTCTCTAAGGGCGCCTTCGTTGTAGCTCGGGGTAGAGAGCCTCGCGGGTTTAGAGCTCGATGTTCGTTACGTACCAACTTGGTATAACCGTCCTTGATCTGAAAAGATCGTAATCTGTCTGTCGTATCCTGCGCTGCCTGTTTAGGGACTTGGTTAGCAACGGGCACTTGGACTTGTAGAACTGCTTGAATCAACTTACCCGACATTTTTGGGGGTGGTAGTAGGAATCAAGGGGTTTAGTGTTTCCGAGCTCAGAGGTTTCTGAAATTAAAGGCGTGGATGAAATGGTGGAAAGTGGAATTGATGGCACTTCAATGGAGATGGAGAGCTCTGGATAGCTTCACGGCCAGGTTCCCGCCTGGCGCGTCGTCTCGGCCTTGGAAGCCTCAAATACAAGGCTTGATATTTATGGTCACGGGCGATAAAGAGGACACGGGCCTTGCGATAAGGATTGGTGGGAACTTTTTTTTAGGTTTTTTTTGGTGTTGTTCTTGCAGATTTGATGGGAAGCACCCTGCCCGCCTACCCCAAGAGCAATGCGACGATAATTCTGTTAGCCAGCCTCACCTCACCTCGTCACCTCACCACCCCCTTTCCGCACAGCATGTCCGCCACCGTCTCAAATCGGATACCTGCGTGGAAAAGATTAGGCCTCAAGCTCAAGTCGGCCTCGGTTACCCCAGATACCACACCTGCCCAACCGGTCAACGTTGCTGCCAGCACAACCCACGATACATCCAAGAGGAAGCGATTGGACGAATCTGAAGACGCCGCTCACCCAAAGAAAAAGAAGGCTTCCAAAAACTCCCTCAATTTACCCGCCGCAAATCAAGACGCTCCCAATCTTATCAGAAAGAAGTCCGTCACATTTACACCCGAGACGAAAGCCTCAGATGGAGACAGCATAAAGCAATTATACAACGCCTGGGTCGCCGATCAAAATCCCCAAGAGTTATCTGGGCCAGCCTTCAACACTCCGGAACCTACCAAAGTTGAGGAGGAATTCGACACCACCTTGAACGAGAAAGAGCGCCGAACGAAACGAGTCAAACCCATTGCCTCCAAATCGAAAGCATGCCGACCAGTGGAGCCAACCCAGACCAATAATACGAAAGACACGAAAACAGAGACGAAAGTGAAGAAGAAGAAAGCTGGGAAGGTCTCAAAGCCTGCAGCTGCACCATCACCTCGACCCTTCCTTGCATACCTCAAGCAGTACACCCAAGATCGCGAGAATTGGAAGTTCAACAAAAACCACCAAAACCACCTTATCAAACACTTATTTGATAGCGACGCTGTTCCCTCCGACCACGAGACATTCATATATCCATACGTGAGAGGCTTGCAGGGCGGAGTGCGAACAAGGTTAAGGGATAGCGCCTTGGCCGTAAAAGTGAAAGACCAGGAGGAGGGTGTCGCAGGGTTCCCAGAAACAATGGCGGACCGAAGCAGGATACAAGAGCAATACGATGTTGCTATGAAGGAATACGTTACGACAATGATGGCCGCGGAGGTTCCGTCAAACGTCGGGTACGAAGAAGGTGTTCTAATGGGACTTACTGAGAAGGACCCCGCAATGGCGAGGAGGGCTGTGAAGCGCATGCGATCAGAACGAGTTCTGGCAGAGCTTGGATCATCAAGCGAGGGAGAACAAGCCAACGGAGGCGCCAAAGAAGTCATTGTGATTGACGACGATGAGAGCCAGAAGCGGATTCGAATGAACGATGGCTCGTCACAGAATGTTGCTAGGAAGCGAAAACAGCGAACTGCGGTTGTTGATGATTCGGACACAAGTTCGTCAGACAGTTCTAGCGACTCGGATAGCAGCTCTGATGATGACGAGACTACAACGACAAGAAACGGGAACCCTGACGATACGTCCTCAAGTTCTTCCAGCAGTAGTTCAGGTTCCGATAGCAGTGATAGCGAGGAGGATTCTGATGATAGCGAATCAAGTGAGAGTGATTGAGGCATTTAGTTTCTCGCTTGGATGTAACTTCAGTCGATGATGGATGGAATTATGGGGAAGCAGGATATTTCAACATTGATGGATGGACTGGTGTTTTTGCTATCGCCCAGCTCTCAAATAAAAATACGAATTGTACAAATATCCATGAATTTTGCAAAAGTGATGTCGAAGGCGCCTCGTTTATTGTTCCTCCTACACACACCTCTTACTTGACATTCATTCCAGAAATAGGCGAGCACGGTTAAGTGTTGTTTGGGAAGGATTAAAAGGCCTGGAAACTCGTCTACTTGGTTTTTAAAACTCTAGGTTGATTTTCCTGGCGTGAAGCAGTGGATAAACCGTTCGCGTTTATGGTCATCCCACTAGTGCGTTGGCGGAGTACGTCGCAGAAAAACAGCGAAATGCCTAGAAGAAAAAGTAATAGGGGAGTTTATAGCACCTTCTCTTCTATAAAAAAAAAGTCCAAAAAGCGAAGTATTGATTTAAGCGAGTATCACATGTTCAACACTTTTACAACCAACGCGAGCACAACTCTTTAAGACTTCATAAGTACAATAGCTTGGTTCACCGGAAAGAGATCTCTTTAAAACACGAAAGAAACTCTGTCTTTACTGAGTTAATTCCGGCATTGCGGCTACTGCGAGGAGAATTTGGGAATTGGTTTGATATCTTCGCCCTCACGGGTGATAATTTCCTTCTAGCACAGTTCCATATTTTAGCCCAAGTATCTGGGACAATGGAGTTTAATTGTTCGAGTCAATTGTAAACTGCGTTTGATTAAGTTTTCCTAAGAGTTGGGACAATTGAGAGTTACAGCTACTTTTAGTGTCCAACGTGATAGTAAAACGAGCCTTCCGCAGAAGCTTAAATTACCATTTTATAAAACAAAATGGTACTAATCAACATTTTTGGGAAGGGCTCGTGGTAGATAAGATTACTGGCAGTAATTAAGCTAACTGAGGACAGACTCTAACGCTTCTCACTCAAACGTAGATGTAAAAATATTGTAAATGCTATAAAAGAGTTAAATAATACTCTCTGCATCTACGTATAATTTGTTTTGTTTTTACGATTTTTCTCTGTGGAGTTATTCTAGGTTGCGGGTTTTTATGAGGTCGCTAATTACTGCCACTTATCTTGTCTACCGCGAGGAAGGGGTATACCATTGTGCATAGAAGGCAACAATGTACTCATAAATTGCTTGTTTACTTGAGTAACCCAGAGCTACTCAAGAGCAGAGTAGGAGAGAATAGAATTCTATCACTTGGAGTAACTCACTGTAGCTAGAAAGAGTAATATGTTTATATTCTTTAGCTTGGAATGCCGATAGTTTATTGTGTTCTGGCTCAGCCAAGTGCTCCTATAACACCCCGGGCACTCCGCCCGTGTTGGTCCGTATCGGCTTAGATTATTCTAAGTTATTTTGAGTAACTCAGAGCTGAGTAGAGTAGGACTTGAAATTGGTCGAGTAGAGTATAGTAACAGACAATTGCTCTACTCTACTCTACTCATTCAATACACAGGTAAAGGCAAGTTGTTGGGATTAAACTATTCAGAACACCAGGGGTGTCGTAAATCAAGTCTGACATGAAAGATAGCTATGAAATATGCTCCTTGTGGATTATGCGAAATTAAAGAGAGTTAAGAATCTGGTCTCTTTAGGCTTAGAATTCTTCAGGAACTAACTACTTAAGTTGAGTAGTACCTTGAGCTGAAACTCAATAAATGACTATGGTGGTGCATCTGAGAGCTGTTTTGCAAAGTCGCAATCTTACATTCTTTCAGCAGGACTTTTTAAATAAAAAGGTTCGGTCTCGAATTTTGACGACGAATGTCTTAAGCTGCTGCGAGTTACCAAGTAAAGTAATAGACGAAAGAACGCATTAAGAATATGCCTTACCAACACTAAGATCGGTTGAACAACTGATATCCTGGACAACAAAAGATATCAATATCTCCAGAAGACAATCTCGTGCTTCCAGGCAAGTCCTTAGTAAGCTGAGTCAACGATCAACGCTTTCGAGGCTCTTGATCTGTTTGGATCTACTACGAAGTAAACAATCTGGGAAGTGCCGTGTGCATCGGCCCTTAGAGCCTCTCAGCTTTCGGCTCTTCAGCACTCTGCATGCTCAACTTGGATCCATACGAACAACACTAGATGCCGTATTCAAGATCATCTGAGAATAGAAGACCCTTCTTCACGGGTCGTAAGAATGGTCCTCAGCTCCACAAAATAAGAAGATGAGGAAAGCCACTCATACTCAAAACAATGAAACCCAACACTAGCTACAAGCCTATACCAGCACCAACTTATTCCTAAAACCCATGACTCCAACCATCTCGTAACCTCAGCCTCATTCGTACCCCAATGCAGCACCCCTCTAAACTCCGCCGCAACCCCAGGAAAACTTAAACCCGAAATACGGGAATACCGAGAGACAAGAGGAAAGCCAAAACAAACAACAGATTGAAACCCTACTGCGGACCCGACACACCACGCCAAGGCCGCCAAATCCTGCTTCCCACAGGACAGACAAAAGAGAAAAAGAAACAAATCCCATTCATAGCCTTACCGCCTAAAACTGTCGCAGAATTTCCGCGTGGCACTCGCGTGGTACATCCTCTCGCTTAAATTCCTTCCAGTGGGCAGAGGGGGTTACACACTCTTTCTGGAATCAACACGCCACCTCATATTTCTGAAATCGCAGCAAGTTTGAAGTTTTCCATACCTTTAGGAATACCAACACTTGAAAAAGATTCGCCCATTGAAAAATTTCTTGGCTACCGGTTTCAGAATAGGTAAATGGGAGGCAGAAAGGATTAGCCCTGGTGGGAAGCAGGCCCCTTAATAAGCACAACGCTACTCATCAATTGAAAAGTGGTATGTGGCTACAAAAATGTGCCGAATACCAACGGTCGGGTCGATGGAATCCCAATGATTGGAGAAAATTCGAACGGTAGTTGTGGAAAGGTATTTTGGGTTTGTGGCAACGGCATTTGGATATGGGGCTGAAAATGGGGCTGGAAGGAGGTTTGGTGGGAGGGGAAACGAGGAGAATTAATTTCTTTCTCAAAATAGTTGGGAATGGGATGAACGATGACAGGACTGTCGAGTTTCAGGTGGTTACTAATTGCCGCCTTCAACGTGTAACTAGACCACCGTTGATCTCCTAGATGACAAGAACGCTCTGAAGGAGTTGAACAGCAAAAGCTTGATCAAACTTTAAAACCTTACACAATCTTGTAATCATCAAGTGGCAAAAACCCCGGAGGCAAATTCATTCTAAGATGTGCAGATAACGAACCAATAATGGCATGAGAGATGAATCCTCGACTCCGCTGTGAGCGCCGTAGGAAGAACACGAATTGAATTGAGTTTGGGCTGTTGCCTAGTAGAGCGCAGACATACATCATAACTGAGGAAGAACAAGGGAGACGTTGCATTGTGTAGGATTGGGGGAAAGCCAAGATTGAGATGAGAGACAGACAGGAACAGAAAACGATGGAATCTAGAAGAATCTGTAAACAATGTTAAACATAGGCAAGGCATCTTGCCATTTCTACACATGAACGTTGCCCAAAAAGTTTCATTGCCGAAGGTTGAGCCTCACAATGAGTTGCATCCGTGGCTGGCAAGAGGCACAGCTGATCAAGGAACCGTTGTTTCCGATAGAGTTACAGAGAAGACAATGCCGGCATCCACGAATTGCCTCCCGACCTGCCCCTCCAATTGCCCAATGCCGTCGGGAGGATTGCCGACCTTTCCCATCACATTTCCGACAATTCGGCCTGGTGTATGTGTTGTTTAACGCCAAATCATCCCGCGCCCGCGCCCCAACGCCATGCTGCCATCATCATATTCGTACAAACAACTTTCTGGTCTCGTTTCCATATCCACCAGGACCTCTTATTGTGACACGTTGGGCCTTGTCGACGCTCATCATGGGTATTCCTTATTCATGCTCTGACCAGTCCGTAGAAGAGTGTCCAAGTCAACACGAAGCCACTCAGCCCCTCTACCAGTCCCCCCGTCCAAAGCTCCATGCTACCTTGGAAGTATCGTTCTATGCCGCCTTTGCCATCCTGTATCGCGGCGGGTCGTACCCGTAAGCCGTAGACCAGAGCAGATGTGATGAGAGTGAAGATGATATAGAAGATAAACCCTGGGTATGATTCCAGGCCGAGGATGCCGGCGCCTACACCAAAGAGGGAAGCGGTGAGATTATGGAGGGTCGTGAGAGTCTGTGTAAGATAGATGGGGTTAGCTCTACGTGCAATTGAAAGAGGTCGTAAAGATGCCAATAATCATCGCAAATAGGCTGCCACAAGGCGATGATTCGCAGACTATCATATGGTAACTATCTGACAACATATGCTTGGGGGCCGGACGAAAGTGCAATAGAGAAGATATGCAGAATAGAAAAGTTGAGGCTATTCCCGTCATGTTTCGCCAGAAGGGGAACCGAACGAACTGACCTTCGTATTGTGCATAACCGAGTCCTGCACGATGGGGCTGATTTGCATTTCTCTTTCAGATAACATGGCTGCTGCGACTCTATGTCACTTGAATCTTGGTGTTATGAGGTCAGTGGTGTAAGTGTAATGGTGAGGCTGAAGGCGTTTGGCGCGTGGGTGAGATGATGTGAGGTTAACCCTTGTTTACGGAAAATTAGATGTTCCGATCTATGGAAGAGCCTCCTGCCAGAAAACAACTGGAACTTTCACGCAAATTAAATTGACTTGATTTTTTGAATGAATACTTTTTGATATGATATAAACCAAAGAACTACCTGACATTTGCTAAAACCGGCCAATTTCCCTTCATCATTATTCTCTAATTGTCCAATTCCTTTAAGCGCCTGGCTACAAGCGACACGACCACCACAATATCCTAACTGGGCTTACAGCTCGAAATCCACACACACGTGTCTTTTTAACGTTCCCGCGCCTGCATATCTGACAGTAATCAATTTGCATGGAACAAACACACATCAGATACTTATGGTTTGGGGTCTGGATGTTGACTGCCCGTAGCGGTCAAGCCCGCTGCCGCTGCCACGAGCGGCTGTGGTGGCTGAGGAGACAAGGTTGCATTCCCATCATCATGTTTCCTGGGTCGCGGGAGGTCTTTTGAAGGGCCGATCTGGGGTATTCAAGGAATAGAATTGGTGCAGATCTGCAGCAACCCCCCTGAAGTTTAACGTCCTGCCACATGGGTACCTTGAGAATGTCGTGAGAAGTTAAGAATAATCTTGGTTAAATATTGTATAGGGGGGTTAAGCTATAGGGGATATTCTAGCTTCTAGTGCTTTTTGACCTGTTCTCCTTCCCAAAGCCCCCCCTGTCTTTTTAGATGTTTTCACGGAATGTAACAATTGAATTGGTTGATAAAAATTTGATTCAACGGGACGAAGTTTCTAACAATACACGCAATGATGAATCCAGCATCCAAGAAAGCTCAAAATTCCAAAAGAACGTGGTCTAGCCAGAAATGAAAAACTGAAAGTGTGTAGTAAAACAGGTTGAGAGAAGCGAAAACAAAACAAAACCGAATCGCTATGCCCAAATCCTCATGTATTCTCAAAACAGACCATCATCCTACTTCCCAAAATGCAAATACAAATGCAAAGGAAAATGCCCAAAAATGAAAATGCAACAACGAAAATTCAAGATGCAACTCCGAGCAATGATAACACCGAACAATATGCAAACTCCTCGCAATGCTTCGCCACGCAACCCCTAGCGAAAGAAAGAGCTCTAGGGCATGTTTTAAGAAACATAGCGTCCGTAGTCGTTGAGGTATTCTTGCATGTAAACCGAAAGTTGGTATCCTGGCATGGCCTCAGCACGGCGCAAGAATCGAATGGCTTGATGGAAATAACGTTCATCTCCGGGAGGAGCAGTCACATTTCCCAATGACATTTGTGACTCAGCGGCCTATTATTTGTAAGAATGATATTAGATTTGTGACTGAGATTCTATAAGCTTACAGAAGACAAGAGATCGCCCGTCGTAGATCCTGCAGCATCCGCTGCTCTCACTGCTCGTGCATAGAAATCTACAGCAGGTTGTAGATATCCTCGAGCCTCAACATAGAGTGGCCCTTGGCGTCTGGGGTCAGACCCTGTGTTGTTGTCAGAGAGTGTAATGGTAATCAATGCCTTGAGTGCTTACCTTCTTCCTCTTCCTGGTGGATTTGTGAGATGGTGGCCTGGGCTCTCTGTAGCCAGTTTGATGCCAAACCTATAGTCATTTTTTTCAGCTGGTATATTCCAAGGAAATTCTGAAAGATTTGCAACTTACCCAAAAGAACCTGCTCATTTTCTGGGAAGTTTCGCAGGATTCGAAGCCACGAGGTTTGACAAAACTCAGTCACATCTCTAATACACCCAGAATCTGCATCATGAAACGCGTAGTTTTGAAGTCCCTGTATTATCCAGACTTGTTCTGGAAAACGTTGAGGATCCCGAAAGAAGTGAATTCTGTCAAGAGCTGCCATTGCAGAACGAGCAGAGGGAACATAAGTCTCCCATTCGTGTGAACGATAAGAAGCAACTTCGTAAAGCAAGGTGGTGATACTTTTTACTTGCTCGACTAAGTCCTCATTGTTTGTCTCCGCATGTTTAGAGGAGTAGTGAGAACGATGCTTGGATGATCCGGATTGGCGAGACATTGTGTGTATAGGTTGATGATAGAGTAGATAGCTGCCGGTGCAGGCGTGAAGACTGATGACAATTGAGAGAAGGTAAATGTTATGATAGCGAAGCAAAGATGTTCAATGGAAATATGATTGAAGTGATTGAGATGATTGAGAATGTTGTGATGTTGTGATGTTGTGAAGTTGATGATTGAGATAGATGATTGACGACGAGAGTGAAGTATAAGTATTCCGAGTTTCGTACTCTCAAACATGACATTGATCACACGGATTGTGTGGATATTGAAGAAGGATGGATACAAGAGGAGATTCAGCTCAAACTACCGAGGGGGCCATAAGTTCTGATAGGTGTGATGGTATTCAGATAAAAATTTGAGCATCGCTGACTTTGAATGCCTGGGGATCCAAGGGTTTCCATACCCAGCTGGAAGGTTCTCACTTGAGTCATATAGTAAGAGGAATTGCCTACTGATAATTAGGGCTGCCAGAAAGAAAAAGTAAGTAGGAGATGATATTTCTCCGAAACCAATCCTAACCCATGATTTTGAAGAAGACGGCCGAAGACCGTTAGAGGTAACGAGCGTGGTTCCATTTTGACAAGGGGTATACGGAAGATTGCGCAGCAAGAATACGGTGAGCAGAGATGTAGAAGAATCCACCCGCAAAAGGATCTCATGTCCTGAGGAACACTTCGTGAAATGGGAGGGGGGAGTGTATTTTCAAGCGAATGAAGCTTAATGGAAATTCGGCGGAGGATGTTTAGCGATGTGGCTTGTGGCTGGAGAACAACAGGGGATAATACTGGCCCGGAAAAAAGTTGTACGACGATAGCAGGGGTGCCCGGAACACAAGTTTGCGTGTGGCTCATCGTTGCTGACTGTGATCTTCTTCCCTTTTTCCGCAATACAAGATTTTTTTTACGGAGTACTTGGTACCCCTTCATATATGATTATTAAGAGTATGTCAGAACGCTATGTTTTTCCTTTTCAGAGGAAGAAAACGAGATCACGAAGTGCAACGTGTTGGCATCGTCATTGAAAACATATATGACAGGATAGTAATCCGTCCAGAGCATGGGGAGTAGGTAATCAGTTGGCTTTCCAAGCGTTTGTAAGCGACTTCCCGCGGCGAACCTTGGCTGAGCCGCTTCCGAAGAATAGAAACTTGAGCTTTCAGTTTTCCCTTTCAGCCTTATCTGAACTAACAGCTGTTACTAGGGCTGAAGAAGTTAAAATACGCGAAGAGACTTGCTTGCTGCTCGTATTTTATGCTTCTCTAGACCAACAGTGAAAGTCTTTGGCAAGCCACATTGAGCACTTGGAACAAAGCCCGATGTTAAACAAATCCCGATTTCATATTTGGAATTAAAGAAATGCCCAAAGCGGCATGTGTTGCAACTTCTCCACGGCTGCAGGAATTTTCCCTTTCTCTTGGATTTCCATGCTTTTCTGTGAAGGTGGGAAACAGGATGCAGGGGGTTCGTTAAGAGTTCTCTCTCCTGCTAATTTTGTCTTGTCGACGTGCCAAATTGAAGGAACGCTCCAGCTTCAAGAACAGAAACTTTTATTCTGGAGCCTAATCTATTCTAATCATGTATCTCAGATGATCAAGGAGGAAATAACGATGTGATATTCAAACCAACAACCTTCAAGATCAGGTTTGGTTGCGAAAATCGAAAATAGCTATAGGCAATTGAAGGGGTAAGATTTGCCGGAGGAGTGGCCTTATGATAATCAAGACTGAGAAGATCACGGATAAAGCGAGCTTTTCTATTGCAAGCAATCATTCTCGGCCGAAGCTTCCGTGAGAGGATTGCTTCTTGTTCTCCGGCAGCCTTCTATATCATTACTTGAGGAACTCTTAGAGTTTCAGAAAAAGTGCTTCTCAATGTTCTGACTAATATTTCTGAATTATCTCAAATTTTTTGGGCAATGCTTAGCAAAGGCCTGATATCTTACACAGATGCTAACGCGTGTTTCTAACTATTGACAAAAGATCAGATAACCTAGCCAGGTAGCAGCTTTAAATCATGGAGCTCGCAGTCAATTAGATGAACCAACGAACAGTGCGCTGTGATATCCCGTATGGAAACCTGAATAATTGTCTTGGATGCCTCCTCGTGTACGAGACAACCGTCCGATTTTAGTACAGGCATGTGCCTAAAACACTGAACACCTCGTTGAGCCTTAAGATAGGAGCAAAAATACGAAATAAACTCCAGTGGATTCTTAAGAAGCTAATTAATCTTGAAAGCAATAATTAAAACTTTCAGATATGTTGTTGTAGTTTTATTGTGAATAGTTAGTAACAGTATAGGATGTACTAAAATCGGACGGTTGTCTCGTACACGAGGAGGATGCAAAGAACTCCTAGTAAATAATGGTACTATAGCTACGTAGTTAAAACACGAGATCATCATGCATGACAGGGTATCGGCGGATACGGGTACGAGCCACGCAGATGGTTACCCATAGCCACGATACACTTCACGATGGCTCGAAACAATTAGTTTTGCAACTATAGGTTCAGCAGCTAGAATTTGCATTTCTTCCAGCATGCAGTAAAATCTCGTTACAAGGATACTCGATATAAGGACAATCCCAGTAAATCCTTACAATATCTGGCCCGATTTTTCCCCACACCCAAATCGACCTTGACATAAGGATAGCCTCACATATATCCTTAAGGTTTTGGAACCGTCATTATCCTTTGCAACGAGATTTTACTGTACTTAGCTAGGGCTATTCGACCGGAGCGGAAAGAAAGCATGGAATTGTGTTCGTGATCAAGAATCGACGGGTTTTCAAGGGAAGAGACGAAGACCGTGAACTATCACCAAGACACTGTATCAGATACTGCCAACAAAGGCCAACAAAATGTCAAACGGCACAGCCAAATCTAGGGAGGCTCGGATCGAAACTCTTCTCAAGTTGCTTTTTCGAACTCCAAATGATGCATCCTTACGAGCTCAGGGGTTGTCTTTGACGAAACAACTCGAGGGCGCGTTTACTTGTTTTGATACTGTAGGTGCCCAACGATAGCCTAGGTGAACGAAGGTGCTCGGTCGACGGAGAAGCTCTGGCTGAAAATGATGCTAAACATTTCGAAAGCAGAAACAGTTTGAGGCTCTTGGACTCGATCCAAGTGGTCGACTACCGACTACCGACAGGTGCATCTACCTAGCTAGTGCGGCTACGCGTGTGGCTCGCCCCTTTAACACCAGTGAGGGCAAAGCAACTGGCAACGACGACTTTTAGTGAAACTTTTTGGACGAAAGCAAAACAAAAGATTGCCCTCAATATCCTTGCATGAGCTTCTCCGCCTTCTGGAATTGGTTTAATCTTGACCCCTTGTTTGCCCTTGTTTGCCCCTTGTTGTTGTGACAGTCCGTGGCACCAGCCCACCTAGGCAAATATCCACCAAAAATCACCCGACGCCGCTACGGAAATGACGAACCTTGAGGGCGACGGGATGAGGTGAACGCGGCTCTAGCTAGGAGACCACCTCACCTCACTTGTTCAACAACACCATCCCATCCACCTTCGTAAATCGTAATAATAATTCAACTTCTGCTTCCTCCACGCGCCATTCAATCCACCCTAATCCTTTCTGCTTTCTGCCAACAAGTACTGAACCGTAATCCCACCAGCTCAGCCTCGCCTCGCCTCGCCTCGCTCGCCCTTTTCAACAATCGGAAATGGCCAACAGCTCCCTAAGATAACCCCCGACATCCCATGGAATCCGTTGTTTTTGAAGATTCGCCCCTCGCCAACTATTTCGAAGGTAGGCGCATCAATTGTAATAGCATCGGGGAGGAGGTTCTGGCTTGCTGACACGATTCTTAGGTGAGGGCGCAGACGACTCGACCGATACCCCGAGCCAGGAGAACGGCTCTCCCAAATCACCTAGTCCCTCATTCGCACCACGCGGTAAACCGAAATCTCGACTCAAGTTCCGAAGTAAACTCCCTCCACCTTTAAGACTGGCCATACCCCGAAATAGCGCTGTAACAATCATCCACCAGACTTGTTCCGTAAGAGAAGTCCATCCTCCCCAGCTCCCGTTGCTGATTTGATACCCCAGAAAGCCGTGAACTCAAGACTGGGCCGGGCAGACAACGCGAGATTTCTAGAGCGCTTCCGATATATCATTGTGGCATCACAGCTTCTTAGCACCCACTCGAACTTGGGACAGAACCAAAGCAGATCAAAAGATTCCGCCTTCCCATCTCCCGATGTACCCCAGCTTTCCACTCTCACGACTGCCGGCGCGGCCATAACGATTTGTTCTGCACTTGGGTTGGCGTTATTGGTCAACTGGGTCTTGGGCGATAGGAAAACTTCGATTGGCACTGGGCGCGCACTCATCTTACTTGCAACTCTGACTCTACTGGTCGTAATTTCCTATACATATTTTCGTAGGCAATGGCTTCAATATCTTCGACAGCAAAACCTGGTCGAGATCTCGGAATTTGTGACCAAGGGACAGGAGTTTGATTCAGCCGCCGCCGGGGCGTTGGGTCTTATTCAAGAGGTGGAGCTCGTATCTCGTGGCTACAGAATGTTAGGGCAAGCCTTCCACAAAAGCTATGACCAACTAACCCTTTTTTTTAGTAGCACCCCTTTGCCACCTGTGAGTCGATTGGACGACCAAGGTCAGACGAGAAGATGTGCTCGACTTCGAAAGCAACTCCGTCTTTGCTTTTCTGAAGTTATACCACGGTACAACCAGGCGTACGCAGCTATTAAACCTTTTACCGAAGAGATGGACTTGGAAAAATACTATGACATATACGACATAAGTGAAACCGATTTCTCGGAAGCGATGCTAGGTCATAGTGATGTCGAATCCGAGGACAACGAATCTGTTCGTATTTTGAAGATCCTTGCGGCAAGGTTCTACACGAGCAGGAAGATAGTGCTATGCTGTCTCATGGCTTTGGATGCCCATGGTGGCAAGGGGGACTTTGTGCGCTGGGGTACAGCATCCGAGGAGATACTCGCCATTACAACAATTACAGAAAAAGCTGAGCAACGTTTACACCGTATTCTTAGCGAGGAAGAATGTAAGCCATTCCTTTGCAACACAGATGATGATTATATACTAATTTCTATAGCCTTCCCCGTTCCTCCTACTCCAAAGTTGCCTCTAACTCCCAACCGCGAGCGTTGGCGAGCTCAACTACGAAAGTTGAATTCTTTGTCTACGGGAATCCGAGGTCTACAAGCAAAACTCCATGTTCTCCGGGATGAATCTGACAAAAACTTAAACGAGACGGAAGATGTGTCGGAACTTGGTACAACTCTCATGATGCAGTACGAATCGATTGGGATCGATTTAAAGGCCCTGATGCAGGAGTGGGAAGACGGAAAGAATGCACTTGCCTCAAATATCGACCGAAACGAGAAGCGAATATCTTCCATGAGTGGGATGCTTTCACCAGCCCTATCATTGGGTGGGCTTACTGCAGTTGAAGAATCGGGAGGGGGCGGCACCATGGATGCTCTCAAGGCACTGAACGGAGAAACGCCTTCGCGTATGAGCATCGATTTAAGCTCTTCAGATGCAGAAGAAATTTTCGAAGCCGTTGCGTTTCCACCAAGGCAAAGAAGCACACTAACACGGGAAGAGAGAATCACGAAAATGAAGGAAGACAGAGTGAGACGAGAGTCGACAAAGGACAAAGCGGAGGCAAGTACGCGAATGTTACGAGAATTGGAGTCGGTGATAAATATGAGACCGAGAGGCAAACAACCACCTGCTCGAAGGATCACGTCGATATGAATTACGGTTAATGTTTTTCTTTTTAATATTTGGGAATTGCGGGCATCTAGAATTCGGTGGTAAGGACAGGACGGAGTTTTGGCTAGCATCGCAATGCTCAATTGCTTTTCATTTTGCTTAGTTGGGCGTTGCTACTTAGGTAGGGAACATATTATACCCAGGATAAAACCTGCCGTGAGGTTGTATGTAATTGTAAGAGGTTGCTATATATATAATGCCACGAGAGTTATTTGAGATTTGGGCGGTTGAAACCCAATTGAGCTCTTCCGTGCTCCCAGGGGACAATAAAAGCTTCATCAAAATAACAAGGGACCTCTTTTCACGTGTTTTTACAATGGAATAGTCTACTCCGTTGGATTTATTCACCGAAAGCTATTTAACTATCGCTCTAAAAGGTAAATTTGACCATCATGCACGTGCCACCGTGTCAAGGTTCTCCATCTCCGCCTGGAGGGAAATTCACACCGACCTCAAATCGCAACTGCCCCCAAATCGGTATGCATTGGATTCGCGAGATATCCTCATTTCCTGGCGGAAAACGATAACCTCTTCTTGCAGTTCAAGACTAGACGACCCATCATGTCTCGAATGCGGAGTCGGCAGGCACGCGTTTTTGATTCCGTGTTTGGTCCCGTCGATATCTCGCAACCAACGCCCGTCGCGACGCCAGCAGACGCATTCCCAGCGCCAGGTCAGAAATGGGGGGTGCTTCCTGAGAGCGAGCAAATCGCACTTCGCCGGAGTGCCAATTTATTCACCGATCACATCGAGCCTAAATTATCGCATGTTCGAGGCTCCGAGGTAAAAGGCGCCGGCGATGAGGGCGAGTCAAAACATGTTCATGATCAGGTGCGATGGGATCGATCATGGCACCGTGTTACGCATGCTTTGGTGCTCGCCCCATTTCCATATCGCCAGATTCAGCCTATCCAAGATCTGTTACGACCGAGCAAGGACATGCTCGATGCTTCTTTCTACGAGGCGTTGGAAGATGTAGTTGATCCCACTACGAGGCTGGCATTCGCCAGTCATACCGAAAATATCATTATCTGGCACACGCACCAGGTCCGGTCTCACTTCTTGAATCAAGTTCTACCAGCCATTGTTAGGTTGGTGAAGCATTACGATGTTGCTGAAAAATTGATAGCTGGTTGTGTTGAAGTACTGCAAACAGCCCATCGTCAGTACTTCCACGGCCTGGCTCTCATCAAAGCACAGATGGATGAGTTGACACCCACTTTCTCACAGCCGGCGATAGCGCAATTTCGGAGAGACCTCCATGCAGTTGTCGGCAATTCTGCCATGGAACCCATTTCTGGTGTTTTGAAGAAGGCCCTAGAGACGCGTGTTTCCATAATTCTTGGCTTACCTCCAAGCAAACAAGAGGAAGTTGGGATACAACCAGAGAGTCCCATTTCCGAGACAGCACGTCAGGAGATTCTCTCTCTGGTTAGCTCTTTGAAAGAGGTTGGTTTAGCCGGAGAAGAACTTCAGGTTATTTTTGCAGAAATTATGAACCGTTCGATGACTGAGTATATCAGTCAAGGATTCAAGGGAAAGTGGTCTTACGACGATGGCGAAGACTCCTTCGGCACTGGTGTGGGCAACAATTTGAAAAAGGGAAAGTCTTTTCTTCCTAGGGCTGCCCACCTTTCATCACCATCACGATGCACCCAAGACCTATGCGAGTGGATTGAGAATCGGTATGCCAAACTCGCGGTCCAAGTAGTCAATATTATCGACGTTGAGACGAGTGTTACTTGGGCCAACAAGGAAAAATACAAGGAGATGGGGATCGGTCACCTTGCTGAACTTCGCATTAGTGAGCTCTTTGACATCGTCGTAAATTGGCCCAACAGCAATGGGGCGTTGGACGACCTCAGAACTGCAATAACTACCCCTCAAAGGCGGCTGCACCTTACAGAGGCATTTTCAAAAACTTTGAGTGAGAAACTCCTACATCCCGGGGCTTCTACATTACAGATTCTGCGAACATATATAGCCATGATATGGTCTTTCCATTCTCTTGATCATTCCAAGGTACTCTTGGATCGCGTTGCATACCCCCTTCAGCTATATTTATGTTCACGAGAAGATACCGTTCGGATAATCATTACGGGAATGCTTGCAGCCTCAGAAACAGATTCAGATTTCGGAGCAGGACCTGAAAAGCTTGTGGAACTTGCCCAAATTCTCAACAAAGAGGGTCAACCTGAAACTCAAACAAACGATGAAGAACTAGATTGGGATGATTTGGAATGGGTTCCCGACCCAGTTGATGCAGGGCCTGGTTACAAACGATCCAAAGAAGCAGATATTATCGGAACTTTAATCGGAGCACTTGGAACACAAGACGTATTCATCAAGGAATTCCAAAACGTGATTGGGGAGCATCTCTTAAGGAATGACGGAGCATTCGAGAAAGAGGTTCGTCGCTTTCCCCTTGCCTCCTACTCTCTCTCCAACTCAAATATTGACTGATTTTAGATCAAAGTACTGGAGCTTCTGAAAACTCGCTTTGGCGAAGCTCCATTGCAGGCCTGTGAAGTAATGTTGAAAGACATACAAGACTCGGCCCGCGTCAACTCCGTAATCAGACGAACTGAGGAGCTTGACCCATCCCCCGAGGAAATCGAAGCTGCCCATGCAAACCTTCAGATACTTGACGAAGACGTCAATCCAGAAGGACTCCTCAAACCCTCTTTGCACGCCAAAATCCTATCCCGTCTATTTTGGCCTCAACTCCAAGACGATACCTACCTTGTTCCACCAGAGATTGCCGAGCTACAAGATGTATATGCCGCTGGGTTTGAACACCTCAAATCGGCGAGAAAACTCACTTGGTTACATGCTCTTGGGCAAGCTACAGTTGAATTGGAACTCGAAGACCGAACAATTGTCGAGGAAGTGCATACCTTCCAAGCTACTGTCATCCACGCCTTTGGCGAGGTGTCCGAATCCTCGGATTCAGTGGTCCTCACAGTACAAGAATTGATAGAAACCCTCGAGATGGAAGAACCCCTCGTCCGTTCCGCCCTCCGCTTCTGGGTCTCAAAACTGGTACTCCAAGAAACTTCACCCTCAAGTTACACAGTCCTTGAAACTCTCAACCCCACAGATCGTGCTTTATCTAATGCGCTAGCATCGGCACCACATACAAATATCGAGGAGGTCATCGAGACGACGAATCATAATTTGGCGAATGAGAAGATGCAGATGTATTGGCAGTTTATCCAGGGGATGCTTAAGAATTCGTCGTCGCAGATGCCGTTGCAGCAGATTGCTATGATGTTGAAGATGCTGATTGCGGATGGGTTTCCTTGTAGTAATGAGGAGTTGCAGGAGTTTTTGGGGGGGAAGGTTAATGAGGGGGAGTTGGAGTTGAATGGGGGGAAGTATCGGTTGAGGAAGTGAGGTGAGGATGGCTACTTTACGAGTGGTTCCGTTATTTTGAATGAAGTACAATAAAGCCATGAGGTATTAGAAGGGCGGTGGGATGGAGTTTTGCTTTCCCTTACTCGGGATGGAATCGAGAATGATCTCAATTCTACGGAGCAGCCTGAGAGCTGAATCAATAAATTTCCGCATATGACAGCCAATGCAAAAAAAAGGGCTGTGTCTCTGCCTTCTTTCGTCGAACTATGTTCTAATTTATTCACCCATGCAACTTCCTCCTCCTTATCAACAAATAGCGCGAACATATCATTATGAGCATTAATCGATTTGAAAACCATCCTTATCCCACGTCAACTAAGGATCGATGCACAGCTAGTGATTGGAACTTCTTCTACGTGTCGTCTTGGTCCGGCTTCGCAGTGGAGTCTTCTCTCCAACTGGGAATAGCAACACACCAGCATAAAACAAACCATGGCCAACAGAAAGTCACGGAAACAGAAAATATCGAAGGAAATTCTAGCCTCCTCGAAATCAAACTCAACAGTATACCCCGTACTATGTCGAGAACGCTACAGAGACCTCGAAGGCCTAAAGCAAATACTGATACTTTTACCAAAATGGCATGTCATCATTAGGTAGCTCTACGAGGGACTCCTATGAACGCGAGCATAGAGTACTTCTTCCCTATTGTAAGATCCAGACAACCTTTCTTGTTGTCGAATTATTGGGTGCCATCGAATCCCCTCCGTCCCTTTGGAGTGTTGAACATCACAGCATGTACACCCTGTAGTAAGTAGTCTCTCCAGCCTCCTGAATTGTATCTATATAAGGAAGGGAGTATCCCCCTAAGGGATACTCCCCAAGCAATACAATATGGGTTCCACTCACTATACCGTTCAACATGGAGGAGAGGGGTCCTTTCAGGGGGGCTAGGTAAGGTTCATAAAAATAAAAAATTTGAAAGGGGAATCTATGTTTCTCTCCATGATTGCGTGGTTCCAAGTCCGACACTTGGGAGTGACCAGACAGCGTATTCTGCTTCCGCGCAGAGTTGAGCAAGAGAGCCCTCTGGCGGAATTCCGCTGGTTTATGTTGGAGTGCAAATATTCCTCGAGAATTTTCAGTACTAGTTTCTGGACCGTCTTGTATTTCTATTTATTCCTTCCCTTTAGTTTGTGCGTTGAGTAGAATCCCCCGCTTTGCTCACGATAAGGGGAAAGGAGGCTGGAGTTTCATGTTTCGGATTCAGGGAATGTGACGCATTGTGAGATAGGCAGAAAAGAAATATGACTTTGGGCTACCGAAGAATAGTACAGAGATAAGGCACGTATCTGATCCCCCCCTCCCCAAAATCTAAAATCGACCTGCGAGCACTTTCACATTCCAGAGATCTGACGCATCATGACGCTTTGAAACTTCTCTCAAGCCTCAAGACCTCTATTTCCCCTAGCTATAGAGCAAGGATGAGATCTACTCATAGCTGTAAGATTCTGAAAACTATTCGAAATCAATACCAAGGGCTGGTCTTTCAAGTGGAACACTACTCCAATATTTAGAGTGTAAAAACCTGGAGTAATATTCAATATTAAACTACGAGAGCTAACTTCGAGTACAGCGGGGGCTCGCAGATCTTCGTCCAACCCCCTTTTCATATCAAAAGTCATCTTAAGAAAGACGTCTTAGATTTTTATCTTTTTAGATACGTGAGACTATAGCTAAGAATGAGAACTAAGAGTGTTTCCAGAATTTAAAATAGTAGTCCTTAAAAACAAAGATACTAAATATATACTAGGTCTTGAAGTTACAAGAGCATAAAAGTAGGCCGAGTCTAGAAAACACCAGATTGCCAGGTATATCAGAAGCGGGTGAAATTTAGTACCTTTCTAGACTCCTCTTACTATAATCTAAATTTAAAAAAAAAAATGCAAGATTAGCTTAGCCTAGAAGGAAAACTAAGAGTTCAAAGTAAAGAGCGCTTGATTTTCTAGAGATGTCTTTGAAAACTTTTAGAAAATAATTAGGCTTTGTTTTACAGTTGAGTTCTAAACAAGATGGCTTTCGGTGCTTTTAGGTGTAAAAAAGTGCGCGTACGAAGATCTGTGAACCCCCGCTGTAGCAAGGGTAAATTCACTTGTCAAGAGATGTCTGAATGACATAAGTATCTTTGGAGACATATTGGAGAGAGATCAATTCCCTAGGTTACATTGCAGACACTTAATGAAAGTCTATCTTGGTGTACAGCCCTATTTACCGCACTAGCAAGTTCACTCAACTTACACTACCATCGACTGCTGTTGAACGGATTCCCTACAATCCACAACCCATTCAAACTCCCTCTAAAGAAATTCCTCACACCTTCCGACTATTTCCAAAAATTGCACCTCCAATTTCAAGAGACACACGCCCGTCAACTTGACAGGATCTTAGCGTCGCTCTAAATATGATTAGTGGTAGTTGAAAACAATAACGGGGCCTTTTAAATCCCGCGAACAACAGGAATAACCTGCCTTTAAAAACAACCCCTCAAATTCTCGACTTACATCTCAAACTCTGCGGTCGCTGTATCAAAAAGACAGGAAACAGTGGCTCCGTCAGTGGTTTTTACAACAGTGAGTGTGGGATGGGGATATTACGAATCTAAGAACGAGATCATTTCCTAGCTGTTTCCTAGTTATAAGAGTCCCAAAACAATGATTATTTGATATGATTGATAGAGGTTACCCACTTCAGGCAGCGCAGCAACGGATTGGTGTGTTTTCAAAATACGTGGGGATCTAGAAGAAAATTACATTGTCAAAGACGTCCTAGTCGTAGCTTGAAAATAATTGAAAAACAGACAACAGTCTCCCAAGAAATAATCTTGACACTACTTCAGACCAACACCAACACCAACTACCGTCCAAAAACTCCACCACCGTAAAATCAATTCCCTATAATCCATCCTCATTCAAAAATCCCACTATTTTCTCACTATATCCTACAATTTCCAAAACCCAACCAAAAAAACCAAAACCAAAACCAAAACCAAAACCAAAAAAACAAGAAACAAGAAACAAGAAACAAGAAACAAGAAACAAGAAACAACGCTCAACAAAAGAAGAACCACACAAGCCCTCAACTCACCAGGTATGTTTCCAAAGCCGCTAATAAATATCATCAATCAATCACTCACTCCCTAGTTAAAAAAAACCCCCCCACAGTGCGAACAAGAATCCCGCTTAAATAAATCCCTCTCTCTCACCAATAGTGAGCGAGGAATAACCATTTCGTCCAATCCAATCCAATCCAATCCAATCCAATCCAAGCCAAGCCAAGCCAAGCCAAGCCAAGCCAAGCCAAGCCCTTGAAGGAATAATTATTTCGAGGTGCTCCCCCTCCAAGTAGGAAGGAACTCGAGAGAACTTGGGATCTAGAAGCAAGGGAAAGGGATTGTTTTCAACTCTGGTGGGGTTGAAGCTGAGGTATGTACTAAACACCAAAAAACACCAAAAAACACCAAAAAACAAACAAAAAAGAAAAAAAAGGGGAAAAAAAAGAAAAACTCGAAGAAAAGGGAAAGAGAGAGAAATAACAAATCCACTTGAAAGATTCTCCGGCTACTTGATCTATCCACAGCTCAAAGAGGTACAAGTACTGTCAGCCAGGGAGGGCGTAAGGAAGGCAGCGTAATTACTCGCCTACTTTCAAATTCCATCTCTCCTGCTTATTTCCCTTCCCTCCTACCATTCAGTGAATGTACCAGATTTTCATCTGAACGAATAAATTTCGCGACAGCAAGTAAAATTTCAACTATAGTAGAGCTCCCAAGGGCTACAAGGTCGTCGAATTCGAGCCGTTTTCCCACCACAGACATACATGTCCTACCTTTTGTAAGGTCGTGAATTTGGAAGGGGTTTAGGTAGATAGGTAGCATACCAACAGAGCTCAAGTCCAGAAGGTGTTTGTCGACGCAGCGGTGATGAACAAGAGGAATTAAGAACCGGCAAGTTTGTCATGTGCTGCAAAGCCAAACTGGGATAGAGAGTTTTTATTGTAGAGTTCTCGGAGAGATAGAATGTTTATGGGAAGACTAGTACAACAAACCCATGAAAGCAATTTTCTTGAATTTGGTGGGTTGCTATTTACTACCACAGTGCGAGACAAGGCATAAAAAACGGAAAGAGTACATTTTCAATAGACAGATGGAATAATAAAAAAAGGACAAAGAGTAAACAATGGACTCGCAAGAGAGAAAAAAATACAGTTGATCAAAAAATACTTATCCTGGTATCCGTATTTTGTCGTGTGGCCTTTTCCTTCCGCTCGCCTTGGTTTCGAGAAAAGTAGTTCAAGCCAAAGCCGGGTTCTTCGTGCCTATCTTAAAGGCCATATTGTGGGTAATAGACTCTCGGTCTGTTTCGGAAGCAATATCGGGGCCACCAGTCGATGGCTTCGCGACCCCTAGAAATATCCCTGGGGAACTCGGTCGTTTAACGTTCCTAGGAACTATTTTCGCGACAAGTCCTTCTGATAGCGGTGTATTCTCGAAGATATCCTCCAGAGTGTCTGATTTTGGTGATAGAATTCCGCGAGATTCTTTCAGCACATGTTGTTCGAAAATGGCTGGATTTCATATTGAAGCTGGGAGCCTGGGAGTAAGGTCTCCACAGACTGAATCAGAAAACAATCGGAAAATAAAAAGCGGAATAGTTGCAACGAGTTGAGTAGAAAGCAAAAATAACCCAAGTTCAACGCACGTAGACTTGAAAACATACGAAATGAAGTGAGGAATTGATGTAGTAATACGCAGAAATGGAAAGGATAAGCTTGCAGATGACCAACGAAACGGGAATCATACATGGACTGCTGCAGATTATATTCAAGCGGAGTCATCTCGAGATGCAAGGCGGCCGAAGCTGTCATGCTTTATCGAACCTACCTGGAGGAATCGCGTCCCTTTCTATGCAGTTAATCAAATATGTGATGCTTCGGCGTCAGTGGTACAGTTTTTGTGCACCCATTTATTTACCTTTGATTTTTCCATGGAGGAAAATGGAAACCTGGCCAGCATTCTGGTTTGTGCGTGTGAAGTTGGGATATGGAATAGTCGGTATTTGGAGTGAGTCGTGACATGGACAAACCGCATGATGTTTAAATACATTGCTTCGAATCATGGGAGCATGCGAATTCCGAAGATGGAATTGAAGTTCGGTAAAAAGAGCAAACAATTGATATTAAAAAGACGAGGTTGGAGCATCCTTACATGTATGTGAGTGACGGACCACGAACATACGTGACACGCGAGGGAGCAGCAGTGGGAGGCGTTGGTTTGATGATGAGTGGTCGAGAGTGGTTGAAAGTAGGGCGTGGCTAGGCGCTCAAGATTCCTGTCGGTTGTGATGGAAGGGGCAGCCAAGTTGACAAAGAGGGGTTGGGCTTGCGAGATCCGAAGGTTGGTATTTCTTCAAGTAGGGCTTTCCCATCCCCGAATAAGAGACAAAAGCCTAGACCGAGGGGGAAATTAATGTGGAACGGTCGTGGAAGAAACAACCGAATTCGTTTTGTAGGAGATTCGCGGTGGCAGGTGACGGCGGAGCGATCTCTGGACTGGATGGAAGCTGGTGTCAGGTGAGAAGATATGACGAGAGTGCCGCAGTGGAGGTGAGAGAGTGTCAGAGTCATGTAGGGAGACAACAGTTAGTTCACTTATTCCATTCACTTCGTACTAGTACCGAGTTGATGGTTGACGGTTGACGAAGCTTCCTCTCACCGCCGGCCACCCATGAATGTTGAATGCGTGTCGGTAAAAGAGGGGAATGAGTGGTGTCGCCGCCGTTGGCTAACGGGCTTGCCTTTAAACACTCTGCCTATGGAATCATAAGACGCCGGAAAATGACTAGAATTGGAGGGCGGTATGAGGAGGATTAATACTGTTGGGCGAATCGTCTCTCACCAGTTAACTTATGGCGGATTTTTAATAGATGTATGGCGTTGTGCTGTGCTGTGCTGTGCTGCTTAGGCGCTGGTTTGCGCACCGAGAGTCCGAGACGCGGAGAAATAGCGGCAAACGAATGGAGGAGGTAAAGGATCCTATTTGTAGAGTGACGGAGAGGGAGAAAAAGAGAAGAGAAGAAGCCAATCAAGAGATGCCTAGCATGCTAACCTCGCTGCTCGCTGCTCGCTGCGTCTGCAGGTCAAGAAGGAAAGTGTCAAAGCAAACTTCTATGGTCGGCGACTCTCCCTCCCTTCAAATTACGCTGCTGGAAATGGCCACTGCAGGCGCCGGGGTAGATATAGATTTCTGGGCACGGCTTCATCATCTAAACCGTTGGCTGCTCCTTTTGGTGATGTGTTGGGTCAAACTTGGACATCTGGCTTAAGGAGAGAAAAGTGAAAGGGATCACGGACAGCGGCTCCAGAGTCGGCCAACTAAGGCAAAAGGCGTTAGAACCATTTCCACCGGGGGGGGGGGCACCAGGGGGGGTTGGGGTTATCGGCTATCGATAGAGCGATAAGAGCTCCACTGTGGGTGACGACAGTTGCCCCAGATTGATGATTGTTGATTGTTGATTGATGATTACACGTAGAAGAAATGACGAGAGTTGCTTAGTATAGAAGACGATTACGAAGTGGATAGAGATGGATGGTCGGAGACACATCTAGAGCTACGTTACGCTACGCTACACCTCGGCCGGATACGAGACTAGGCCATTGTACAATCGGTTACAGCTTGATTTAGGCTTCGGCTGTCTGCTCTTCATTGCGGTGCATGTAGTGTAGTGTAGTGTAGTGTAGTGTAGTACAGTGGTAGTTAGGGCTAGGGCTAGGGCTAGGCTGGCTATAGCTATAGCAGGTGACCTGGTAAGCAGCGAATATTAGATGAGAAATATAGTACTAGTCTAGTATATGTAGGATAATATTGGTGACGCCTCTCGCCCTGCCTGCAGCTTGCAGCTTACGGCTCAGTCCTCCAGCTCCCCTCCTCCCGTACTAGTAGCTGATTCCATTCCCTTCCCATCGCACATGATACAATACACACGATTGTAGGATAATTCGTCGTACCTACTGACCGAATCCCGCAACTCCCATTCCAGACTCACTCTCACTCGCACTGTCACTCTTACTCTCACGCAAGCTCAGTCAGGCAGGTACGACCTCTTCTATTCTGGCTGCTTTTAGCTCTGCCCTCCCGTCCATCCCCATCAATTCCATCTTCACCCAAAACAATTATCCAGCCACTCCAGTTTGGATCCCGGTACTCGTACTATTAATATTCACAACCTGGAAGGCAAGTCGGAGCTCCTCTCACGAGTTTCAGCATTTCGACCTTGAAGCGGAGCTAACCTTCCATTCTGTAGCAAGCAGTCCCAGACTCAGACTCAGACTCTGGATTGGATTGCCCGCAAATAAACCTACCCTACCTGCGCTATTTCACCACCGAGGGGCCCAGAGTCACACTTCCCTCCACCGATCAACACCTGCACCCACTCGTTACCTCCCTCAGCCCAACGCCAACGCCAACCCGCACCGCACCGCACCGCACGACTACTCGTACCAGCCAGCCAGCCGGCCTAGCCAGCCTATTTCCTCCTTCGCACCAACTTCCATTCTACTCCATCTTCCTTCCTCCAACATCGTCTCGACAACTCATCCTCTCCCTCCTCCTCGTCGTCCTCCTCCTCTCGTCGTAATCCTCTCGCATCTCGAGATACTCCATCGGTGAGCATTCGCGGTCGACCATTGCAATTTACCACACCGGTTGGTTCGTCACCTCTGCACCACATCGACAACCCCCGTGTGCCGCTGCTGCCCGCCACCTTTCCGAGACGACCTTCATCACTACCACATCCGACTCCAAACACTCGAAGGAAGCATATTTTAAAGGGGGTCGCTCGGTTGAAGCAATTCGCAACTTCGCAGCTTCGATCCTCGGATCCAGTGCGGGGTTGTTCACGATGGATCAGATGGACTATACCATGGAAGACACCCACCCCAACCGTCAGCCCAATCCCACCCCTCAGTGCCAATACCAGCCCAATTTGAATGTGTCTCCTCCTCGTGAAAACCCGCACTACGACCCAGTCCACGATTCGACCTCATGGTCTTCTCCCAACAACCCCCCCTCGCATACCCAATCTCGGCCAGCCTTTGGGCAACCACATACTTTCTCACCGTGGGATGCCGGACAATATGTACCAGTTCATAGTTGGCAGAGCCATAATGAAGGGCACCAAAATCCTCAATCCAATTATTGGGACCCGAATAGCGAGAGAAACCAGAATGGTCCCATGGGCGGAATGATGAACACGCATTGGAACGACTTGCGAAACGAGTTACGACCCTTCGAACCCATGACCTTTGGCTATGGATCCTACCATGCACCCCCGTCTACAAACAACAACAGTACCAACAGTACCACGAACAATAACACCATGTCAAGTAATGGGGCAACTTCTGCTCGAACGCCCTCAGCGCTAGCCCCTTCATTCAACCCGCCTCAGCCATTTACCATGCGTGCCGGGAGCTCCTCACAACATGTTATACAGCAAGAAGTTAGTCGTTCGAGGCCATCCAGAACCGAGTTGACTCCTTCATCACACCCAATTGCCCATGCTACCGCCGGCCGGGCTGCACATATTCTGGCCACACCGGAACTAACAACAGGACGACCCAGTAAGCATCCCATCCTCGCACATGATTATGAATGCTAACTGGTATGCAAGCATATATGATGCGACCCACCAGAGCTCGCCCGAACACTGACAGATGGGGGGATCCTGTACCGCCAAGACCGACTGGGTGGGACGCTTCTGATGATGAAGACGACGCGGACCTCGAGGCAGAGGCTCTCTCGCGTCGTCATGAAGCCGAAATATATTTTGCTTCAAACAGCGTAGATACCGATCGTGCTATGGCAGCCTTGCGTGGTGCTGCCGCAGTGGCAAAGAGAGTGCCTTCCAAGGCAGCCATAGCCTCGCTTGAGATCCTCAAGACGGAAGATCTCAAGCCTGCTGACAAGAGTGAGTATTTTCGGGCGCCATCCAAGAAAAGCGTGGTTCAGTTCTAACGAAGAATAGCTTGCATTATATGCTACAACGAATTTGGGGTTGCCAATCCTGAAGGCCTCACCGAACAACCCCTCCGCTTGCCAAAAGTATGCAAATCCCCCCCCCCCCCAACATATTTTTGGTCCTTGTTTTACTGGTGGAGAGGCGGTTTTACAAAGAACTCTTCTTTCGACGAGAAAAAGGGGATGCTAATATATCATAGTGTAAACACATATTTGGTGATTTGTGCATCAAGAAATGGTTCGAGGACTCAGATAGTTGCCCATATTGCCGAGACAAACTCCCCGCCGAGCTTTCATTTACCAAGTCGATGGCTTTGCAAAATGCAAGAGCACATCGACAAGCTTTCCTACAAGCTGCCGCTTTGTCGCACCGTCCCCAGCGGGGTCATCTCCCTCGTTACCAATATGGTGAGGACATGTCAACAAGGTAAGAGATACAAATAAAACAAAACAGAAATAAATGGCAACTAATATTTTCCAGGCACTCTGCGGTTTCTCGCTCACAGGATGAATACGAGCTGATGATGAACCGAGCCACCCACGCATATGAAAGTCCTCCAAACAGAGCTGCCCAAGCCGATTTTTCCGAAACCAGACGACGCCAGCAATCTCGAGGTAGAAATGGAAACACTAGATCACATACTACTTTACGCCCAATGTCTGTTGGTTCGTCAAGATTTATGGGTCTTTCAATGAATCATCCAAGCAACCCGCAACGCACTCAGACCCAAGCTCTCAGCTCCGTGTCAACCAATACTGCTACGAACAACCCTCCAAGAGCTGCCGCAGCGCCTGGCATGGCCCGACAAGCTAGTGCCAGCGAGGTTCTCACCATCAGTACTACACACACCCCACCACAAAACCGGCCTTCCAGCAGTTTTTCATCTCCTGCCGAAGAACCTTCACCACCTATTGCGATGGGTTCAGGCGAAAGTACGCGACCACGTGCCCGCAGAGATTCCTTTGGTATTGTCAGCGATGTTCGTTGGAATCCCGGGAACCCTTCGACTGCCGAACCACAAACCTCTTCTCCGGGAACTTCAAACTCACCTCCTCTGAGTTTTGCGGCGGCCAGCTTTCCTTTCCAACAACCACAGTTTGGTGATTACCACAATGGTGCATCGTACCCTGAACCCTTCAACTCGAGTTCCCATCCACGATGGTCACAGTGAGCACGTAAACTCGAATAAGCAGTACAGTGGTCTTTCACAATCTCCTTTTATCATCTGCTTCTTCCAAATCACAACCACACATTCAAATTGTCTTGGAATTGCGGCAAGGCAAGCTTTTCGACACCAAGCAAGATAATCCACTCATCCGACAATTAGTACTAATTTGCCACTCTTTTTTATCTTCAGGTTTGGGTGGGTTAACGCAAGTGTTTTTTCATGACGGCGCATCTGGAGTAGTGGGTTCTACTCAAATTGATGCGGAGTTGACTGGGAAACTCTTTGGTACTAATGAATGAACGGAGGAATGGCGGCGGATCGTCTACGCTGGAGCGAGCATGATAGATGGGCTCGCCTTTTTGCTGCTAGTCGGCAAAGTGGTACCTTAGCCTATTTCTTTCTAGATAACTTCCCCCCAAAAAAACATGAAACCATATTTACAAACAAGTTCCTCATTTCTGTGAGGATTTGAAAGTCCTTTTTGGTTGTCTTGCCAGTGAAAAAAGAAAGTGACACTCGATTCGTGCTGTGCCAAGCATTTTACCCCTTGGAAATTAGGCGAGATTTTCGACATCACCTCATTCACTTCATCACTTTGAAAGCACGAGAGGTTTGAGAGGTTCCAGGAAGCATCGATAGCCCCATTGAATCTTCCAATCCCGTCCAGAAGAACCAACTTCCATCCAACTTCCAACCATAGCACCTTAATTCCCGCAAATTTTTTCCTTCAAGCGTGAAAGGAACCGAATTTTTCTCCTCGCGAAAAAAAACATGGGTGAATTGAATTGAATTGAATTGAATTGAACTGGCGAGGGATTTTGATTTTTTTTCGGTGCTATGTATATACCGTTCCAGAGCATAAGTTTCCGTACGATGCGGCTTTTTTAGACTTTTTACACCAAAGACAGCTACAATATACTACTCGGCGTACATAACTACATGTTTCTAATACCACTACCGCGATCCAATAAAGAGATAATATATATATATATAAACGATATTTCGAATTCAGACATCTATCTTTTATTTTCATATTCTTAGGATTAAAGTTTTAAGCTCTCTATTCCAAATTTCTCTCTAGTTCAAAGTTCGTTATCGCAGCTGAAGAAAGATCAGGTCTTGAAGCCGCTCTTACCTACAAAATCTTGTAACATCTATGGAAGTCACGCTTAGTCTACTTTAGGCCTACCGTGAACTAAAGACTAAGGACTAGTTGAAAGAGCAGTAATTGTTCTATAGAACACTTGTTGTTGAAGCCTGAGTTTGGTAAGAAGGCTACTTTGTAAATATCACTTTTGGAGAGGATTCTGGAGTGCTGGGGAGGGTGTTTGTGGTGTGTTTTGGCGATTCTTGGTGTGGTGGGTTGTGTCGTGCGGAGGCTTGGGCTCTAGTATTGTTTGTTATGGAATGAAGGAACTTTCGGGAAAAGGACAGAAGAGAAGGGAAAACTGCGATGGAGGGAGAGTTGTGGAGATGAGGATAAGACTGTGGGAGAGGTGGGAGATGGGTGGGAAATGGGGGTGTTGGTTGGGGTGTTGGGGGGAGGAAGTAGTTGCTGGTGTGGATGGATGGATTGGGGTGGGTAGGTTAAGATGGATGGAGGAGATAGATAGATCAAGAAATAAAACCAAACCAAACGAACCGCAAGTCCAAACCCAAGCGCAAAGAAACGCGCGCGCAAAAGAGAATTTTCAAAATGCAGGGCCCCTTCTCATATTCGGGGCGATATATCCGTATTCGTATAAGCCCACGATACCCCTCTCGGACATCGACGAACCTGGTGGGTGTTTTTGTCGAAGTGTTTTTGTCGAAGTGTCTGGTTATTTTTTCGAAGAACCTGGTTTTGTTGTACCGAGAGTTTTGGAGTGATGATCGCGGTGTGGAAGCTGTGCTTCGGGGCGAAATGGGGAAGATGTTGTAAGGTAGGGGAGCTAGAAACTGATTTCGCTGATTATGGCGTTGATGAGGAGGTAGAGAATTGTGTTTGTGTTAGTGTTGTGGGGTTGTTGGGGTGAGGGGATGGGGATGGGGATGGCGCGGGGCGGGGTTGGGGGTTTTGAGGTGTGGTTTCGCTTTTTGGGGCGGGGCGTCGTTGGTGGTTGGTGGATGTGTGGGGGGGTTTGTTGAGGTGGTGGGTTGTTGAGATAGTAGAGGAAGTTATAGAGTTGATTTTGGATCAGGAGGAGGGCTGTGGGGACGAGGATCTAGGCGAAGAGATTGGAGAGGAAGGATATTGTAAGGTGAGTGGGTTAGATGTGAGTGGGTTGGATGTGATTTAGACGGGGTGATGGGTGATGGCAGGGTCGAATTCAGAGAATTTCATTTTAATTGTAGGTAGGTGAATGGCTTACAGTTTCCTAGAGTTGGCGGGTTGAAAGGGGGGTGAGTTTTGAAGCGAGGTGGAGTGAAGAGAAGAGGTTAATGCTTTTTTAATATAACTTTTATTGTTTAAGTGACTGTGTTTGATTTTTTAAATTACGCTAGGTTTTTCTAGATAGTTAAGTTGTTTAGAAGTAGTTACTTAAGAATTATGTTTTTCTTTTATTATTCTCTAATTTCTTTCCAAGTAAGATCTTTTACTTAAATTTTAATTTCTTACTTTTTCAAGATAATGAAATAGTTAGAAAGTTGTTACTTGAGACTTTGGTTTTCGTTATATTATTACTACTGTTTTTATTAAAGTAAGATCTTTTACTAGAATTATATTTTCTTACTTCTTTAAAAATTAAAAACTACTCTTTGAAATTGTTTTATAAGGTTATTTTAAGATAAGTTCGCTCTTTCTATTCCTCTTAAATCTAATAAACTACTAATTAATTTCATTTACTTGTTCTTTCTAGTATAGTAGTTTTAATAACTCTTAAATTAGAAATATATTAAGAAAACTATATTCTAGAAAGGTATCTTGAATTATCTAGTAAAGAATATACTATATAGATAAATTATATTTTTATATAATTATTTATCTATTATAGTAAATTATAATTATCAAATTCACTAAGTATAAGAACTGTTTTATATATTTAGCTTTCTAAATAGTGGTTCTAACTCTTCTAGAGTCTCTATATACTGTTTCAAAAGTAGAGTAAATCTAAGACTTCATTTTTTTCTATTATAATAGTAACGTAGTAAAGATTTATAAATAAAAAAAGAAGAATCTTAGACAGCTATCTAAGAAACGTTATAGCCTTAAAACTAAGTTTTTAGTTTGAGAGTAAGTTACTATAGCGTTTATAATATTAGGATTACTCTACTAAAAAAAAGTATATAGAAACTCTAGAAGATATCGCGTAGATAACTATTCTCCGCATCTCTTCTTCTCTCTTCTCTCTTTTCTCTCTCTTCTATTCTCACTTCTCTTACTATCTCACTTTAGAGAATAAAAATTAGTAGGATAAAAAGCTTAACCTAACCCGTCTATAGCTATTTAAACTAGGCTAGCTTAAAAGGATTTAATATAAATTCCTAAGCTAAAGTATTAGTCTCTCTAATATTTAAGAAAATACCTTAATATTCTCTTTAAGAATTAGAAGAAAATATTTAAAATAAGTTTTAGCGTCGCTTAATAATAGAGAAGTCTAAAAAAACTATTTGAAAGTCTCTCTATAAATCGGAAGATAAGACGTTCGATGAAAAAAGGAAGTTTAATAAGTTGTCTTGACATTCTGTTTAGTAATCAGAAGAATTCTTATATTACAAGTTTCAACATTCGTTAGTCGCTCTTTAGTAATTCTCTTTTGTTATAAGATCCTACGTTCAAAAGTCCAAACGAATATTTTAGACTTAAACGAATATTAATATCGGATATAAGAAACAAGTTCGATAAGAGTAGTGGAGATTTTCTACAAGAATCGGAAGAAGACATTCGATATGAGTTCTAACGTTCTGAGATACCTTGAAATCCTGATCAAAAGCCATTCGTGTCTGAGGTTTATTCTGGTGTTATAATGCCGTTCTCGAGTCAAGCTCAGTTTTTATTTATAGGACAAGTATGACCGTAAAATTACTAGTAACCTATCCCGCTAAGTCATGATGTAAAAGATAATCCTGAGAACTCATATTCGCTGAACACCAATCGCTACGGGTAGACTGAGTAATTTTATAAGAAAAACTGTATACACGCTTATAATTTCAGAGTATACTTTTTACTAGGAGTGTTCTAAAGAGCCCCGTTCTGCCTTGGTAAGGTCTGGTGTAGAAGGTCTTGAGTTTCATCCCGGTGTATACTGCTAAGTTACTTAAGAGCTACCTTGAATATAAATGGTTTTCTTAAACGTTGAGGATTCTTGTGAACGCCGTGCCTTATATTGAAGTGAATCTCTTCTATTGAGTGCTGTTGAAAGCCTAGTAAATAGGAGTATGTCAGTCACGTGGCTACTCACTAGCGTAGGCACTAGCGCCATCCTAGAGAGTATAAATAGCCGGCTTAGGCTATACTTAGCAAATTGAAGAGTTTCCGCCATACATTTGCAATAGGTTATAAGACCCTTGACGCTTTGCGTACCTCCGATGTTATATAGTATATGGAGCCTTCCCGCCCCTAGGAGCGTAAGTCCTAGACAAATCGAGGTTCCTTTTTAGAGGGTGAGTATAATAAGGTAGCTTAAAGTAACCGCCTAAATCGAGGTTCCTTTTTAGGGGGTAAGTACGATAAGGTAGCTTAAAGTAACCGCCTGTTACTAAAGTCGTCTTTTCTAGTAAGAAGGCTAGAAACCGCGCTAGATACGAGATACTAAGAACGTTAGTACTAGTGCTAGATGTCGAGTAATAAAAGCTAAATAGTTTAGAATAGATAACACTTAGTAGCTATCTACGAAGAAGCTACTAGATTATAACGGCGAAGGAATAGTAAGTTAGTGAATTTCAAACCGACTCTTTAAAGTTATATAATAGCATGCTATCCTGGATTATTATATAACAGCACTATCCTGAATTGTCGGCATTCGTAAAACTGCCGATACTTCTAAGTAGTGCTAATACCTCTAATACCTCTAGAGCTAAGATTACAAATAACCGATACTTATATAAGCGAAGTATTAAAGGTATTAATATCTAACATTTATATATAGAAGGGATTAAGGTTTAGATATTATATGTTTAGCTTTTCGAAGGATTAGAGGTTATATATTTAGCTTTTTAGCTCTTATTATTTAGTATTAGCTATATTAGGTAAGGCTTAGTTATTATTATTATTAGAACTTAGAAGCTTCTAACCTTCTTATATATAGACGTTTATGTTTAGTATAGTAGAGAGATAGTTATTATTTTCTTCTATATTAGTGTCTAGTATCTATATACGTTATTCTACTATACGTACTCCTATATACCTCTACTATAGTTATATATATTTCGTACTATTATATAAAAACAATAACTCTTCTTCGTTAGTAACAGCCTTTATAATATCTCTTTTAAGCTTATTATCGCTTTTTTTATTTCGATTTCGATTTAGCCTCTAATTAGACTATAATAATATATTCTTAAATAGCTAGGATTCTAGAGATCTCCTAGATAGCTAGTAATACTAGGGTTTAGTATCTATATAAATAGCTAGTAAAAATCGTATTTTATATATTAAGAGATTAGAATATACTAAGTATTTCTAAGAATCCTAATAACCCTCTCTATATAGAGATTACTATATATAATTTAGATAGTTAATAATATAAACAGTTATTTAGAAAACTCTTAAATCGCCTCTTTACTCTCTCTCTAATTTAATATTTAATATATTAGAATCTAGAGCGACCCTAGGTCTCTTCTAAGCTCTGCTTCTAAGCATAGAGCTCCTCTTTAAGTAATAAAGTTAAGCCTCTACTAAAAGGTCTCTAACTCGGTACTATAGCTCTAAGAATACTAAGAAGTCTAAGAATAATAAAGATAAAGGCTTTATACTTAAAAGCTAGAGAGATTAATAGGACTTCTCTAATATAGATAAGATATAGAATATAATCTAAGCTATAAAGGCTAAGAATTAAGAAAAAGAATAGAAAATTTTAAAGTAAGATAATTAGATTGCTTAATTATTAGACCTAGTATAGTAAATTAGTTAATAGCTACTAAATAATAACTATAGTCTAAGTCCTCTCTAACCTATATAAATACCTTCTTCTATCTCTTTAAACTATTATTATAAGTAAGACTCTACTTTTAATATTCCTTCTTTATAATAACCTTCTCTATATCTATAACTTAAAAGTACTTTAAAAGCTCTTTAATCTATTAAAAGCAAAATTATAAAGAAAATTAAACCTTTAAATAATAGTACTTCACCTACTTATAAGTAATAGAAGATATCTATATATAATAGACTTTAAGTAAACACTAACTATTACTATATACCTAAAACTTATAAAGCCTTTATTTAAAGAACGACTACGAAACTCGCTAAGAACTACTTAGAGCTCTAATATAAGTCTAATATAGGTAATATAGCCTTTAAAGATTAATAAGATATAATTAAACTTCTTAATTCCTACTTCTTAACCGGTTATAAGAAGGAGAATACTCAGAATAAATTTTAAGCCTTATAAATAGATAGAAAGGGTTATATAAGAGAAACTTTTTTAGATTTTAAAGTATACTTCTTAAGTATAGCTATACTTAAAGGAATACTAGAGTTAAAAAGATTTTACTTAATATAGAATAAGATTATACTATAGCTCTAAAGTAGCTTTACTTTAGTTAAAAGAGATTAGAATTATAATTTTAATAAGATAGTAGTATATCTTTTAGCCTTAGATAAAGAGAAGCACTAAAATATAGAGTTATCTATAACTAGTACTATAGCTAAACTAATTAATATAACCTTATTATTTAAAAAGATAAGTACTTTTTAATCCTTACCTAGCTCTACTTTAAAAACCTCTCTACTCTTACGTAGACTTAATCCTATATCTTAGAAGATTTTATAAACTCCTAGACTATTTTCTACTAGTAAAAAATTAAAGACTATATTAATAAACCAAGTCCTTACTAGTACGAATTATTACTATTATAGTAAGCCTAGGTAATTTAAACCTAATTACTTTAATCTTCCTACTATTAATAAGATAGATAATTAACTTAAAGAAGAATAACCTTTTAAAGAGTACTCTAACTCTAAACTAAGCTAGAAGGAAAACAAAGAGACCTAGGTAAAAATTCCTTCCTAGGCTTATATAAATATAATCTAGCTAGACTCGATCTTTTTAAGCTTATAAGAGGAAAACAATTCCTTATAAATACTACTCTTAGTATATAAGGATATAGTATTAAAATATAAGCTTTAGTAGATATAAGAGTAAATAAGTACTTATTTCTAAATTAGCTCTTAGCTCTATACTTATCTAAATTAATAGGTTTAAAGATTTAGAGATTACTATATATAGTATCTGTTTATAGATATAATAATAGTACTAAAAGCTAGGTAAATTAGTTTATATAACTATATCTAAATATTAATAAATATTATATTCTTAACTACCTCTTTATTATCCTAGACCTTAGATAGTAAGACCTAATTATTAGTAATAAATAGTTAAACTACTTTAAAGTCCTTCTTAACCTCTTAAAAAGCTAGATTATTTAGCTAGCTAATTACTTCTTAACTCTCTACTATAGTAAGGAAATTTTACTTTCTCTTTCTAGCTAGAACTAAAAACCCTTTTTAAATTACTAGTTAGATATAAATTAAAAGGAATATACTATCTAGTAATAAGAAAGATATAAAAAAGGTAGACTTATAAATATAGCTAAGCTATTATTTCTATCTATAATAATACCTCTTAAAATTTCAACATCTAACTTTAGTCTAAAGCCTCTATAAACTACTAGTATAGCCTCGAAAGGCTAGACCTTATACTCCTTTATCTATAAAATAAGTATAAACATAATATATTATAATATAAAACAGCCTAATTTAGAATTTTATATAATAAGCCTCTATAAGCTAGATTAGGTTATTAATAAGAGATTAGCCTCTCTCTAAGATAATAATAAGATAAGGGCTCTAATATAAGCCTAACTCTTAAAGTATTACTTATTCTATAAAGACGTGTTCTTAAAAGTAGCTTCTAATAAGCTCCCTCTTTACTAAGAATATAACTATAAGATTACTTTAAATAAGCTACTTCTTAACTTCTTTTTACCTCTATATTAATAGTTAATCGTAGAGCTTAAGACTATAAAGAAGTATCTTATAAAGAATCTAGATAAGAGGTTTATTATTAATAATAATAGCTCTTTCGCCTCTTTAATACTCTTTATTAAAAAGGCTAATAGTAATAAGTTATAGTTCTATATCGATTATAGAAAGCTAAACACTTTAACTTAAAACAATCTCTACCTAATCCCTTATATTAATAAGCTCCTTTCTAAGATAAGAATAGCTAAAATCTTTACTAAATTAAATATTAGATAAGCTTTCTATTATATCTAAATAGACCTTAAATTAGAAGAGATAACTATGTTTAGAACTAGGTATAGTATATATAAATATAAAGTTCTCTCTTTTAGACTCTATAATAGCTTCGCTACCTATTAACGTTATATAAATAACGTCTTAATTAACTATCTAGATAACTTCTATATTACTTACTTAAATAATATTTTAATTTATTTAGATACTATTAAAGAATATAAAGAATAGGTTAGAAAGGTTCTAAATCGGCTCTAAGAAGTAGGACTTTAGGTAGATATTAAGAAAAGCAAATTTAGTATTATTAGAGTTAAATACTTAGGATTTATCTTAACTATAAAAGAACTTAAAGTTAACTCTAAAAAAGTAGAGCTTTTATAAAACTAGGTCTAACCTAATACTATAATAGGTATAAAGTCTTATCTAAGGTTTATAGGATTCTATAGATAATTTATTAAAGGTTATACTAAAATCGCTAAACCTCTAACTATAATAATATATCTTATAGAGCTATTTCTATAAACACTTAAATATAATAAAGCCTTTAAAGTATTAAGGACTAAGCTACTTACTATATAAACCTTATACTACTTTAACCTTAATTATAATATAAAGGTAGAAATAGACTCTTTAGAAGAAGTAATAGCTAGTATATTCTTATAATAATATAATAGTCTTTAGTATTTTATTAGGTTCTACTTATATATCCTAGTTAGCTATAAATCGAATTAAGAGATCTATAATAAAGAACTATTTACTATTATAGAAGCTTTTAAGAAATAGTACTCTAAACTTATATTATATTAGAAGTATATTAATATATATTTAGACTATAGATTATTAGAATACTTTATAATAACTAAGCTACTTATAACTAAGTAAGTCTAATAGATAGAGTTTTTATTAGACTTTAACTTTTAGATCTAATTTATATCTAGAAAGAGTAATTAAAAAGTAGATATATTAACCTAATATAAATAAGACTTAAAAACCTATAATCGAGCTAAATTAGATAGCTACTTATATACTCTCTTAGAACCTAATTAGTTAAACCTCTAAATTAACGTTAAACTTACTTAGATCTTTTTATAAGAATAGTCTATATCTCTTAATATAATAGATATTATTTTAGAGTTAAGCTTAAATATGATTTAGAAGTTAAAAGAAGATAACCTATACTCTTTTTAAAAAGAACGTTATAAACTTCTAGATAGATACTTTATCTTATTAGATAATTTACTACTCTTTAAAGATTAACTTTATATTTAAAAGAATACTAAACTCTATATAAAACTAATCTAAGAAGTCTATAACTAAGTATCTAATACTTATCTAAGTATAAAAAAGATATACTAGTTATTAGTATAATACTACTACTAGGCTAGAATGTTTTTAGACTATAAGAGGTATATAGGGAATTATTAAGCTTATAAATACTCTTATTTTTAATAAACTAAGTAATAAGGCTTTCTTTACTCTTTACCTATACTTAACTATCTTATATAATATTTATATATAGATTTTAAATTATTCTTAAAAGATAAATATAGATTTAACACTATACTAGTATTTATTAACTAACTTAGAAAGGATTTAGTATTAATACTCTACTACTCGACTATAGATACTAAAAGCTTAGCTAAACTCTTTATTTAATAGATTTATTATTTTAGTTACTACTCTAAATCGATTACGTCTAATTAAGGACCTTAATTTATATTATTATTTTAGACTAAATTTTATTAAATAATTAGTATTAAGCTTAAGCTTAGTACTACTTATTATAAATAAATAAACAGATAGATAGAGATAATAAACTAATATATCGATTAGAGACTAAGGCTCTTCGTAATCTACTATTAAGATAACTAGAGTAAATTAATCCTTTTAATAGATAGAGTATAAATAACACTTCTATACTTATCTATTAGTATAACCTCTTATTAGCTTAAGTTTAAACTCGACCTAAGAACTTTATAAAACTAGAATATACTAAAGATATCTATTCCCTAGGAACGTCTTAACTATAATAAGATAGTAAAAGTAGCTTAATATATATACTCTACTTAAAGAATAGTTAAAGATAATATAAGTAAGGCTTAGAAAAGAATAGAGAATAGTATAAATTAATACTAAAGAGCTATTAACTAGGATATTAAAGATAAAGTCTACTTATCTACTAAGAATCTTAAGATAAATCGTCCTAGCTAAAAGCTTACTAAATAGTAGATAAGACCTTTTAAAATATTAGAAAATATAAGACACTCTTATAGACTAAAACTTCTTAAAGACTTATTAATTTATAATGTTTTTACTTCTAATATACTTTTAAAGGATTTAAACACTCTCTTATTAGAATAAGAGGCTCTAGAGCCTCTACTAGATATTATTAAAAGTATATAAGAATAAGAAGTATAAGAAATACTTAGTAGTAGACTTTTTAGAAGATAGCTATAGTATTAAGTAAAATAGGTTAGATATAATTTAGATCCTACTTAGTATTCTATAAATAATTTTTAAGGTTTATTATATTATTTAAGAGACTTTTATACTAAATATCTAGAAGAGCTAGGACTATTCTAATACCTTTCTAAATAGCTTAATATATAGGAATTAGATAAGAATTAGATAAAAGAGTTAATTTATAAAACTTTATTAATACTCTTTAATTCTAGTTACTCTTAATAAGAAACTTATAATAAAAACCTAAGATAAAATACTAACTAGTAAGAATATTTAAAGTTAATAAAGTAAAGAACTAAGACTAAGTTACTACTAAAACAGGGCCTATAAACCCTCTCTAGGCTATAGCCTCTCCTTTCTCTAACTTATTATCCTTCTCTCTACCCTTCTAAGTATAAAGAACCTAAATCAGCTCTTCCTCTACTATCTCCTTCTTATAAGAACGCTTCTTACCTCAGCGACCTCTTATAACCGGCTTTAGAAGAGACGTCTATAAACTCTTTAGATAGGCCTTAAAGAGGACCTAAACCTAGGTTTAGATAGAGGTCTTACTCTCTATAGTATAGTATAAGGACTATTAAATATTAGTAACTAAAACCTCTCTAATAAGTAAGAGGTACTTATAGTAACCTTAGTATAAAGTGCTCGAGTCTTCTCTAGGAGGGCGAACTATACCTCTAAACTATTCTTTAGTACCTCTATACTAGTAACAACTAATACCTTATCTAAGGCCTTAGTAGCCTTCTTAACCTCCTCTTTCTCCTCCTTACCTATAAGCTTACTAAACTTCTTTCTAATAAACTATAGCAACTACCTAAGTTAGAACAGATTTAGTATATATTTAGGATTAAACTTACTAGGATATATATAGTATTCTACTCTATATAGTACTTATACTTCTTCGACTTTAGCTTCTTAAAAGCATATATATAATCTCTGTTCTAAGATTTTACTTAAAGGTACTAAACGTAGTAGACTTAGTAAGTAGCTAGAAGTATACTAAGAGGATATAGAAGAGGTATTTTACTATATTAGATTAGCTTTAAATTAGGTCTGATTAAGGAGAGAAGAACTTACTTTTATATATATATATATAATATATATATTCTAGGAAGATAAGTTAGTATATAAAGATATACCTAATTAGATAGTATTCTTATTATTTATATTATTTAAATAAAAAGAAAAAAAGAAGAGAAGTTAGAATTAAGGAAAAGTCGCCTACTAATATACTACTTATAATAATAGCTATTGTTTTACAATTGTTATTTATTACTTAATAATTACTATTATAATATATAATAATAGTAAGAATATAATAACTCTATAGTAGTATACTACTTTCTACCTACTAGCTAATTATTAGCTTCTCTTCTATTTATATCCTATTATTATATAGTATATAGTAGTAAATAAAGAGCGATTAGCTCTTAAATAATAATACTACTAGCTACTAACTCTACCTCGACTACTAGATACTATAATAGTAAGACTTTCATATTCTTTATAATAAAAAGATAAATAATACTTCGATTAACCTAATACTATACTAATTAATAACTAAAGACTTAAGATAAGTCTTTTTAAAGAAGGGGAGATATAATAGTATATTATTCTAGATTATTATATAATAGCTAGATTATTATATAATAGCACTATTCTAAATTATTAGTATTCGTAAAACTACTAATACTCCTAAGCAGTGCTAATACCTCTAATACTCTTAAAGCCGAGATTATAAATAACCGATACTTATATAAGCAAAGTACTAAAGGTATTAATATCTAATATTTATATATAGAAGAGATTAAGAGTTAGATATTATATATTTAGCTTTCTAAAGGTTTAAAGGTTATATATTTAGCTTTTTAGCTCTTATTGTTTAGTATTAGCTATATTAAGCAGGGCTCGGTTATTATTATTATTAGAACTTAGAAGCTTCTAACCTTCTTATATATAGACGTTTATATTTAGTATAGTAGAGAGACAGTTATTGTTTTCTTCTATATTAGAGCCTAGTATCTACATATATTATTCTATTATATACACTCTTATATACCTCTACTATAGTTGTATATATTTCGTACTATTATAGCTACGGTCTAGAAAGAGTTAGTAAGCTCTGTTTTAGTAGTAACTCGGTCTTAGTTCTTTACTTTATTAATTTTAAACATTCTTACTAGTTAGTATTTTATCTTAGGTTTTTATTATAAGTTTCTTATTAAAGATAACTAGAATTAGAGAGTATTAATAAAGCTTTATAAATTAACTCTTTTATCTAATTCTTATCTAATTCTTATATATTAAGCTATTTAAAGAGGTATTAAGGTAGTCTTAGCTCTTTTAGATATTTAGTATAAAAGTCTCTTAGATAATATAGTAAACTCTAAAAATTATCTATAGAATACTAAGTAGGATCTGAATTATATCTAACCTATTTTACTTAATATTATAGCTATCTTCTAAAAAGTCTACTACTAAGTATTTCTTATACCTCTTATTCTTATATATCTTTAATAATATCTAGTAGAGGCTTTAAAGCCTCTTATTCTAGTAGAGAGGTATTTAAATCCTTTAAAAGTATATTAAGAGTAAAAACATTATAAATTAATAAGCTTTTAAGAAGTTTTAGCTTATAGAAGTGTCTTATACTTTCTAATATTTTAAAAGGTTCTATCTACTATTTAGTAAGCTTTTAACTAGGATAATTTATCTTAAGATTCTTAGTAGATAAGTAGACTTTATCTCTAATATCCTAGTTAATAGCTTTTTAGTACTAGTTTATACTATTCTCTATCTTTTTCTAAGCCTTATCTATATTATCTTTAGCTATTCCTTAAATAGAGTATATATATTAGACTACTTTTACTATCTTATTATAGTTAAGTTATTCCTAAGAAATAAAAGTCTTTAATATATTCTAGTCTTATAAAGTCTTTAAGTTAAGTCTAAACTTAAGCTAATAAAAGGTTATACTAATAAATAAGTATAAAAGTATTATTTATACTCTATCTATTAAAAGGATTAATTTACTCTAGTTATCTTAATAGTAGGTTATAAAAGGCCTTAGTCTTTAATTAATATATTAGTTTATTATCTCTATCTATTTATCTATCTATTTATAGTAAGTAGTACTAAGCTTAAGCTTAATACTAATTATTTAATAAAATTTAGTCTAAAATAATAATATAAATTAAGGTCTTTAATTAAATATAATTAATTTAAAGTAGTAGCTAAAATAGTAAATTTATTAAATAAAAAGTTTAACTAGTCTTTTAACATCTATAGTTAAGTAATAGAGTATTAATACTAAATCCTTTCTAAGTTAGTTAATAAATACTAATATAGTATTAAATCTATATTTATCTTTTAAGAATAATTTAAAGTCTATATATAAATATTATATAAGATAGTTAGATATAGGTAAAGAGTAAAGAAAGCCTTATTACTTAGTTTATTAAAGATAAGAGTATTTATAAGCTTAATAATTCCTTATATATCTCCTATAGTTTAAAAACATTTTAGCTTAGTAGTAGTATTATACTAATAACTAGTATATCTTTTTTATACTTAGATAAGTACTAGATACTTAGTTATAGACTTCTTAGATTAGTTTTATATAGAGTTTAGTATTCTTTTAAATATAAAAGAGTAGTAAATTATCTAATAAGAGATAGTATCTATTTAGAAGTTAATAATATTCTTTCTAAAAAGAATATAAGTTATCTTCTTTTAACTTTTAAATTATATTTAAACTTATTCTTAAAATATCGTCTAACTAAATTATATTAAGAAAGGTAGACTATTCTTATAAAAAAGTCTAAGTAAGTTTAGTATTAATTTAAGAGTCTAAATAATTAGGTACTAAAAGAGTATATAAGTAGCTATCTACTTTAGCTTAATTATAGGTTTTTAAGTCTTACTTATATTAGATTAATATATTTACTTTTTAATTACTTTTCTTAGATATAAATTAGATCTAGAAGTTAAAGTCTAATAGAAACTCTATCTATTAGACTTACTTAGCTATAAGTAGCTTAGTTATTATAAAGTATTCTAATAATCTATAATCTAAATATATATTAATATACTTTTAATATAATATAAGTTTAAAGTACTATTTCTTAAAAGCTTTTATAATAGTAGATAGCTCTTTATTATAAATCTCCTAGTTTAATTTATAGCTAACTAGAACGTATAAGTAGAACCTAATAAAGTACTAAAGGCTATTGAATTATTATAAGAATATATCTACTATTACTTCTTCTAAAGAGTCTATTTCTACCTTTATATTATAATTAAGGTTAAAGTAATATAAGGTTTATATAGTAAGTAGCTAAGTCCTTAGTACTTTAAAAGCTTTATTATATTTAAATATCTATAAAAATAGCTTTATAGAGTATATTATTATAGTTAAAGGTTTAATAATTTTAGTATAACCTTTAATAAATTATTTATAGAATTCTATAAACCTTAGATAAGACTTTATACCTATTATAGTATTAGATTAGACCTAGTTTTATAAAGGCTCTACTTTTTTAAGATTAACTTTAAGTCCTTTTATAGTTAAGATAAATCTTAAGTATTTAACTCTAATAATATTAAATTTACTTTTCTTAATATTTACTTAAAGTCCTACTTCTTAGAGCTAATTTAGAACCTTCTTAACCTATTCCTTATATTCTTTAATAGTATTTAAATAAATTAAAATATTATCTAAGTAGATAATATAAAAGTCGTCTAGATAATTAATTAAGACGTTATTTATATAACGTTAATAAGTAGTAAGGCTATTATAGAGTTTAAAAGAAAGGACCTTATATTTATATATACTATACCTAGTTTTAAATATAGTTATCTCTTCTAAGTTAAAGTCTATTTAAATATAATAAAAAGCTTATCTAATATCTAATTTAGTAAAGATTTTAGCTATTCTTATCTTAGAAAGGAGCTTATTAATATAAGAGGTTAAGTAGAGATTATTTTAAGTTAAAGCGTTTAGCTTTCTATAATTAATATAAAACTATAACTTATTACTATTAGCCTTTTTAATAAAGAGTATTAAAGAGGTAAAAAGGCTATTACTATTAATAATAAACCCTTTATCTAAGTTCTTTATAAGATACTCTTTTATAGCTTTAAGCTTTATAGTTAACTATTAATATAGAGGTAAAAAGGAGTTAAAAAGTTACTTATTTAAAGTAATCTTATAATTATATTTATAGTAAGAAGGAAGCTTATTAAAAGCTACTTTTAAGAATACGTCTTTATAGAATAAGTAATACTTTAAGAGTTAAGCTTATATTAGAGCTCTTATTTTATTATTATCTTAGAAAGAGGCTAATCTCTTATTAATAACCTAATCTAGCTTATAGAAGCTTATTATATAAAATTCTAAATTAGGTTATTTTATATTATAATATATTATATTAGTACTTATTTTATAAATAAAAGAGTATAAAGTCTAGTCTTTTAAGGCTATACTAGTAGTTTATAAAAGCTTTAGACTAAAGTTAGATATTAAAATTTTAAGAGGTATTATTATAAATAGAAGTAATAACTTAGTTATATTTATAAGTCTATTCTTTTTATATCTTTCTTATTACTAGATAGTATATTCTCTTTAGTTTATATTTAACTAGTAATTTAAAAAAGGTTTCTAGTTCTAGCTTAAAAGAGAAAGTAAAATTTCTTTACTATAATAAAGAGTTAAAAAGTATTTAGCTAGCTAAGTAATCTAGTTCTTTAAAAGGTTAAGAAGAACTTTAAAATAGTTTAACTACTTATTACTAATAATTAGGTCTTATTATCTAAGATCTAAGATAATAAAGAAGTAGTTATAAATATAATATTTATCTATATTTAAATATAGTTATATAAACTAATTTACTTAGCTTTTAATACTATTATTATATCTATAAATAGATACTAAATAAAGTAGTTTCTAGATCTTTAAACCTATTACTTTTAATAATTATAAAGCTAGAAGTTAATTTAGAAATAGATATCTATTTACTCTTATATCTATTAAAGCTTATATTTTAATACTATATCTCTATATACTAAGAGTAGTATTTATAAAGAACTATTTTCCTCTTATAAGCTTAGAAAGGTTAAGTCTAACTAGATTATATTTATATAAGTTTAAGAAGGTATTTTTACTTAAGCCTCTTTATTTTCCTCTTAACTTAGGTTAAAGTTAAAGTATTCTTTAAATAGTTATTCTTTCTTAAGTTAATTATCCTCCTTTATCTTATTAATATTAAGTAGATTAGAATAGTTAGGCTTAATATACTTAGGTTTCTTATAATTATAGTACTTTATATTAGTAAGGAGTTAGTCTATAAATAAAGTCTTTAATCTTTTACTAGTAGAAGAGAGCTTAGGAGTTTAAGAAGTAGAATAAAGTCTATATAAGAGTAGTAAGGGTTTTATTAAAGAACTAGATAAAGTTTAGTTAGTATTAAGCTTTTAATATAATAAGCTTATTATAATAGGTTTTTTAATACTTATTATACTAGTTATATATAACTTAGTATTATAATACTATTCCTTATCTATAAATAATAGGTCTTTTACTATCTTATTAAAGTTAGTATTCTAGTACCTTTTACTATTAACTAATTAGGTTTAGAGCTAAGATATAAGCTTATCTTATATATAATAGAACTTATCTTACTTAGATACTTCTCTAAGTATTACTATACTTAAAAAGTAACTTTTAAATTTTATAAAACTTTCTTTTATATAACTCTTCTATCTTATCTAAAGAGACTAAAACGTATTCTAGGTATCCTCCTTCTTATAACCTATTAGATAGTAGGTATTAAGAAGCTTAATTATCTCTTTATAGTCTTTAAATACTATCTTACTTATATTAGACTTATATTAGAGCTCTAAGTAGTTCTAGATAAGTTTTATTATTATCTCTTAAATAAAAGCTTTATAAGTTAAAGGTATCTAATAATAGTTAGTATTTATATAGAGTTAATTATATATTAATATTCTCTATTACTTATATATAAGTAAAACACTATTATTTAAAAGTTTAATTTTTTCTATAATCTTACTTTTAATAGGTTAAAAGGCTTTTAAAGTACTTTTAAGTTATAGGTATAAAGTAGGTTATTATAAGAGAGGAATATTAAAAGTAGAGTCTTATCTATAATAATAGTTTAAAGAGGTAGAAAGAGGTATTTATATAGATTAGATAAAACTTAGACTTTAGTTATTATTTAGTAGTTATTAACTAATTTACTATACTAGGTCTAATAATTAGATAATTTAATTATCTTACTCTAAAATTCTCTATTCTTTTTCTTAATTCTTAGCCTTTATAGCTTAGATTATACCTTATATCTTATCTATATTAGAGAAGTCCTATTAATCTCTCTAGCTTTTAAGTACTAGGTCTTTACCTTTATTATTTTTAAACTTCTTACTATTCTTAGAAGTATAGTACTAAGTTAGAAACCTTTTAGTAAAGGCTTAACTTTATTCTCTAAAAAGAGGTTCTACGTTTAAAAGTAGAGCTTAGAAGAGACCTAGAGTTACTCTAGATTTTAATATATTAAATATTAAATTAGAAGAAAGAGAGATAAGATTAGATTTAAAAGCCTTTTAGATAACTATTATAAGTTAACTTATTTACTAAATCTAAGGTTATTAGAACTCTTAAGAAATACTTAGTATATTCTAATCTTTTAATATATACTAAAATACGATTTTTACTAGCTATCTATATAAATAATAAACCCTACTATTACTAGCTATCTAGATAGTCTCTAATTACTTAGCTATATAAGAATACTATTATAATATTCTAAATTAAGTATAAATCAACTTCTAAATAAAGAGTAGTAATAAGCTTAAAAAGAGATATTATTAAGACTATTACTAGTAAAGAAGAGTTATTATTTTTATATAATAGTATAAAATATATATAACTATAATAGAAGTATATAAGAGTATATATAGTAGAATAATATATATAGATACTAGGCTCTAATATAAAAGAAAATAATAACTATCTCTCTTCTATACTAAATATAAATGTCTATATATAAGAGTTTAGAAGCTTCTAAGTTCTAATAATAATAATAACCGAGCTCTACTTAATATAGCTAATACTAAATAATAAGAGTTAAAAAGCTAAATATATAACCTCTAATTCTTTAGAAAGCTAAATATATAATATCTAAATCTTAATCTCTTCTATATATAAATATTAGATATTAATACCTTTAGTACTTTACTTATATAAGTATTAGTTATTTATAATCTTAGCCCTAAAGGTATTAGAGGTATTAACACTACTTAGAGATATCAGCAGTTTTACAAATACCGACAATTTAGAATAGTACTATTATATAATAATCTAGCTATTATATAATAATCCAGAATAGCGTGCTATTATAAACCTAATCTAGTTCTTAGAGAGGCTAAGAAGCTCTCTTAGTATAATAAGAGATCTAATTAGAGAAGAAATAGAAGTAACTTAAACTCTACTTATAGAACTACTATAAGTATAATAGTACTATACTAGAATATAAGAAAGATACTAGAAGCTCTTAACATAGCTCTAAATTATAAGAATGAATATAATATATTAGTAATCTAAGAACTAGTATAGAATAGTATAAGAGACTTCTTTAGTTACTTTTTAAGCTTAAGATATAATATAATCTAGTTAAATAGAGTAGTAGTACTCTTTATATATAAAAGATATATAAAAGTAAGCTAGATATCTATTATAGATAAGAACTAGATAAAAGTAATAATAGAGAAAGAAGTAGATAAGATAATAATCTACTTAGTCTATAACCTATAAATAAAGTAGATACTAATTAAGAATATACTCTAATAAGTAAGACTAAGAAAAGTACTTATAATAGATAACTTAAATACTTACTACCTCTTATAGAATATATATAAAAGATATAATAGAAACGTAGACCTTATTCTTAAACTTATTATACTATAAATACTAGAGAGAGATATACTTTATAATAAGCTATATAGAGAAGAGAGAGCTCTTATAACTTTATAATTAACCTTACCTTCTCTACTAAGAATATAGTAACCTAGTAAAGGTTTCTAAATCTACTAGAATTAGACTATATAGCTTAACTCCTTATAATAAAAGTAGAAGAAGGGAGAAAGGTACTATAAGCGCTTAGATTTGGCTAAAGACTAATAGATAAGAGCTTAGTTAAAGTAGAAGCCTTTTACTTAGAAACACTTATAATCTAAAATATATAAGAACTTAAAAGAGTAGTATAAAGACTTAAAGAGGACTTTTAAAAGATAGTAAAAGCCTTAATACTAATCTAGAAGCTAGATAGAGAGAAGGTATAGCTTTAGTAGAATATAGAGGTTAAAGAAGTATTAAGAAAGGTAAGGAGATATAAAAGAACCTAGAAGAAGTACTAAATAGGAAGCTTAAAATAGTAGCTTAATAATACTTTTTAAGAACTCTAAATAGTAAGTAGAAAGATAAAGATAAAGAGCTAGAGAAGAATACTAGTAAAAGTAGTAAAGAATAAAAGAAAACTCTAAATACTTAAAAAGTAGATATATCTTAAAAAATATATAAGACTAGAAGTACTAGTATTACTAATACTTATATTACTTAATAAAATAAAAGGTAAGACCTATTAGAAGAAGGTCTATATCTTTATAAAAAAGTTCTTTCTAAAGTTAATAACTAACTACTTAAGTATTTCTAATAAAGACTAGAATACTAAGAGCTTCTTTAAAAGGTACTTAGTAAACTAATATATAACTAAAAAGTATATTAAGATAGCTATAAGATTAGTATTATAAAAAGTACTAGGATTTAATATACTAGTAAATAGCTTCTTAAAAGCTTATAATAAACTACTTTATAAAGTACTTACTATAATAGTAAAAGTAAGCTTCTACTTATAATACTTCTTAATCTACTTCTACTATATAAAGGTAGTAGTACTAAGAAAACTAAGTAAGATAACTAAAGAGTAGAGTAAGGTAGAGGCCTACTAGCTAATAGTACTACTTTTAATTATAAGTAAGATCTTTAAAAAAGTAATAATATAAAAGCTTATATAGCTTATAAAGGAAATAGTAATACTACTAAGGCTATAAATAAGTAACTAGAAGTATTAAAATATAAAGCTAGTAATTAAAATAGTAATAGAGAGTATATATATAGTATAAGAAAATAAGAGCTATATATCTCTAGCTTAACTAGATATATTAGGAGCTTTTAACTAAGTAGACTATATATAGCTACTTTATATATTAAGAGAGAAGGAGGTTTTATAGTAGATAGTAATATAAATAGAGAGCTTCTTCTCTAAACGAAGAGCTATACTATTCTTTAATAGATAATTAGTAGATAAAAGAGACCTTAAATAAGATATCTTATAAAGATTAGTACTATTACTAATACTATTTATCCTCTTTGCTTTAATATTATATAAAGACTTAGTAAGAATTAATAAGTTTATTATAATAGGCTTTATAGATAATATAAATCTACTTATAATATTAAAAAGTATAATAGTAAACTATAGAATACTTAAAATAGCTTAGAAAGTATATAATAAGTAGGTAAATAAGTAAGAGATAGCTTTTAGCTTAAAAAAGATAGTACTTATATACTTTATAAGAATAAGAGTACTATAAAGAGAGATAGTCTAGTTTAAAGAGATAAGGCTTATACTAGTTAAGTATATAAGGTTCTTAGAAGTAAAGCTTAATAAAAAACTAAACTAGAAGATATACTAAGAAAGAGTTTAAAAGAAGCTTATAATATAGACCTTTATACTTATAAAGCTTATTAGAAAAACGTAAAGAGTAGACTACTACTAAGTAAGGTAGATATATATAGTAGTAATAAAGAGTATAATAGTATATAAGGTGTTAGTATAGTACTATATTATACTAAAAGAAGGGAATATAAAGAGAATAGTAAAAAGCTTCTCTATATAATAATTAAGATACTTATAAGTAGTAATAAGAGTATATAAAGCTACTCTAGTTTAAAGCTTAGAAGTTAAAGTAGACTATATACTAATTAACTTATATCTTAACTTATAAGTAGCTACTTTTAAGAGGAAGTTCTAAAAGTCTAAGTTAGAAGAACTAATCTAAAACACCTATAAATATATAGTAATATAGCTAAAGAAGAGAAGAAGAGATAGACTAATAAAGGTAAGAAAGGTAATACTATACTTATAGATAGTAAAGTAGAAGTAGAAAGAGAAGTAAGAAGTAGAAGAAGTAGGATTTAAGTATAATACTACACTTATAGAATAGAAGAACTGCTTAAAGACTTAAAAGAGAAGAACTTAAAAGAAGAACCTAATATAATATATAAAAGTATTAAATAAAATAGACCTAGATAAGTAAGAGCTATAAAAGGTCTATAAAGGGCTTACTAAGATAAAGAGCTTACTACTTATCTATAACGGCATGCTATTCTATATAGCCGATATTACGTAGCATATGCCGTATATATTAGCTTTCAGTAGTTGTTGTTTTGTATTATCTAATTTAGAAAGGTTACGTACGTTCGTACGTCTGTCTAGACTTTCGAACGTACTTCGTAGAGTTCGGGCTTTTATATTAGCCGACGTATGTCGTTGTTCGGTTTCGTACCCCTTTTATATCGTCTAAAACCTCTTATATATAGCAGCCTACTCTTCTAGAGTTAGAAAAGGCTAGTTTAGCCTTTTCTTCTATATTAGAGCCTAGTATTTATATACGTTATTTTGCTAAATATACTTCTATATACCTCTTCTATAGTTATATATATTTTATACTATTATATAAAAAGGCTAAACTCTTCTTTACTAGTAATAGCTTTAATAATATCTCTTTTCGAGCTTATTATTACTCTTTATTTAGAAGTCGATTTAGCCTCGATTTAGAATATTATAGTAGTATTCTTAAATAGCTAGGTAATTAGAGACTACTTAGATAACTAGTAATACTAGGGTTTAATATCTATATAGATAGCTAGTAAAAATCGTATTATAGACATGTTAAGGAAAGCGAGATACGCTAAGTGTCTCTAAGGCTTCTAATAACCCTAGATTCAGTAATATAGTTATTATAAAGGCTTTTAAATCTAATCTTACTCCCTCTCTCTCTAATTAACGAAGATATCGAATTTAGTTCTACTATAAGACGTTAAATAACCTTTTAGAGCTATCTCTCTTCCTAAAAGCTGCCTAAATAGTACCTATATACTAAGATCTAGAAGATCTTAAAGAAATAATAATAGTTAAAGAGACTAGTAGGACTTCTTAAATATAGACTAGATATAGTTAGTTATATAAGCTTTAAAAGTAGAAAATTAAGAAATAAGAAATCGGCTAGCTGAGCTAGAAAGACGGATAAGCGACATTTAAAGTTAATAAATCGCTACTCCGAACCCTCCCTGATCCGATCCTCTTTCGAACCTTCGATCGAACCCTCTCCTGCTTCAAAGCCCCAATTACCCCTTTCGGCCACGGGCAGCTGCCCCTGATGCGACCTTCCGACAACCCCCTTCCAGGGCCACCCCCCTTTTCGAAAGACCCTCCGAACCCTTTCTGAATCACGCCCGCATACCAAGACCTAGAAGATCCCGACGAAACGATAAGCGAGACTTCTCAAATGCGGATAATATACGGAAGAGATAGCGGCACACAAAGGACAAAACGATCGGTTAGAGAGATGGAGGACAAAATTACAAGCGAACTTCTAAGTCAACAACCAAAATCCACCTCCGAACCCTCCTCGATCCGACCCTCCTTCGCCTTCAGACCTCTTTCGCTTAAGAGACACCGCTACCCCTGATACCTTCCCCCCACTTCCCTCGAATCAGATATAAATCAGTCGAAATAAGCTTTCCATTAGGACAAAACTCAGCAGCGAGCTCTTAGCTGAGTTATCGCTGTCAATCCCGACCGAACATTATCCGACTCTACTCTGAACTTCCCTTGAACCGAAAGACTACGATTACTCGGTTGCGAACCGAGTCCTAGCCGCCGGTACAAAGGTTGAAAGAGATAGAAGTGGAATTAAGAAGAAGATTACGCTGAAGAAACGTCCACTTTTTGAGTACGGCCATACTCGGAGAGAATCGGACTGGTTCTTCTACATATAGGACAAGATTACACCTTAGCTCCGAAAACGCGTCTACTACGCTTAAGAGACGCTGGAATTATAACTTCGCTAAGTTAGTGAATGATCTTTTAGCCCTAGATAAGGAATAAAACCGAAACGCTAAGTTAATCGCTAACGAAACGACTACGCCTGTCGACATTAGTACTTCAGTTTAAAAGAATACCCCTCTATCCTTGTCTAGTTCAGCTCCAAACTCCCTATAATACGATAGCAACTCTTTCTTCGAAATCGGAAGATGATTATAAATAAGCCCTTAAGTACCCCGATTTAAACCCGAATCGTAAAAGGGAATAAGGCAATATAACAACTTCGGCAACAACTCTTTTAACTAGCTAAAACCCCTCCAACTCTAATAAGAAGTCTTTCTTACTTTCTTTTCACTTATAGCAGGCTAGAAGTCCTTTTTTTATTTAAACTTTTCGAATTAGATATGAATTAGTACACTCTTGAAAAGATAGTAACCTCTTAGCTGAGTTATTACTATCTACGATATTATTAACTTTTTCGTTTTAACTTTACTCTAAGTCCTCGCTAACCTCAGTTTAAACGAACTTATACTCTTTTATTATTTTAAATTCTTCGAATCGGATACGAATCAGTATACTCTTGAAGTGAACTCTTAGCTAAGACATCACTATTACCTATAACGTTACCTCTCAATGTTCGCTTCTAACTCTTACTTTAAATTTTTTCTAATTTTACTTTAAACTTTTTCCCTACTACTTCTAAAGTGGAATCGGAATTAGAAGACGATTTCGAATAAGTCCTTAAGTACCCTAATTTAGACCTAAATTACTAAAGAGAACGAGGCGGCCTACGGGCTTAAGTAACACAGCTCCTATAACAGTACCGATAAATGTCGTACCTAAAACTGTACCCCTTTTTGTTATCCTAAACTTTAGATAATAGTTTTAACTTTAATAACTTTAGTATTAACTTTGCCTTTGACCAGCTGAAACTACCCTTTTTATTATCTTAAACTTCGGATAATAATTTCAACTTCGATAACTTAGTAACAACTTCGCCTTTAACTACCTAAAACTACCCCTTTTGTTATCTTAAACTTCGAATAGCATTTTCAACTTTCGATAACAACTCTTTTAACTAGCTAAAACTATCCCTTTTATTATCCCTAGATACTCAGATAATTCAATAAACTTCGGTATTAAGTTCTTTTAACTAGCTAAAACTACCCCTTTTGTTATCTTAAACTTTAGATAGTAAAACTTTAATAACCTTCGGTAATAACTTCGCCTTTAACTAGCTGAAACTGTTCCTCCTTTTGTTATCTCGAACTTCGGATAACAATTTTAAATTCGGTATTAAGTTTATTTAACTAGCTGAAACTACTCCTTTTATTATCTAGAACTTTGGATAGCATTTTTAACTTCGGTAACAACTTCGCTTTTGACTAGCTGAAACCTCACTAACTCTAGCAAGGAGTCTTTCTTACATTCTTTACTTTCTTACTTTCTTTCACTTCTAGACGGGCTAGAAGTTCCTTTTCATTTGAATTCTTCGACTCGGATACATTTCGGTTCTAACTTTACTCTAAACTTTTTTAGACCTACACTCTTTTAGCAATTCGAATCAGATGTGAATCGGTTGAAATACGCTCTCTATTAGGACGAAACTTAGAAGTGAGCTCTTAATTAAGTTATTATTATTAATCTTAACCGAGTACTATCCAACTCTACTTTAAACTTCTACTAACTTTAGTTTAGATAAACCTATACTCTTTTTTTATTTAAATTCGAATCTGATACAAATCAGTATACTCTTGAAGTAAGCTCTTAACTGAGTTATCACTACCTCTTAACTAAACGACTTCTAACTCTACGTTAAATTCGACTTTAACTCTGTTTTAAATTTTTAAACTTTTTAAACTTTTTAAACTTTTTAAACTTTTTAAACTTTGAACTTTAAACTTTCTCTAACCTGCTAGACAGGATCGGACTAAGCAGACGCGAATACTTGCTTTTAATATTAAAGGATTGGAAACGAAGTCTCTTTGTAAGCATCTACGGTTACGATTCAGAACCGACATCTCGTCTCGCCTAAAACATTACAATAAATAAAGCATCTACAAACCCGGGTTAGCTACGATTTAGACCCTAATCTACCTTCTCGCTTATAACAAAATCAACAAATACGATAAATGTTATAATACCTATACTATCCCGATTTAGCTCTAAATAATAAGAGATAGATAGACTCGAGGACGAGTCTTTTTTAAGGAAGAGGGATATAATAGTATACTGTCTTATATAGCTGATATTACGTAGTATATACTATATATATTAGCTTTCGGTAGTTGTTGTTTTATATTATCTAATTTAAGAAGGTTATATACGTCTATATATCCGTCTATACTTTCAGACGTACTTCGTAGGGTTCGGGCTTTTATATTAGCTAACGTATATCGTTGTTCAGTTTCGTACCTCTTTTATATCGTCCGAAACCTCTTATATATAGCAGCCTACTCTCCTAGAGTCAGAAAAGGCTAGTTTAGCCTTTTCTTCTATATTAGAGCCTAGTATTTATATACGTTATACTGCTAAACGTACTCCTATATGCCTCTTCTATAGTTATATATATTTCGTACTATTATATTATCTAGATATAAATAGAAGTAATAGAACTAAACGCCTTTCTTTTTATAAGAAGAGTACTAAACTAGGTTATACTATAGTATATTTATATAAATAGTAGAGAGATAGTAGAATACCTAGTCCTATTTTACTAGAATATTCTATAAAAAAGAGATATACTTATAAAAGCTTTAGAGAAGAGGATTAAAGATCTATAAGAGCTAAGAGAGGTACTAGTAGATAAGAAACTAGTACTAAGAGTAACTACTTAGCTATTTAGGCTAGGAAGACTTTAGAAGTATAAGCTAGTACTAGAATTACTTAAGAAGAGAGAGAAGAGTAAGGAAGAGGTAAAAGAAAGAGAGGAATAAGAGAAGAAAGCTAAGATATACTAAAAGATAAGACCTTAGCTCTAATAATTCTAGAAGTAAATATACTTCTTATACTACTAATATATACCTTAGTAGGTTAAATATATTAACCTACTATACTCCTCTACTATATTATTAAGTTAGAGAGATAAGCTTTAAATAGATAATAGTAGAAACTAAAGAAAAGGAGAATTATACTTATAAAAAAGCTTAAGAGACGAAGAAGAATAAGCTAAAAGGCTATATAAACTAGAATAGAAGATATACTACTTATTCTTAGAGCATAGTCTATAGCCTATATAGCGTAAGAATAATAATAATAGTATACTCTATATTTCTACTCTTTAATAGAGTTTTATAATACTTAATTACTAAGTAGAAAATAATAAGATAAATATAAAAACTCTAAGTAAGCTTTTAAATATTAATATAATTATAATAATATCAAAGTGTTTTTACTCTAATAAACTTTTAAATAATATATATAAAATAATAGCTTTAATAAAAATAAAAGTATTATAATATATAAGAGTTTAAGAAGTATAGTCTACTCTTTTAAAAGAGTATTCTTAACTTATCTTTTATATATAATAAAATAAGCTTTAAAAAGTTATTATTCTACTTTTTTAGTTATTATAAAAGTATTCTATTAAATAAATAAGTATTTTAGAAGTTAAGTAAAACTTAGAAATATTTAAATTTATTCTTAAAAAGGTTTTTTATAAGTAATCTAGAAAGACTTCTTTTAATACTCTTATTAGAGTTATATTTTCTAAATATAAAAGATTATAAAACTCTTTTTTTAAGAGATCTATATATATAAGCCTCTTTTAATTAAAGTATTAATCTATAATTTTAGAGTGTTATTATAAAATATTTAAACTATAAAGCTAGAGAGTTTTATAGCATTTATAATACTTTATCTAGTTTTATAGATAATTCTTTTTATTAGTATTTATCTAGTAACTAAGAAGCGATTAAAAGAGTTTTTATATCTCTTTTTATCTTTATAAAAGTTTTTACTCTATTATATTACTTAGCTTCTAGATTAAATCTAGTTATAATAGCTAGAATAATTTAGAATAATCTTATTATAAGTATAGCTATATAAGTTAAAAGAATAGTCTTTACTTATTAAAGATTATCTTTAACTATAAGCTAAGCTTAGTATTATATTAGATAGTTTATAGACTTATATTTAATACTTATTTTAAAAGTAATAGTTTTTTCTTTATATATTATCTTTTAATTATATATTAGTATTTTCTCTTTTCTAAATTTCTAGTTTTAAACTTAAAATTATTCTTCAAGTACTTATTAAGTAATATCTATACTATTTCAAGTTATAATAGCTTAAGAAAGTTATAAAACCTTAATATAATAAATATTTAATAAGATATACTTAACTAAATAACTTATCTAAACTCTAGAGTTAACTTCAAAAACTCTTTTTTCTATTTCTTACTCTCTTTTCTTTTTAAATATATAAGCTCTAGCTTTAGAAAATATAAATACTATTCTAATTAGATCTTAGATCTTTTATAATTAACTTCTTAAACTTTAAATTATATTAGTAAAAGTAGTTATTAAACTAAGAAAGAAGTATTTTCTTTAGTATTCTAAAACTATTTCTTTTATTAGAGCTTATATTATAAAGCTAGATTCTAGTTATAGTAAACTTAGTTTAAAGATTTTTAAATAGATTAGTAATAGATAATATTTTTATTAAATAAGTAACTATCTCTTTTTTTACTCTCTTTACTCTACTATTTAGCTTATAAATCTAAGTTAGTATAAGTTTTAAGTTTATAGTAATTTTAATAGCTTATAAAGTATATTCTAATACTTTATATTATAAGATTACTTACTAATTATTATTATACTTTAATTTATAAGTTAGTAGACTATACTACTTTCTTATTTAGTTTTTAAAATTTAAAAGCTTTTTAAATACTACTTCTTTTTTATTTATAACTATAAAACTAGAGAGCTTTCTATTATACTAAGTAGAAAAATTAAAAAGATCTTATAAGTATTAAGTAAGTAAAGTAAAGTTATAATAGAGACTTAATCTCTTTAGAATTATAAAAGAGAGTCTAGAGCTTTATACTTTATACTTCTTACTTAGTAAATCGAGTAATTAGATAATTCTTTATCTAGTACTTTCTTATTTTATAATATTCTATAATAATAAGTCTATTACTAGATTAGAAAGAGTAAGATATTATCTACTTTAGTTAAAGATTTAGACTTAGTAGTTTTAACTCGATTATACTTAGTCTTTAGCTTAGTATTAATAAACTTTATTAAAAGATTTATATCTAATAAATAAACTACTTAGAGATTATTATATTTTTATAACCTCGCTTTAATTATTTATATCTACGTAGAAGCTACTAACTCGGTAAAAAAGTATAAGAAAACTCTCGCTAGTACTAATTAATAGACTTTATTTTCTCTAACTTCTACTTCTATACTATATACGTCTTATAGATCTAATAGTGAAACGATATTATTCTCTCTTTATCGTATTTCTCTTTCTTTATAGTTGTACGCTATTCCTCGGCCTTGCTATATTTATACTATCTCTTATTAGTATAATCTAATCTCTCACTAGTATTTTGCTCTACGTCGAAGATTCTACTCTATCAGTTCCACGCCCGGTTCCTAATGTCGAACCATTCTTTATTTCAGCCGCAACCTTGACTGAGTGGCCCAGGATGGCTGAAAAGGTAGGACAACAACGGATGGAGGGAGAATGTCTTAGATTCGTATTTGAGGACAGTACATTAGAAGACAGTAGGGAAAAGACAAAGCCCATTGGTAGAGGAGTTAAACGGGAGGGTGAAGGAGGAGCAGGACCGGAAAAAAGAGCCAAGAGGGTGAAGAAGCATTAGTGTTTCTTCTTCAAAGGGTTGCACCTAAATAGTAGTGTAGGTACCTTAATAAAAATTGCAGTAACTCACCAGGCTGATTTCTAACCTTGGCGTAATTCAGTTAAGTAGACAAAAGTGTAGGCGTTGTCCGCGGCTTCCTGCTATCCGAACGATTTAGAAGAATGACAAAGTTCAAATACTGCTGTCAGTCACAAGTACTAGGGCACGAGTAACATTTCTCTCCCGCGGTGGCGTGGAAGCGGCAGTAAATACCGTACCTAGCTCTCATTGTTCCAAGAGCTGTTTACCACCGCGAGCCTCTCTCCAAATCTAAGCGAGTAAACCATCCAACTAAATGCGCACAGATATCTCGTATAATGCCATGTAACAAAGCCCTCGGTGGTTTGATGAAAATAGACTGTTTGACAACAACCCGTGCCTCCGGTTCGCACCAACAAATCCAAAAGGGTCGCAACATCCTCCGAGCCTTGCGACGAGAATACTGTAACGGTGATCGACACTCCCACATGACACTTGGCAGCTAACGCACTACCACACAATCCACAAACTACCCTACATTAGCGTACCCATAGAGTAAGAACTTTGTCCATCCCGCCAGCCTCGGGCGCAGTCATATAAAGAATAGGGTGTGGTGGCAGGGCGTCATAGGTCTAAAGAAAAGAGGGTGGGTTAAATTATGAGGCTCAACCTCATCACCAGGTCAATGGAAAATATTTCCAGTATTGCATTGCCCAATAGCCGGACTTTCCGAACTGCAGACTTGCGAACCTATGAAAAGCTACTCGGCGATTGCGAAAAACGCTCGGGTTCGGTGAGAGAATGGGGAAAAGGAAAAACGGATGGTAAATAAAAGATCCGAATCTTGCGTTTGGGAATGTGCTGGAATGCGAGGATGGGATGTTGTAATCGGGCGAGCTTGCTGTGACAACCTTCAATTCTGGTGTCTCACGACATGAGTGTCGAGTTACAGCATAAAAACAAGGGTGGCAAGCAATTAATTTGGCTTGGGTCTCAACAGTCAGTCTGGAAGGCCAGAACGCTTCCATCCACGTGAGACCTTATCGGGAACTACCCCGATTTATCAACAAACGAAAAAAAGATCACTTTTCAAATTTTGACAAAGATCTGTTTGTTTTAGAGATTTATGTGGTGTAACTGTTTGGCGTAAAGGTAAAGGCTTCGAAAGCCTTACTCTCGCCAATGATATTTGAGGCGAACCACATGATTGGTATCCCACCATGATTCTTCATCACAGAACAATATCGTGGAGGATGCAAGCCACTAGAGTACAGCCGTGATTTGAATCGAAGCAGTTGCACTCACACTGTTGCATCGCAGTTCGCAACCGACCGCTTGGGTGGGCCCATCGTTCAGACTGCGTTCAGATGAACCCGGGGATGGGAACGAATGAGCGGGGGATGTGGACACAGCAAGGGGTTGACACTGTGCGGGGTTGTGTGGCGATTATGTTGAATAGTTCCTCACAAATCGTTAGCAGCGAGGATATCTATGAGTGATGTGTTGGGCCGCCCGAATGCCTCGATATGCTTCGAATGATGAGACACGCAGTGTGACTACGTTGCATGGAGAATTTCTCCTGCAAGATAAATGCAGCAACCTGATATTTGCATGGGGCCTGTATAAAGGCATCTACATGTGTTTCAATGTTTGTTGATATTCGAGTTTAAGAAATCACGCCATTGTATCGCCGGGAAGATAAGAACAGGCAGAGGAGGACACAAGGCTGCGAATTGGCTGATATTGGGCTCGATTGTAAGAGCGGTAAGACCCAGCCTGGGAATTTGGGTGAGGTTGTCCAGTTGATTTTCGAATACAAGGTCCGTATCGAGGGCGGCATTCTTGACATATGCTGTGTAGTGTAGGGAAGTGTATTGAGTCCATTACCCCATCAAAAGGAAATATTGGGGGATCATCATCCAGAAGATGCTATGCATATGCGTGGATGTGGAACGGATAACTCAGCTGCTTGGAATTCTTGTTGGTCTGAATTCCTTGATGCAGTAGAAAATTGATTTCATTGTCCAACGTCGTCTAGATAATGGGGTCCTAATAATCCGACGCCCGGGTCTGGTGTGAAGAATTGTGATGATCCCGTCGTTGCAGTTGTAATAATTGCTGAGGAATTTGCTGATGGACCATTTGCCGAGACCGGGCGTAAGTAAAATAAGGCTCAGCTCACTTCTCCTCGTGGTGGTTCGCCAAAACTAAGGCAGCGCCAATAACCCCGCTCCACGGATCGCAAGCAAGGAGGCCATCACCCACTTCGTTTTCCATTTGATTTTCGGAAGTTGCGGAAGTGATAATTAGCCTTGTAGATATCGTTTGACCGTGCCGAATTGGCAGGTGTATCGTCTCCCTACGAAATGGGGATGTTGGATATGAGATGAGAGCGCAATTGTAACTTCGAATCAGCCACCGAGGGGCTGTGCTATTTTATATGGTGTCACATGATGGAGTGTAACGCTTCCATTGAGCTCCACCTTTCTTTTCAGCCCTAGCCTAGAGATCCTGTTCGTACTTCGTCTCTTTGCAAGTCCACCGCTCCGCAGCAATGCAGTACAAGCGTACCGTCTTACGCGAAATGGTATGGTAAAAGGCCGCTTGCATCAGACAGCCTTAGTGCTGACAGCTTCGCGCTCTTTCGAAGTGGACACAGGGCAGGGAAGGGTGGGCTGGCAATTCTGCCTAGCCGTGAGCTTTTTCGAGCTTTTGGTTGCCTTGGTTGGGTACTTATAGCTTGGCCGAAAGTTGGCCAATTCATAGGACGGGAATAGGAGCCTCATCGAATTGAGGCTTGTGAGTGGATGTGGTCTACAACGTACTACTGCCTGGAGATAGAACGCTAGCTATAGGTGGAACCGCAAGGATCGAGTTTCGAGGAGATATCGAACGGGAAGAGCCTCTGCCCGGGCGTCTTCGAGCCTGCATACGAAGTACGAAGTCTGATGACTCCTCAAGTGTTGTTTGTCGTGTTGGCCATCGAGATGCAATCATGCAACATTTGGTGAAGCCTGCTTAACCTGCTCCGATTTCACGTCTTTCCAGGTCACATTCGTGTGTCTCCCTGAATTCCGTGCAAGGTGCTCATCCTCTTGCAACTTGCCTTCTGCTGCGCTTCTCCGACTGCATATGCCCCTCACCAACCCCGGTCTTCCAAAAGCCACATTTTGCGGCCTTGTCGATATAATTCACACACCTCCCCACGACCGCCTCACTTTTCATCTCAATCCTTGGACTTTTCTTGCTTTTTTCTTCTCGAAAAGTAGGGCTGCGATATAATTCTGACCTGGTGCGGCTCTGGCGAACCCAACCCCAATTCGAGTATCTCCATATATCTGACCGCAATCCACCCAACTGTCGCCCGGTATCGTCATTGCCAGATCGTCAAGTGGGAATAACAGCAACCACTCTCGATACACTCACTGCACTCGCCACAATGAATCCACCTCCACCTCCACCTCCGGGAGCCAGAGTTGGTGGTAATTTTGGACCACCACCGCAGGGCCCTCCTCCGCAGCAGAGAGCACCCCCCGCAGTCAATTCGATGCGAGTATCTGATCTTCGACCAAAGCCTGTGATGGACGATGCAGCTTTCAAAAAGAAGCTCACCGAATACTACGTTTTCTCGGCGCGAAAGGCCCTACCGACGAGCCCCAAAGAAGATGCTACGTGGGCGAGAGCCACGGTGGTACAAGAGAGATTGGAGCAGGGTGAAATTGCGAAGCAGATTAAAAGGCTGAGCGAGCAAAACAGAAAGTCGGTAGCAGAGCAGAAGGCGGCTCTGGCTCCATACCAAAATGGTCAAGTCACCAAGATTTTGGATGAGTTGATGACGAATGATCGAGATCCCAACTTTGGCTATTCCTTGGCTCAAATCGATTTGAAGCAACAGGCAATCCGACGGTCAAGCAAAGCTGGCAAAGATTCCAAAAAGAAATCATCAAGCAAGCCTAGCACCAAAATCGAAACAGTTCTGATGACAATATATATCCAGAGAAGCCCTTTGCCGCATGTCGATCCTCGCCAATTATACGATCACATTGAGAAAATGAGATCAGGACCTCCACCTCATCAGCAACAGCAACAACAGCAACAACAGCAACAGCAGCAGCAACAACAAAGGCCTCCCCCGCCACCACCTCCGCCGTCTGGACCACCTGGACCACCTGGACCACCTGGACAAAACAATGGAGGACGCGGAGGAGGAGGAAATGGCCCCGGCATTGTCCAAATACCACCTCGTGGGCAGTCTCGTGGCCCAGCAGCCAGGTTGCGTCGAGAACCTAGCTTTCACAGTGATTCAGGCTCGAGTTCCGATTCATACAACTCGGACTCGGACAGCATGTCGAGAGGAAGTTCGTCGGTCACCTCCCAAAGTACAATGTCGAAACGAGGAGGAAGGGACCATAGACGCAACCAATCGCGGCGACCTTCACACCATCGCAACATTTCCCGTTCTCGTACGCGGGAACGTTCTCAATCACGTCCCCAAAAAGACGTTCCCCGCCAGCACCAGAAGGATTATTATATGGACAGTCGCCGAGGACATTCTCCTGAGCCGTGGAATCAAAACGTGGTCCACCCTCAACCAATACGACCAGCGGCAATACCACATATCCCTGCGGCCCCTGCTATGGACCCTGTCGAGGCATACCGTCAAGGACAAATGGACGCAAAAGCGGAGCTCGATGGACACTCCTCACCGCGTGTGCCTCTGAGACCGGTTGTGGTACAAGATCCTCCTCCCATGCGGGCAATCACTTACAGACCGCGACGTGAAAGTCTTACGGAGCCTCGTTATCATGGACCTGAACCCAACCTTCCAAGGCAATACGCCTTGGAACCTCGCTACGAAACTCCTATCTCTCCTCGTCTTCGACAAGAGTCTCGGTATAGAGAGGAGAGGTACTTTGAACAGCCTCGAGCTTTTGTTCCAGAAGCTCGAGACTTTGGGTATCAGGAACGCCGAGGATCTCGTGTGGGTGTGGAACATTTTGTTCCTGACTTCCAAGACTTTGGGACAGATGGCTCCTTTTCTCGATCTCCATCACCGTCGCCTTTCGACTTGCCCTGCCGCCGTCGAGAACGGGATATCAAAGAATATGATTACCGTCATCGAGGCGAGCCTAGGATATCTCCGATCAGGAGTAATGCAAACCCATTCACACCAATGTCGCCCCCTCTTCGCCGTCCCTACTCTCCTGTGCCGTCGTTCTCGTCGGGCTCCCGGGGTTGGTAAACTTCAGGTCGTTGTATCTGAGAGAAAAGCTGGGTTATCAAAATATGGATTTTCTCTGACTCTTGTGTACACTTTCTTTGGGAGAGGGGGAATTGGTATTGTTGTATTCTGGGTTTCCTGCGATGCTTGGTCAGTATTGTGTTTGGATTGGGAGGACTTGTCTATTTTGTTTCGTTGGGAAAAGCAGTACCACAATGGGATGGCTGCACATGCTTTCATGACTTTTTTTACGTTGAAAATGATACCAGACAGAGACTCATGAGTTATGTATAACACGAATTGAAACCCTTTTTTCCAAGAAGAAAAACTCCCTTGCTAGTGAAAATTTACAACTTACCTGCGTCATTAACCGTGATCCAATCCAAGTAGTGACAATCTCTTGAGGAAGAAGCAGGTCTCGACGCTCACCCCGATCATTATACGCGTGGCTTTTGAATGGGGAGTGCGGGATGTACCTTGAAATTGAAACGAAGGGAGGGGTTCCATTGCATGTTTTGGATCAAATCGACAACCTGGTTGGCGATGCAAGACTCCCCCTTAGAAAATACTCAAGTCACCGAGTTGCCACGAGGTTGTGCTCCTATGGGTCGGTTGAGCGCGGGGGAGAACATTCGCGTCCAATTGAAGGGACGCAGGTCTATGAATGGGCGGTACAACTTTTGCCGTACCATAATTGGTTGTTGAAAAGTGGATTGAAAACAGGAGGATATTAGTCTTTAACGATTGAAGATAGAGAATTCACGTGCAGAGAAAGGGAGAGATATGGATTTTGCGGAAGAAGAAAAAAATAGAGGGGTCGGCCTCATTGGCAGCGGGGCTTTCCCCCACCTCACCTCAGACCAACCTGAAGACTCAAGAACCATTCTGATACAACTTGTCAACCCCCCTTTCTTGCAAGAACAACAACTTGCAACGACTCAACTTTAAGGATCCATCAATTGAAATACTTTGCCTTCAAAATCTGCAAGCATGGCTCGTCAATTCTTCGTCGGAGGGAACTTCAAGATGTAAGTGCTTGTGGTCTGAGATTTTGGTGGGCAGACTCGGGGTTATTTGATGGCAAAGAGCTTGCGCGGGAGAGGAGGAAGATAGGGAGTTGTATACTGATTTTTGCGCAGGAATGGCTCTGCAGAGACCATCAAGAAGATCATCACTCATTTGAATGAATCCAAGTTGGATCCTAAGACTGGTGAGTTTTGGTTCCTCCCCTCTCTTTGTCTTGTTGTTGAGGGTCTCGGGAACTCGCGATCAGAAGGGCACTTTGTAAGACCCGACAAAGATCTTTTCCTACCCAAGAACTCGAACAACGCACAGTAAAGAGACATTTGCTAATGAGAATTTGTTACAGAGGTTGTCATCGCTCCACCAACCCTCTACCTCCTTCTCGCCCGCGAAATCGCCAAGGCACCCATCGAGGTTGCTGCACAAAACGTCTTCGACAAGCCAAATGGTGCTTTCACCGGAGAGATCTCAGTTGATCAACTTAAAGACTCCAACATTACCTGGACTCTACTCGGACACTCTGAACGTCGTGTCATCCTCGCCGAAGACGATCAATTCGTTGCCAACAAGACAAAGGCTGCTCTGGATGGTGGAGTCGGAGTTATCTTTTGCTGCGGAGAGAGCTTGGAACAGCGCGAGGCCAACGAGACTGTCAAGGTTGTTACCAGACAACTCGCTGCTGTGAAGGAGAAGGTTAGCGATTGGAGCAAGATTGTTATTGCCTATGAGCCTATCTGGGCTATTGGTACTGGAAAGGTTGCTTCCAAAGAGCAGGCTCAAGAGGTACATGCTGCTATTCGGGAGTGGTTGAAGAAAGAGGTTAGCGAGAAGGCTGCAGAGGAGACCAGAATCATCTACGGAGGAAGTGTGAGCGAGGGTAACTGCAAGGATTTGAGCAAGCAGCCTGATATTGATGGGTTCTTGGTTGGTGGTGCCAGTTTGAAGCCAGCTTTCGTGGATATCATTAACAGCCACTTGTGACTGCATGGTGATGCGAGGCTTTAGACAGATGGTTTTGAATGGGCTATGAGGGTAGGAAAAGACAATGCTTTGGCAGCGGCGTCTATGATAAATTGATGATGATGATGCTGCTAGGACTTGAGACACATATCCACTCTAACGAAATGAAAGTAAAAGAGACATGTTTTGGAACTACGGGCTAGACGAGGGATAATGGGGTTGTGCTCCTGAATTCTTTTAATATTTAAATACTCTACCTAACTCTGTAAGAAACGTTACTAGGGGCCGCAGTCATTCGTGGGACACCCTATTTCACACCAAAAATGCAGGTACCAAGCTAAACCACGACCTCCATGTGAATAAAACTTGAATGACTGTAAACTGTACCTTATGAACTTTTAATATAGTAGCCTAGAATCATTAAACTCAAGTCGCGTTAAAAAAGAAACCAAAGTTGTAAACGTCCAGTTTGGTTGTAAAATGTACGGGCTGTCCCACGAATGACTGCAGTCCCTGGTGCGTTGAAGTCCCACCTACCAAGTCCCCGGAGCAAAGTCTCTTGACCAATGCAATATGTTGGCAATACGAAAAGGAACAAAGAATATGTTGCTTCTAACGTGTCAAGAAATGTTTCGAGAACGGAAGACATTCTCTTACTATTCATCTGAACTGATTCCAGCGACTTCGCTAACATCCATACCATGCGATCATATTCACAAACTAGCCTCAATTACCATTCAATCCCACCCCCAAGTACAAAACCTAACTTTTCTACCATGTCAACAATCTCCCCTCTTTCAAACGTGCTTACAGACTATGTCACTGGAGAATTTCCTGGCACTAGACTACGTATCCGATGTACTACTGGGTACCATACAACTCTTTCTAGCTCCCATTCTATCCCGCATTCTTCAACAATTCTCCAATCCAGAGTTTAGATCAAACAGTATTGGATTCATACTGTTTCTACTCGCAGGTATCAGTATAGCAGAGCATATGGTTGTATACGCATGTGGACTGCTGAGGTTGTTTTGTGTGGTGGTTCTGGTGCTCTTGGTTTGTGCTCAGGTCCTCAGTCTCTCCCGTGAAGACGAAGCCCAAGAAGCAGACGACTCGGATAGCGCAGGCCCCGGAGAACAAAAGGAGGACGGACTCGAATGACGAAGACTGGGAAGATGTACTGGAAGAAATCTTGAATTGAGCATCCGCGGAAGCTCTCCAACAAACGTAGATTCTCAAAATATACAGCAAGTATACACCACTTCCATTTTCCCTAACGCCATCATCAAATGCTTTGTAACATATTATACACCTCCCATCTGCCTCCATCATATATCCACCTCTCAAACGGTCATTCCTTTTCCATCTGGTTTATGGAAAGGACTCCAGATACCCCTGACACTCTCGTTCAAACTCTTGACGGGCTTCTTGACGCTCTTCAGCTTCTCTCCGTTGGCATCCCTTAACAGTTCTGCTTTTTGTAATATCTGCATCTCGTCTAGATTCCGTACGCAGATTGATTTTTCGCGACCGTTGATGAAGTGGCCTCGGATGACGGGGTGTTTGGTAGGTCGGGGGGAGACGGCGATTTCGATGGATGGGTTGAGGCGGGCGAAGTTCCCGAGACGGGATTTGATGAAGGAGCTAGAAAGTATGGTTAGTTAATACATACATTGTGTGTATAAAATAGAGGACTAACTTCATCCCTTTCGAGGAACCGGCCCAGTCGCAGTAGTGGAATTCCAGACGTTTACACTGGAGGATGAATGCACCGACGCCATTCTAGGAGGCCAGGGGTTAGTGATTTGCCAATTGAATGGAAGCTAGGCATGGAGACTCACCTGGCCGGTGGTAGGTTTTCTTATGGCACGAACAACCATTGTGAATATGTGATTGCGCTAGAGACGATACAGCTTTGGTCTTCAGAGCGTGAAGCTGCGAAAATTACCGGCACGTGATACAATCGGAGCTTCCTTTTTCCGATGGCAATTTCACCTCCTCGCGACGCGACCACCTTCTCCCCAAAATCAAACTCGTCATCAACACAGCTAACTTAGAGCTGCATCTTATTTGTATCATCGAGCGAGCCGGCTCACCAACTACACCATGACAGACAAACTCCCCCCAAACCTCCTCGCCCTTTTCGCCCCTCGTCCTCCTTTGCGATTCCTGCCTCCATCCGACCACGCGCCAGGTGAGCGCAAAACCGCCAACATCACTGGTGTCGCAGCGTTTCTCCCCCAACTTCAAGAATACAAAGAGACCGACAATTATACACCTACCGAGTCATGGCTTCAGAAGAAGGATCGTATAAAGATGGAGAAGAAGCAACGTCAAGAGAAATTGATGAAGGAGGTTCCGATGTCCTGTGAGGGAGCCCAACTATGTTTCAATTGCCATTTATCTTCACTTGTCCGAATTCTGGCGCAGTGGCGATTTCCTTGTGTTACGTATGCTAACCTCGAGTCTAAATAGATAAACCACAAGAGGATCCCAATATTCGAGGAGATGCTTTCAAGACACTTATTGTTGCGCGACTTAGCTACGACGCCACCGAACAAGATATCGAAAGTGAATTTGGAAGATTTGGCGCAATCGAACGGGTATGCCTGCGAGAAATTGGTCTCTACATCAAATTTTTACATTTTGCTGATATTTTGCGACTAGATCCGTATTGTTGTTGACACCCACCAAGACGAAAAACCAAACAAGAAGAAAAAGAAGCATCGTGGATATGCGTTCGTTGTCTATGAGCGAGAGAAAGATATGAGAGGTAAACAGATCACATCCCTAATTATCCGCAGCGTTGGTCGAAGGACCTCGAATGATTGAAAAATTATGTAAAAGATGTGGCCCTCAAGCTGCCCATCTTCCCCCCTTTTCTTATTTCAAAATGCTCAGCTTAAGGTATACAAGTATGGGCAAAATAACTGACAAATGCGCCTTGCTCGCGCTTCGTGAAAAGCTGCTCTAGAATCCTGTGATGGACTACGAATCAAGGATCGTCGCATCAAGGTAGATGTTGAACGTGGTAGAACCGTCAAGCTCTGGAAACCCCGCCGCTTTGGAGGAGGACTCGGAGGCCGTGGATATACAAAGGCTGTTCCCCCTCGACCAATGGGACCTGGATCTTTCGGAGGACCACCACCTGGTGGACCTGGTGGCTTCAGAGGTGGTGGATTCCGTGGTGGATTTGATGGCGGAAGAGGTCGAGGAGGCTTCCGAGGAGGATTCCAAGAACGTGGAGGCTACGGCGGTGGCCGTGGTGGGATTGGATACCAAGGCGGAGGAGGTTTCTCTCGAGGAGGCGGTGGTGGGGAAGGTCGTGGTGGGTATGGAGGTTCCAACGGGTACAGCGCTCCCCCAAATGCTCCAGCCGGTCCAGGAGGTCGCGCTCCCGGTGGTGGTGGTTACCGGGGAGGATATGGCGGCTCTGGATCCCCTGATCGCAACGGGTCTTCAGCACCATCTGGTGGGTATGACTCACGTGGTGGTGGTCGCTCATATGAAGACAGAAACGGAGGTTATCGTGGAAGCCGAGGATATAACGACCGTGATGCTTCAATCCGTGGAAGTGGTAGCAACATGGAACCGGTAAGACCCAGGGATTCCAGAGATGGTGGACGAGATGGGAGAGATGGAGGTAGAGATGGTAGGGACAGAGATGGATATCGCGACAACAGAGATCGAGATTATCGACCACGCGAAGACGACTCACGCAAGAGACAGTACGAAAGCAGTGGCTACGATGAGGACCCTAGAAAGCTTCGAAGGTACTAATTGTGCAGCGAGGCATAATTTCGGTTTGTCTTGCGGTGGGTTTTTCGATCATTCAGTCTCTCCTCCCTTCATCACCAGGGGTAAGCGATTTTCTTCGATGCAATTTACAACAAGGTAGTATTGCCATCACCTTACGTTAACCCTCGATTCAATCAACTCGTCACTTTGCGGAGGTGTCCATGGTAAACAAAAATACCCTTCAACAACACCCCGAAATCAGTTTGGTTGGTATCGAAATTGCGACTTGGTCTACTACTCAACTACTTTTCAACTCGCGGATGCCCCTTTTGGCTTAGTTTGGAGGTAAGGTCAGAGCCAAGGTTTTATAGCATCTGACCATGCTAGTCTAGCCTCCGATGGATTCCTTTTTTTTGCTTTGTATTATCATTAGGGAAAGTGGACGGTGGATGGATTGGGGTGGTAAGAAGTGGGTGGCTCAAGCAACAAAATTTTCTTTTTGATTTCCCTAATAAGGTAGCGCCGGTCAACGCCAGCACTTTGTCCCTCACTTGTATGATACGATAGGAAAACCCAGATTCATTCAGCAAATTTCTCTCTCACAATTCTTCTTCCTCTGCCTCTACTACTGTGACCTCGGTTGTTGCTGAACTCCAGTATCTGTAAATCTTGTTAGCCCAAAATTTCCTTGTTCTTCTCGAGATCCCAAGTAGAGGAACTTACGCAACAAGTTTAACCGTAAACTCAGCCGTCGCAACTCCAAACAACTTCAATAACCTCGTCTGCCGACTATCCAACTGATCCCCCTCCCTACAAACGGTATACTCATTCTGCAGCGAGATCTTGCCCTTGACCAAACTCGTTGGAACATTCAACTTCCTCAACTCTGGCTCCAAACTATGTATAAGCGGAACATCCTGGTCCTCTGCGATCTCGCCGCCCATGGAGTAGACGATTCCGGCTGGGATTGTGAATTCGCGGGCCGCGGGTGTACCGGCGCGGGCGAAATCTGTTTTTGAGAGGGTGCTGAAGTAGGATTTTATGTCTGCGACGGGGCGGTTTGTGAAGAGGAGACCGACGTTTCCTTGGAGGTGGGGGGTTAAGAGGTAGGTGTTTTCTTGGTGGGATTCGGAGGGGGTGGTGCCGAGGGCTTTGGCCATTACTTTTGTTTTGCCGAAGAAGAGTCTGTGTAGATTCGCGATGTTAGGATGTAGTCTGATTCTTGGTGGGGCTTGGATCTTTCGGATCTCGAATAGAACTCTTGGGATTTCGAACCCCATGGTTTGAATGGAGTGAGAGATGGGGGAAACGAACCTGCTGTCACTCAATTCGCTTCTCACATCCTTGAGATATGTATTCCTCATGTTGTCGACGGAGAAGACGAAGCAGAATTGGTATTCATCGAGGCATTGTCGGACGTTGGCGAAGAGCTTTAGGGTTAACTCCTTTCCTTTCTTGTCGACCTTTGTGAGGTGGACGACCTTCGCGCGCTTGGATTTGGGCATTGCGTGGGTTGGTGGAGGGGAGGTGGGGGAGAGAGGTTGGTTGGTGGTTTTGGTGGGATGGATTGCGATGCGATGCCTCGATTTATTTTTCTTCCGATGAGAATTGATATGATAGGGGAAATGGTTTTTCCGGGTGGCGGTCTTGGCGCTGGGGAAGGAGCTGGAGCTTTGAGCTTCGAACTGGACTGGATGGGATTTTTGAGGCCATCAATGCCACCGGCTTTCTTCTTCCTTGACAATTCTTTTCTTTTGGCATTGAGCCTGTGTTTAGTTCTTCGGGAAAATGTTGGAGTTTATGGATTATGTTCAGCAGGCTTTCTACAATACCACGCATTGGGATCGTGAGAATTCTTATTCGCAATTGACAGCTACCGCGAGAGGTAAGTCACAGCAGTTGAGGGCATTCTTGAATGCGCATGCTAATTGGAGCTCGCAGATCTTCTAGAATTCCAAACTCCACGGGGCTTTGGCCTGAGTTTATCCTCACTCTCCTCCCCGAACTTTGCGACTTCATACGCAATCGGAAGTGTAGGTCTCGTCGATGGCTCACTATCCTACCTCTACACCTCGCGACCTTTACATACCCCATCGAAAAGTGCACATGTGGAATTGGAGTCTGTAATACGAGGGTATCGACAAATACAAGAACTGCGCCGACATGACGAACCTTGGATGTGGGAGGAATGGCACCATGGGAAGCGGACAGACAAACGAGACTCGTTGTTTTACGGACGACTTTACCTACCACAGAGCACCTTGGAAGCCTTGTATCTGTCACGATTAAGCCCAACTCAACAAGTGAAGCTTTCAGCTGTCAGCAATAGTCAAATGAGAAATGGTGCGACAATACTGGCTCTGCATCAGTATGACGTTGGGAAATACAGTGCTGAGACGTTGTACTCGACAGATGGAGGTCTCATTGGTCTTCGAGGATTATACAATTTCGGACCGGATCCTCGAAAGGAGATCACAGAACCTCCTAGAACCGAAGATCGATTTTACGGGCGATTCAGTGCAGGCGCCGAGATGTATTATGGGTCGCTGAACAAATCGGGCGGCGTGAGTTTTGGGGGAAGGTTTGCTACACTTCCGGCACATAATGGCACACCGCTTACTGCGACTCTGACGTTGAATCCGTTGATGGGGAATATCAGTACGACATATGCAGTCAAGGCAGGGAAGAACTTGGCATTGTGCTCGAAATTCGACTTCAATGTCTATAGTTATGAGAGTGAGCTCATGCTTGGATGTGAATTATGGAGGATGAAGGCGAAAGCACAGAAGATTCGAGAGCGAAGCATGGCTGCAAAACTCGAGTGGAGACTGGATGATTTTGAAGAAAAAGCGACACCGGAACCGGAGGAGGTCCTGGGAGTCTTGAAAGCGAGAGTCGACCAGAACTGGAAGTTTGGATTGCTTTGGGAGGGTAGGGTCAAGGAGATTCTGTTTACCCTGGGATCATCGATCGATATGAAGAGGCCGGACCAGCCATTCAGAGCCATCGGATTGGAGCTGCAGTATTCATCTTGAGGGTCTCAAAGTGGTGTGTACAAATTACAAGGACCGGCCATTGAGAGAGTGTCTTCTGATGCAAACACATGGCCACGCCGAATTCGTGGGACAAGATACACCTTGAGTACCTTGTCCTCTTACGCACGGATTTCATGAACAGACTTGGAAGATGCCTCGAGCCTTGGAGAGCCTCATGGCCTAGCTTTATGGTTAATATAACCTATTTCGGCTGGGGGTCTCGGTTTGCTTTCCAGGCCGATACTCCGACCCGAGTTGGTGACACGGCGAAAGCGAGATGTGACAAAGTTTGTGCAAATAATTTCTCAGTTGAGGAGGTGTCACTGTGGAGGAGGCGAGTCAATACTGCGAGAGCGGTATCGCACCGAGTACATGAGGTACTATGGGGGGAGGGTCCATGAAGAGAGAGGTGGCTCATCAAAGAACTTGCATGGGAAATCCCATTCGCACCTCAACTTCTGCCTTGGTATCTCGCCAGGGTGTTGGTAGCAGGACTGCAAGGTCGACAGTTCTTACACAAAGTATCTTGGTCGTCCCACAACGCAAAGCTTCTTGTATCACTCCCCGAGCCCAAGCACCCGAGATGTTCCTCTCTCAGTTAGTCGATAAAACCTTAGCCTCGAACGTTTTGTTTGTACACGTGATGAATGTTGATCCCAAGAGACGGGGTTTGGTTGTACGAAGGGCAGCTTGTTGAACCATGGCTGCATGGGGAGGGTATGCAGCTGGCGATGCGAGGTAGATTTGACGGGGTTACACTAAGATGACTTGCATACAGTTGGGAGGATATACTTTCTTCATGACCTTGTTGTCGGTGAACTAGATGACTTGCATACAGTTGGGAGGATATACTTTCTTCTTGACCTTGTTGTCGGTGAACTACCTTAGATGACTGCCTCGTTGTTCCCATGGTGCCTTGACAGTTGGATAAATAGCTTCCTCTTTTGACGCCCCCCGATGTTGTCTCGTTGGTCTTGTACAGTGGTTACTCATACATACATCCTTCATGTAGGTCGTTCAAGAAGATGCATGGGCGACGTCGTCACACTGCAATTCCGCGTGGCAGCGGGGGGAGAGAGCCGCAAATTAAGAAGTTCTACCCGGGGAACATGTCGACGGCTGGCTGCATGGTGAGAGATTTGGAAGCCAATGTTCATGTTGGTAGCCGTGGAGATGGAATTACTTGCTTGGATTGGTTTAGTAATCGTTGTCTGCAGCCGGGTTCAAGTCCCGGGGTTGAGGTTGTGAGACTGATGGATGTTGGTTTCCGTTCTCGTCGCCTGTCAAGAGGATTCGTGGTGAGACATGGCCATGGTTTCTGTGTACCGAGTGAGTATCTTTGCCCGAGTACGAAGCAGCAAGCTGTCGAGGGTCTGAATGTTGAAGTCTTCTGTCTCCTGTTCGTTTTTAAGCGCTCCTTCCTTTCATCACTCGCGAAAAGGAACCGGGCTTGTGATTGTGGATCTTGCTGAAGTGCGTGTTGATTGGCTGAGAGGGACTTCTAAAGGCTCCACTACCCATCAAGGTGTTTTTGAAAAAAAGGCTGCAGCAGGGCGCATCATATGCCCCTCCAAAAGAAGAAGAAGGAAAAAAGTGATACAGAAACAGCGAGAGGTTGATCCATGCAAGGGTCAATCGGAGGACATCTTGATGAGGAAGGCAAGTCAAAGCAATTGACGCCTTGTATGAGGGAAGAGAATGTGTTACACTAGGTTGACTTATTTTCATGGTGTACCAGTAACCCTTTCTTGAGATGCGAGTTGGCTGTGTTCTGATGATCATACGGGGAGATATACTTGACTTGCTAAGATCTGGACTTTGAGTGGATTGGTAGGGTGAGCATCTTTTCATGGTAGAGACGTTGAAATATAAAGTGAAGCAACAGGTTGACGGGATACGAAGAGGCGAGACACGTGAGTATGTACTCACCTCAACATTCAATACCTAAATGTCTCTACATTCACTCTTGCCTACCCCTCATTTTATTACCCGATTGGCTCCGAATGAATCAGGCTCCAATTTAAAAGTCCATACTGTGTTTCCTGCTGTCCCAGGTTTAGCAGCGTCATTGTCATCACGCCGTGCTACCCATCAAGGTATTTCAATTCACCACCGCCCATGCCATGCCAAAGCCAACCCCATTTCTTTTCTTTTCCAACCCACCAACACCCTCCCACCTTCCTTTCTCCCTCCAAATCCATTTCATTCCATTCCATTCCATTCCCACTAACAAATCGACCAAACTCCAGACTGGAAGTGAGAATTCTTCCATTTCGACTTTACATCAACATAGAGACCACTTGGCGCATCGGTCATCTTCATAACCGGCTCACGGCTTTTCTCACGAACAATACCCTTTGTTTCCTCTCGAATCCTTCGGAATACTGGACGCAACAAAGACACCATACCACGATCAGCACCAAAACCAACTCAATCTAGAGCGCACCAAACGGAATCTTCTCCCGCAAGGGAACCAGATAAATCGTTGCCCACCATGGCGGACGACTATAAACCTTTCACGGTGGAGATAGACTGCGATTCAGGCAACGGCTACAATGGACGAATGGGCCTTCGAATCTCGGCAATCTTCGTCATTGGAATCGGTTCCATGCTAGGAGCCCTCTTACCCATCGCCGCAGCAAGAACGAGACGAATGCATGTCCCCAAACTGGCCTTCTTCATAACCAAACATTTTGGTAGCGGTGTTATTATTACCACGGCCTTTATTCACCTCCTCTCCCCCGCCAACGAAGCTCTTAATAATGCGTGTAATACCGGCGCCATTACGGATTACGATTGGGCCTCTGGAATCGTGTTGATGACTATTTTTGTCATGTTCTTCATCGAGCTTATGGCTGCTCGTTTTGATGTTTTTGGAAACCAGGAACATGCGCATGATTTGGAGACTAATGATCCGGTTCGAGATTTTGTCAGAAAGGAAAAATTAGATACACCGAGTGGGAGTGATGGTGTTCTGCAAACCAAGCAGTTAGGCCACAGTTCAGATGGTCCATCCATCCACATGGCCGACTCAGGAGCACTCAACACAGTCCCCTCCAACAACAGAGGCGTCCCAGGACGAGAAGACGACTTCACATATCCCCCCGGCGGAGACGATCACCTAGGACATCAGAGAGACCACATGACCGACCACGAACACTTCGCCGCTCAAATGACCGGCCTCTTCATCCTCGAATTCGGCGTCATCTTCCACTCCATATTCATCGGGCTCACCCTCGCCGTCGCAGGTTCCAACTTCGTGGTCCTCTACATAGTCCTCGTCTTCCACCAAACCTTTGAAGGACTAGGTCTCGGCTCGCGACTGGCGACCGCTGCGTGGCCCAAGAAAAAGTGGTGGATGCCCTGGCTTCTAGGCGCGGTTTATGGTTTGACGACGCCGATTGCTATTGCGGCTGGTCTGGGAGTGAGGAGTACGCTTTTGCCGAATAGTCAGAATACGAGGGTTGTGAATGGGGTCTTTGATGCGATTAGTGCGGGCATTTTGATTTATACGGGTCTGGTGGAGTTGATGGCTCATGATTTTATGTTTAGTCCTGAGATGAGACGGGCTAGTATGAAGATGCTTTTGTTGGCTTATGGGTGTATGTGTGTGGGGGCGGGGTTGATGGCTGTTTTGGGCAAGTGGGCTTGAGTTTTCTCTTTTGGGGGGGGATTTTTTGAGGGGGATGATTTGATACCTTTTGTTTTTTGGTTTTTGGGATGCGAGGGGAGTATTTTTGGTAGATGATTGTTTTTTTTTTTGTCTTTTGAGCATGAGCATGAGTATAAGCATGAGCATGAGCATGGGATGAGCATGAGCATGAGCATGAGCATGAGCATGGGATGAGCATGAGCATATGAAGCGAAAATAAAATGACATGAAAAAAAACCTTGCCTTCTTCAAGAACGACCAGTGGTGTGCTCCAGCTCTGGAAATGACCAATACTTCCCCATTATCCTGTCAGATACTTACTATGACTCGTGAGGAAAATACCAGCTCTTTACAGTTAAAAAACTAGCTTCGTTAGAAATCATCGCTAACAGTAGGTTAACCGAGATATTTAAAGTTAAAGTATAGCAAAGTTTCACTAGAGAGTCTTTTTTCGTATATTATAATTAGAATTTTCTTTACCTTCCTTTCCTTTCTTAAATTATACATACCACTTAGAGAATAGAATCTCTAGATTAGTAGTTTAATTCACCTAGCGAGAAGCTCTAAACTAAAGTCTAAGAGAGTAAATATATATATTTTCTCACTTTTTAACGCTTAGAATAGGACAATAGGTAGATTAGATAATTTAGTATTTTTCTTCTCTACGTATTAGAAGAGAGGGAGGGGGGGGGTTGTTAGCTAGGAATAGAGTATAGATATAGATAGCTTAGATAGTTAATTTAGAGGAGCTTAAGTATAAGCTAACGTATAAGTAAGCTAAATTATAAGCTAAAATAAGATAAGATAAGATAAGATAAGTAAAGAAGCTTTATTTAAACTTTATACTTGAGTCTACTTTTTTATATGAGGTTTGAATATATCATATTATGTTGATAAGTTTAAAGTTTAAAGATGTTATGTTATATTATAGTAATTAGGAATTTGTAATTTATACTAGTATAAAGAGAGTATAAAGAGAGTATAAAGGTAGAACTCCTAGGCGTGAGTTATTTAACTGAAATATTTATAAGTATACGGAATTTTAGGACGTCTTTATATTTTATGTTTATCTTTATCTTTAGATTCGTGGAAATTTAGATTCGTGAAAATTTAGATTAGGGGTTTTTTTGGGGGGGAATTAGTCTGCTTTTGTTTTTTGCTTTTTGCTTTTGCTTTTGCTTTTGTTTTTTGTTTTTTGTTTTTTGTTTTTTGTTTTTTGTTTTTTGTTTTTTGTTTTTTGTTTTTTGTTTTTTGTTTTTGTAGGGGAGGGATTTTGGAGAGGGAGTTGGAGTTGGAGTTGGATTGTGTTACCTAGTTCTTTATGAGTTGTAAGTAGTAAGTAGTAAGTAGTAAGCTGTTTAGTGTTTGGTGTTTGGTGTTTAGTGTTTAGTGTTTAGTGTTGTCTATGATGTTATACCTGAATTGCTTCGCCGTTGTTCGAGGGGGGGGGGGGGTTGGTGGGTTTACGTATGACTGGTGGGTGCTTTTCTTGGATATGAAGAGGTTGGATTGAGAAGTTTACGATGGGGAGAGTGTGGTAAGATTACTAGAGAGTCTCTCTGTGAATTATTCTAGATATAGGTAGGTATTTTGAGAAATCTGTTGTCTTTTTTCTTTGTTAAATTTTGTTGGTTTTGAGTTCCTGGCTTGTTGACTCGTGGTAACTACGAACGAGCTAAAGGTTTACGGAACGGACATAAGCGGATAGGGCCACCACTTAGAACCTTTCAATCATAAATAGGTTTATTAGACACTTTAAGAGGACTTTGTAAGAACGTAGGCATAAGATGCTACGCTTCTCTACGCTCTCTTTACTTTGATCGATTTTAATAATGTAATAGTATAAGAGGAAGAGGAAGAGTGTTTACGCGTTAGTCGAGAGCCTTCTCCTAAAAGAGGTTAGAAGGCACTAGCTTATAAGAGCATAGTAAGTAGTTAATCTCCTCTTTTCCTAGCTTATCCTTATTATTCTTTCTTATTCTCCTTACCTGTTTTTTTATCTCTATATTTAAATTAGAGCGATATTAACGCTTAGGATTAGTAAAACAGTGAAGGAGCTAAGGAAAAGCGAGAGAGAGATAGCGAGAGAGGGCTAGGAAGAGAGAGTAGCTATAAAGAAAGAGTAGCTATAGAACGTTTACGACGAGGTAGAAGTAAAAAACTCTTTAGATGTCCTTAGAAGCTCTTAGACGGTTTATGGTTAAAAATTTTGTGAATTGTAGCTCTATCCGCTTATGTCAAAGGCTGCGCCACTGGGTAAATACTTGTTTTTTTTCTTTTCTTCTCAGGAGGTGGTTGTTGAAAAGGGTTTTTAAGATGTTGTATTGTAGGGAAGAGAAGGGAGAGCGAGGCTTCTCTGTATAAGCAGGAGAAGGATTTCCTACCTAGAAAGACAACTAAATCGAAATGTTTACGAGCGAGCTGAAACGCAAATTGTTGTTTGGCTGGCATATCTGAAATTCCTGGGTTTTTTCCTTCGGCTGTAAGTTAGTGAATGAATGTTAAGGTTATGTGGGTAAATGAGAAGGAAGATGGGAAGAAGACGGCGTTTTTTGAGTCAAGTATATACGATATATCCTTAGAGGGAGTTTAAAGGGGGTTAAGAATAAAATTTCTTGGATCGTGTGAGTGGTTCCTATATAATGCTACTGTATGACTCAATGTTAAAGCGATTTGGTAATTCAGAAGTATCCGACTATTTAGGTACCAAATGAGCCCTCTTTGCATTTCATGCAGGGCCTTGTGTAATAAGATAGACAATAAGGACCTGGTAACTTGATGGAGTAGTGACTTTTCTCCTGCAGTAGGCTCTTGACTTTAAAAGTGGAATCATTTCAAACGCCTTCTCTCCCTAGTACTAGTAGGCGGACCTCTAATACACCAGGGGTATAGGGGATCGCGACCTACCAAATGTAGCTACGGCTAGAACACGATAGGTTTATGGTGCCTTTATTAAAGCTTTAAGATTACCTCTACGAAAGCAAGATAAGTATCTAGAACACTCCCTCGGTGTGTCTAGTATACTCTAATAAGGGTTTTTATCCTTATAAGTAAGCTAGTAAAGAATAAAAACTTAAAGTGGAAGTAGAGAATAGTACTCGAGCTCTTTCTAAGCGAAGTGGATACTATAGGCGCTAGCTTTGTAGTTTTAAGTACTTTAAGAGGTTATAGAGGTTAATAAATAGGAATAGCTATTATATATTCTCTTGTCACGGAAAAAAGGGGTCTTACGTGACCCCCTTTCCCTGTATATATAGCAGAGTTTTCACCTCCTAAATTCAAGCTCCTTAGAGCGTTTTCAACCTAAAAATATATCACACCTCTTTTAAGAAATAGTTAGTACTCTTAGTATCTAGGATTAGCCTTATATTATATAATTACCTAATTACTCTCTTCTTTTTTTACTAATCTTCTACTTCTTCGAAATTGCTTCTTTTAAAAGAATAAGTAACAAAATTAGACGTTTTAGGCAAAGTTTACTACTTCGCGTACTTATACCTATCTATATATATATCTATAGATAAGCTTTTAAATTCCTTACCTTTAAAGTGACTTAGAAGAAACTATCTACTTTTTTAAGAGAGAGAAGAGGAAGAGAGCGTAGAGAGCGAGAGAAAGTATAAAATTAAAATTTAAAATTCAAAATAATTCTTATTTTAAAATACCTTAAAAAAGTCTAAGCTTTGTTAATTATAGGCCCTTTACTCTTATAGAATATTGTTACTTTTTAATACTAATCCTTACTTAAAACTTCCTTGTAAACCCTCTGATAAGGGCTCTGATTAGGCTATATTCTGTGTGGTACAGAACACCTACGACAGGGAGGTGCTTTGCTTTCGTAGGGTACAACCACGAATGCTTGCAACCCTGGCGATGTACACTAGGTAGAAATAGATTTTTCGAGTTCTATGAAATGGATTCAGCAATTGCAGAGAGTCAACTGTATTCTTTGAACTCCTCGGGGTCCAGCTTTGTAGTTGCCAGCCCGGAAGAAATGTTGATGGTTCTTTGCTTGTGCTAAATTCAAAATCGAGCTAAAAACATACGGTTCGAATGCTCTTTGAACAAATTACTTCGGTGTCTGTATTTGTATTCTTCCCCGGGTGGCAAGACATGCATGTTTCTCAAGCAGAATAGCTTGTTTACACCCAAGAGTAGCAAATGGGAGCCTTGAAAGAAGTTTCGTGTCCCATTACGACGCTTTTTTGATTCACGTCTCGTCATGCAATACTGTGTACGAGAATGGCACAGACTAAAGGTTGTATGGAAGGCTTCAGCTTCTCAAGTCGTGTTTGAAATAAAAAGTGGTTCGTGAACCTGCAGTCCAAACTGTGGCAACCAGATCTAGCATTTGGCTACCAGGCTGTGAACGGTCCGAGGCGGTATAATCAGGAATTTTCCCGCAACGGACTTTACCGATGCGTGATTGGACTCCTGTGCGAGTACGTAAAGAAAATTCTGATGGTATCGATGAAGGAGAGGTGTCGATAATTCGAAGTGATGACACACACAGCAAAGGAATCTTGTTTGAAATCTCCTACAAGCAGTGATTTAACCTGAGAAAACAGAAGATCAGGAAACTTCCCGAATTTTAGAAATCAAGCTCAACCATCAAACAAATGAAGTGGCGAATCTCAAAGTAAAAGTACCCCCAGCAACCAACAACTCCCCAACAGCTAGATCCATGACAATAACAGCATTCCCTCAATCAGCCTCAAAGCACGTCTCGAAAAATATGCTTAGCCGAGTAGAGTACCGTAAATCCTCAAAATAAACCCCAATTCTCAAGCAGATCAAAAGTTCCGTGAAAAGAATTAGTTGGGTGCCGGCATCCACCGAACCCCAATTCGTTACCGAGACCACGGTGGCAGCGCTGGCTTATCCCCTTATTGCTCACCAATGCGAATGGAAAACCGAGGAAAACATTTTAGATTGTTGCCTGAAGTATTTCCAACTGAGGACAACAACTACCTGTAGTCATCCTACGCCAGAAAAAAAGATTTCGCATTCGGTTCGTTTCGTATCCGCGTCTCGCACCAAGATTCGTAAGTGTACAGAATGAAGTTAGCATGTGGTATGATGTATACGATATAATGCTTACACGCCGCATGCATCAGTGGTAGGGCTGAAAGCGGTAAGCGTCCTCCTTAATACATCCTCATCCATCACCAAAACGATAAACGCAACCGGGTTTACGGGGTATCGGGGTAAAAGTACTCATTTAGACTCATAATGTGCGAGAGGTAGATCCATACTGATTAATTATTGGATGCCTCGGCTGTTTAAAACCCCATACACATCCCATTCAATGACGGAATGGCAGGCATTATGTATGTCTGCAGAGCCTAGCACAGCGACCATGTCTTCGGGTTTCGGTAGACAGGTCCCCGAAAATCTGGCAGTTGCAATTTATAAACTATAAACCAGAATCCTACAACCAGGTTTTGGTACCTTTCTCCCCCCCCCCAAGAATGAGGCTATGTGCACGCACCAGCCAACGAAGGAACATAAACGACCATGTCCAGTGGGGTTCATCGTTTATTACACCTAAAATAAGGTGCTTACAACGGAATTGTGAAGTACCGATTTACGCGGCAGTAGAAATACGATTGTAGCGGTAAATAAGATAGAAGCTGAACGAGGGAAACTAAATTGAGTTTCTTCCTTTATTCCTCGTCACGGACGTTATTTTTGACCAGATACGGAATTAGACGTACAATTGTTAAAAATAATATGTGCCTCGGTGCCTCTTTCGATTTGGCCCATTTCGACCGGTGAAGCAGACTCAGGTGTCAGGCAGCTTTCTCATCTGAACAAACCAAATCCACCCATCGACAAGTACCTCCAGGAGCGGGAGTGGCTGAACGCCGGGTAGGATCAAGAACAAGAAAGATGCATAAAAAATGTGCCCAGGATAAACGATAGACGCCATGCGGATAGGGGGAGAGGGTAGGATGTTTATGGATTCCGAGATACTTTGGCCAAACACCGCCACCAAAGCTGTTGCAGTCTAGATTACTGACTCCTGCTGAAAGACTCCTGCTGGCAACTCTCCTTGATGAAAGCGCACCGGACTGATAGAGAATGTAACGGTGAGCGCCACTCAGCCTCAGCTTCCAATGGAGTTGAACTTGGTGGGAACGAATATGATTTGCCGCAAGAGTCGACTAGTAGATAATACGAACTTGACTGAGGGATGCCTCCTTCAAGTTCACTCAAGCTCTAGGCTTTTTGATTTGCCCTCCATCTGCAGACTGCGCATTTTCGAAGTGTTGATGGTGATACGAGGGAATCGAAGAGATATAAGAACCTCAAGTTCCCTCTTTTAAGATATCCCATCATCAACACAATCAAATTTCAAAGCCTCTCAAAGCATTTCACCAACCAAGACACAAAAAATACCAACAACAATTCTCAAGCTTTAGGAAAAAAAGCACTTCTCTTTCGACCTAACTCCTCACTCTCAAAACTTCCCAACAATTGCCCAACGAAAACATGTCCATGTCTATCTTCCCAACTTCCCCAGTTGTTGGCTCTCCAAACCAGGACCCCCCAAAGCCAGAGCCTCAACCAGATGACCCAGTAAGTGCAGTCTCAAAAGCCAAAAGCTTTCAAAAGCCAATGTTCAAAAACTATAGTACTACGGAAGACAAAATGCCACCATCGAAGACGCCGCTTCCGTCTAGAGCATATTTCCGCTCACACTTGTCTTCAGACAGGAGGCTGAGCACGCAGTGTTGAGTGTAGGAAAGCAGGGTTCGAACAGGAGTCTATGGGTAAATCGAAATATTGGAGTTTGGGATAGAACGGGAAGGGATATAAACTAGTTCTAGACGAGAGGGTTTTTTCTGGTTTCGGACATACACTTGTTTGTAATTTGCACCAGCTGGGGAGTTGGAGTTTCGGAAGAATTAGACTAGACAAGCGAGGGCTTTGATAGAAAGGGCAACAGAACACTTTCCTTAAGCAATACAAGACTTTTATAGACGAGATTACATTTCTTGAATACGCTGCTTCAACTTGAAACAACCCGGTAGGCGCTAGGGAGTTGGGGAGATGGACGAAATAGAAAAAAACATGAGGAGGGTTTGATAGAAAGGCCAATAAGCATTATAAGAGACGGAACCATTTTTCTAAATACGATGCCACCAATTGAAATAACGCGATAGTCTACATACGCCCCACGAATCACGACTTGAAAGAAAAAGATAAGGCGGTGTATGGACTGAATTCTCTTCGAGACCAACACCAAAAGCGGAAAAACCACAACCTGACATACGACCAACCACAAGCAATGGTGCGACAACACAATCTTCTCATGGCTTCTTCGCTTCCGTAATCCAGGCAACCGGAGAACCAACTACCGCATACTTCTCGTACCAATTAGGCACATACGGAGTAAGCATCGGGAAGTAGGTAAGACACTGTCATGAAATAAGGGAAACGTCGGTCAACAGTATCCCTTTCTGACAACCCCCCCCCAACGATTTACTGGAAATGGAAAAATAGAAATGGCTGGAATGATATAACCTTTCATTAACTGTCATGTCACATTAAACCTTTGCTTTTCAACAACACGGTATCTCTAACTACATTCCAGACATTCCAGCCAAGTAAACAGTAAACAAAAACAAAAACAACGAAACAACGAAAGAACTAGAAAAACGCTTCGCTCAAATATGCTTGCTTCCCTTTCCAAATACTCGTTCAGTGTCCCCTCTTTCTTAAACTGCGAGAAATTAATGATTCTGATTTCTTGCTCTCCTACCCTCCCAAGATTTTACGACTTTTCTCCCTCCGGGCGCTCGTCAAACTCTCCATCTAGAGCAGATGGGTCAGATAACTTAGGTGCTCTCGGCGCATCCTCTTCAATGGCTCCTGCCTCATCTTCACCCTCTTCTGATTCATTTTCATCTTCTTCATCTGCCTCCTCAACCATTTCCACCCCTTCAACGGCCCCCACTTCGGCATTCAAGTTTTGCTCCGACATATTGACACTAATTTCCTCAGCCCCTTCTCTAACTTCCACCTGAGGCATTTCAGCGATCGCCTCCGGTTGTACTGCCTCGACTTCATCCTCCTCGATGATATCCTCGACGGTCTCTACTACCGGTTTCGGCTTCTCCACTTTCGCTTCTTTCCTGGCTGGAGGTGCTTCCTCTCTGACAGGCTTCTTCGTTACTCGCTTTTTCGGGGCACTCCTTGCAACCTTCGGCTTTCGTTGTTGTACCTTCTTAGCAGGGATTTGAACTGGGATTCCTACAGCTGGCTGCTCAGGGGTCTTTGTTGCAATTTCCGGAGCTTCAATTGTTACCTCGACGCGGGTTTCCGGGGTAATAGGGCTGGATTGAGTAGCAGGAGCTGCAAGGATTTCTGGAGCTGCCATCGAGGAGTTTGCCGTTTGTAGATGACCAGGCGTAGACGCTCCGGGTCTGAGAGCGAGTACCAAGACCAGAATACTCAAAAACAGTATGGCTAAATTCTTGCGATCTCTCATTGCAACTTTGCCAGCCGCGACCAAGAGCTCAGATAGAGAATCCTCGTTTATCCTGGCTCTCGGTTCAGCGTGGAAAGAATGTTGAGGTCGCTGGGGACTTGGCGGTTCCCGGATATGCGTCTCCCTCATTTTTTCTTCTTCAAGAAGCAACTCTTGCATCTCCTTTTCGTAGTCGGCGACGCTCTTTTCACGCTCTTGGGGTTCCGGGGCATCCTCGACCTTGGCGCGGTGCTCGTGTCTTTCCGACATGTTGACATTTCGGAGAACGTCCTCTGGAATATCTTCATTGCTTGCCATCTCAATCTCAGGGGGAGGTTGTTGGATCTCTCTGGGCTCGCTGACATTTCTCACTACCTCCTTGTCTTCTTCTTCTTCGTCCTCGAAACCGTCGTCAAGGTCCTCCTTCGCTTGCAGTTCAGGCTTCAGCATAGCCAACTTCTCAAGCTCAGTGTGCTGAAGAGATTCAACCCACGGCCCAATCTCCACATCAACTCTTTCCATCTCTCTCCAAGCTGCCGCCCAAGCACCAGCATGCATCAAACCGTTACTGGCGTATATCTTAACTCTGAACCTCCGTTTTTCTGGTTCCCCGCTGTTCTCGAGCCTTACATCTCTTCGGCAGATGTCGCACCACTTTCTTTGAGGCACCTTTTCGGCCCAAAATTCTTCAGCATCTTCGTCCGAGGAAGGAGTCTCAAGTTCGACCGGGCCCATGTAGTGCCCACACTTTAATATCAAGGCGCGTGGTCGGACAGGCAATTCCAGTGCTTCAAGCAAACGTTCCTCGAGGACGTCATATGAGTCTTGGGGATGAGGAAGAAGGATACCACGCTCCAGAACAGTGTCCCCTAGCTTCTCTTGTAGAAGCCTCCAGTTTTCCTTGACATCCTGGAGGGTATCAGGAAGCTCTGGCGATGACATAAGATGGGAGTAAGGCCATTCAAGTGGTAGAACTGTAACGTGCAATAAGACGAGGGGTTGTTCCTTCTTGGCCTTAAAACGTGTTGGAGTTCTGCTCTTGGATGTGTGTGAACTTGGCGTCCCAATCCGGGAGACTGTAGGGAGATGTCGTTTTACGGATCGGGGAGAAGCATTATAGATGGACTGAGTCGGCGAGGACATTTGCAGCGCACGTACCGAAGACGGAGTTCGGAAAGGAGGGCGAGCGAGGACCTGGCTCGGAGTATGTTCGTGGTGGGTATGTTGCACAGCATCTGGAATCGGATGCATGTATGATTCGATGCGAGAAACTTCGGATTCGCGGCGTGTGCCAGCCTCTTCCCCAACCGCTGGAGAAGTGAGAGCTTTCTGTCCGTATGGCTCGTCTGAGCTATCCAAGCCGTGGCAAGAGTTCAGACTGCTACGAGCGCTGTGACCAGAGTTTCGACTAAACACATCGTCATCAATGTCTCCTTCATTGTGGGAGCTCGAGTCTCCTCCTCGATCATTTTCGGACTCGTATTTCGGCATAGGTGTTTCTACTTCTTCATCCTCTGCCTTCACCTCATGCTCCTCCTCTTTGTTATCGTCTTCATCGTGTTCGATGCTTTGCACAAGCTCTTCGTGTTCATGTTCGTGGTCGGAAGTATGCTCCTGGTGCTCGAGCTCGTGGTCTGCTTCAGACTTATGATCGTGTTCGGATTCAATAGTTATTGCAGAGGCATCCATGTCCGGGTTCAATTCCGATACTTCTTCGTTGACAGAATCGTATACAGGATCGTCTTCGTGTATTTCTTCGTCTGGTTGAGAATGAATATCGGCATTGGATGCAGCATCTCCATTGTCGACTTCATCTGCTTCCAAATGGCTACCCTCCAAATGGCTATCTTCCAAATGGCTTTCCTCCAGATGGCTGTCTTCTAAATGATTTTCCTCTAGCTGGCTGTCCTCTAGATGCGAGCCCTCCAAGTGACTGTCCAAATGGCTGTCTTCCAGATGACTATGGTCTTCCGAGTCGTACGTATCCTCTGTTCCGTCGTAGGTCAATTCCGTCCCATCCCCGTAAGTAAGTTCTGTTCCATCTGGCTCGGGGCCCTCGTCCGTTTGCATGCTCAAGACAGAATCTTCATTTCCACCATAGTTGTCCTTTTCAATGCTCTCGACAACTGCACGAGCTGCAGCCTGTATTTGTGCTTGGATTCGATCGATTTGTCGTTCGCGGGCCCTGCTCTCTTCGCTGTCATCGTCGTGGCTATCCTGTGTATCTTCTACCGTCTCTTCCAAAGTCTCCTCAGGCTTGTCTCCCGTGTCTCCCTCCGTCCATGAATCGTGGCGCACAATCGTTTCGTTGGAAGGATTCCTCTCTGGAGACATGGCGAGATCGGTGGAGTCTGTCAAGCAGGATTGATCGACGTGGATGTTGAATTTCTTTTGTTTTGTAGATTTTCCCATTTCTTGGGGGAGCGGTCAGTGTTTGTAAATAGTGCTGTGCAAGGTCCTCGAGGGTTCATGCAGCAACCCGTCGGTTGGATATGTGTAGGATAAATGCTGTGCCGATATAGCTCTGGTGGGTTGAGGTTGGACAGGACTCGTGAATTGGGGTGGCAGGGGATTCGTGGTTTGTGACTTGTGTTCAGATGGTTGAGGGTTTATTTACTTTTGGTTGTCGTAGCGATCAGCGAGCAGGGGTACAGGCGAAAAGTTATTGGCCCTCGTCCTTTGTTTGCGGAATCTCAAGCATCACCAAAAAACAATAAGAGTTGCAGTTGCTACGTTTGTTCGATTCTGATTGTGAGGGAAATGTCAACGCCCGTTTGTTCGAGTCTTCTGGTGTGACAAGTATCTGGTCTGGTAGAGTGCTCCGTACCTGCAGTCTAGTTCCGTGGTGGCGGCGCTAGAAGCTGCCCTGCTGCCCTCATTTTCCTTGCTTCAATGCGATAGATAGTTTTATTATCGTCATCGAACAGTTGCTATTCTCATGGATCTGTAGTATAGTATGGTCCTATCGTTAACACATGCAATTAATCGGGCTGGAATCAAGCTCAAGAATCGCTTCAAAATTGCCACTGGTCCGGGAATCATCAGTGATGCTTCCCAGCCAAGATCTGTTTTTTTGTGAAGGTCTCGCAACCACTCAACCGGCACTGCAGCGACCTATCTCGAATGTTATTTGCAGTACGGAGCACTCCAAGTTTATTTTGCTGCCTTTTCAAAGCCATGTACGTCATGTCATGTCAGGCTATTTCAGGGGTTGACAGGTCCAGACCTTATCGGAGTGTTGGAAGTTTCCAAGATTGGATGAATCGAAGATTGGAGCAGGGCAGCTCTCAGCTCGGAGTCAGCTATCCTTCCTGTAAACCTTACTCGTACTTGGTGGGTGAGGTGGGGTCAGGGTCTTTAGAGGGGTCCTAGCTAGCAAGACCAACTTACTCGTTATCTTTTTGGAAATCCCCAAACTTGTTTCCCTCTCCCAATTAATTCTTAAACGTTCTGTGTACATCTCCTCATTCTCTTGCATATTTCTCAAATATACAATCAATTGATTGCCTTTTCTGCGAGCTCACGACCATCCAAGTCCCAAACAACAGTCAACCTTCAAGATGGGGGATTCAAGTGAGCACAATACTGTCCCGTTTCCTACTGAAATCAAAATCTAATCCTCTGGCAGAGCAGGAGCCCACCCCGGACAACATGACCATGATGCAAGCCTTCGAATGGTATGTCCCCGACGATCACAAACACTGGCAGAGACTGGCGAACAATGTGGCCAAGCTCAAGGCAACTGGAATCGATAACATTTGGGTTCCACCAGGATGCAAAGCATCCTCGCCGTCGGGTAACGGTTACGATATCTACGATCTATATGATCTTGGTGAATTTGATCAAAAGGGATCAAAGGGCACAAAATGGGGTACCAAGGATGAACTTATGACATTGGTCAAGGCATCGAATGATTGTGGAATGGGACTATACTGGGATGCGGGTAAGCTTGTGATGTACCGCGCTGAACGTTCAAACTACTGACTCAATGTTTAGTTTTGAATCACAAAGCTGCAGCGGATCGCAAGGAGAAGTGCCTGGCTCAAGAGGTTGACCCCGAAGACAGAACCAAGAACATATCCGATCCTTACGAAATCGATGCATGGCTAGGTTTCGACTTTCCTGGTCGGAATGGAGAGTACTCGAAAATGAAGTACCATTGGTATCACTTTTCCGGTACTGATTACAACGCTGCGAACGAGAAGACCGCCATCTACAAGATTCTTGGAGACAAGACCAAGGGCTGGGCAGATGGAGATGATGTCGATGGCGAAAAGGGAAACTATGATTACCTCATGTTTGCTGATCTTGACTATGACCACCCACAGGTATCCCAAGACGTTAGGGATTGGAGCATCTGGTTAAGCAAGCAAATTACCCTGAAAGGAATCAGATTCGATGCTGTGAAGCACTTCAGCGAAGACTTCCTTCGGCAACTCATCACCGAGCTCGATAAAACACACGGCGAGGGATGGTTCTTTGTCGGGGAGTTTTGGAAAGACAGCCTAGATGATATGACGAGCTACTTGGATCGGATGGGCAAGAAATTCAGTTTGTTTGATGCCCCGCTTGTCTACAATTTCAGTCAATTGAGCAAGACCGAGAATGCGGATTTGAGAACGGTGTTCAATGACACATTGGTTAAGACTGTTCCTGTCAACGCTGTGGTAAGCTCTTGAAGCTCTTGAAGCTCTTAATGTTCTTAATGCTGTCGGAAAAGCTAATTCCAATTACAGACTCTCGTCATGAACCACGATACTCAACCATACCAAGCACTCGAGGCAGCCATCGAGCCATTTTTCAAACCCCTAGCATACGCACTCATCCTCCTTCGATACGACGGATATCCTTGCCTATTCTATGGCGACTTATACGGTATCAAGGGAGAACATCCATTCCCTCCCTCATGCGGAGGTGCACTTCCAGGTAAGCAACCCCCTTAAACTCCATTCCAAACAAATGCTTACTAGTACCAGATCTCGCGTTGGCACGAAAACTCTACTCCTACGGCGTTCAACAAGATTACTTTGACTACCCTACCTGCATCGGCTGGGTCCGCTACGGAACATGGGATAAGAGATTTGGATGTGCGGTTGTCATGTCTAATGCTGGACCGGGCGAGAAGCGAATGCATGTTGGTGAGATGCATGCTGGTGAGGTTTGGACTGATGTCTTGGGCTGGGAGAAGAGCGAGGTAACTATTGGAGATGATGGCTTTGGCAATTTTATTTGTGCTGGGACCAGCGTGAGTGTTTGGGTTAATAAGGAGGCGGAGGGGAGAGAGAAGTTTGGGAAGTTGTAAGTTCGATTCTTTTTGGTGGGTTGAGATGTGGTTACTGATATTCTTTTTAGTGATTCGGATATTTACAAGTCTTGATTCATCCTCTCAAGGTGGGAACTTTGAAAATGGCATGAATGTTTGGGAATTGGGATGAAGAAGTTGGCGACGTGGAGTCGTCGGCATAATTAGGATCACAACACCAGGTTTATGCTACCGATAATTATATCTTGTCTTTGGGAACCCTTAACACAGCAGATGTTGTTGCACAGCAGTATGATAATCTCGATCGATTGATCTATGCAAATACAGGAAGAGTGCCCTTGCGTGATTGATTAATTGATTTCGTCTCTCCTCATCGTTGAACCCGCTTCTCCAAAGTAATAAGGGTATAATTTCTTTTTAGCGGAGTATTTACCGGTTCCGATATCGGGCCATACGCAACATCCGCATTTTGCAACAACGTATAGTTTGCTGATGAAAGTATTAAGATTATTTATTTGAGATAGCTGAAAAGACTTTCTGTAGCAAACTATAACACGAGCGAAATAAATCATAGAAGCCGAGACAAGCAAGATTGTCGGCCAAAAGAGAAGAGGTGACGTCCAAAGAAACAAGGGATCGAGGTCATTAAGAAATCGCCTTGTTGTCTGTGGTGCACCTAACCCAGAAATATCGTACTCGTGCAGGAGGCCAATCTCTACGGGAAATCTCCTACAATACATGCCAAACATCGACAACAAGGACGTTTTTCCATTGTTGGTTTCTACCCAAAAACCACCCATGAGTTCCAACAACGTCACAAAATCATGCCACCTTTCTCCATTCACTCTTACGTCTGGTTTAGAAAAGCAACTGGTGGATATTTGCACATTGGGGTAAGCTGGAGAGTCAGGATGTGGGTAGGACAATGAACAAGGTGATTTGGCGTCATTTTGGGAAACACTATTCTGTCCCAACGCTAGCATGGGTACCATGCTAGCCTACAAAATTAGCGAAATTTCAACATATTCACTCTATAGCGCAATCTGTTCTTAGCTATAAGTAGTCGGCTTAGATAGCTCTTTGAATATTAAGCTCTTTACCACATTTACAACAGATATTACGGCTGTGGCCACCCCCTATGCTTCTTTCGTGTAATTCAAAAGCGCCTCCGAAAACGCGGTTATAACTATTGAAAGTTTGACCAACCTCCCACTCCTCAGGTTCCTCCCCCTTTCTGTCCATTAGTACTCTGTAGAGACGAAACTTGGTTGGAAGTTTCTTGTTGGTGACTTTGAGAAAAAAAGGTAAGCAGCCATAATCCGTACTGCTACATGCTAATTCATATTCCTGAGGTTTAGTCGCCATCACTTCCTTATACATTCCTTTGATGAGAATTTTACCAAGTATAACATATACCCAGCGCTTATTCCCAACAAGTTCAAAGGTTTCCTTGCCAAGAAAGTGGTAGTACATCTCCTCACTCTAATAGCTACGAAGTTTCTATTTACCGTCTCCACCAGGAAAGCTTAGTAATTAAATAGCTAATGGCGAGGCATCCTAAGAGAAATAGAGAACTATCATAAACTAAGTGAAGCTTCGCTACAAGATCCTTTTAACTTATGCCACAGATAAATTTCCAACCATTTTATAAGTTAAACCCATCTCATTTCAAGCATTTGACACTTCTCGAAGCTAAAGAGAGTAAATATAAGCACAAATGAATGAAATCTCTAAGTAGAAGCCTTAGCTAGGGCTGAACGACAGTATTGGATGACCACTCTCTTGGTTGCTATTTCCCGATGTAGATGGCGGGGTAGCATGCCTTGGCACGAAGACCAAAACCTCTCACTTGAGTTGCTTGGGGTATCTCGACCTTTTGCGCCATCATAAACCAGTTGTAGCTAGAGAACAATTAAAGATAGCTACGTGGGAATGTGGTGAAGAAGCTAGAAAAAAGAAGCTTATCAATCATCGTCCAAATACCGGGGGTGTTGCGCTATCCGTGACTCTGATTGCGTCTCCACCACTTTCTGAACCCCGCAACATAAGCAGATTCCTGCAGTCACTTCTACATCGCACAAAATGGCGCCCACAACAAAAGAAAATGTCCTCGTGCTTGGAGCGACTGGATATATTGGTAGCTATATTATCGACCAAATAGTCAAAGCCAAGAATTCCTTTGGTCGCATCGCCATATTCACATCTCCAAATACGGTGGAGAAAAAGCCCGATGTAATCAGCCAATTGAAAGAAAACGGAGTGGAAGTGATTGTGGGAAATGCGGGCGAGGAAGCTAACATCGTGAAAGCACTTGAAGGTGTGATGATCAACCTGTTTTGCCAGCAATAAGGTTGACTGACCCAGATCTTAGGAATCACCACAATTGTTAGCGCTGTAGGCAGACCAGCCATTGCCGAACAGCTCAAATGGGTCAAATGGGCTGAAAAAGTTCCCACCGTCAAACGATTTTTCCCGTCTGAGTATGGGACAGATATAGAATACAACCAGGAGTCGGCAAGCGAACCACCCCATCAGCAAAAATTGAAGGTTAGAGCTGCGCTGAAAAATGTTTCGTATCTTGATCACACTTATGTAGTTACTGGGTAAGTCTATAAACCTGATCTTATTCCAAAAATATCCTGGAGATGCAGCAGGTTTCCTCAAACCACAAGGCATTATTTTTGTATCAGTAGACTAATTCCAGCATCTTAGACCATATGCGGATGGTGCTTCTAACGGAACATTCTTTGGAATTGTCTCATTTGCTCCGGAACTAGGAGGATTCAATGTCAAGGAGAAAAAAGCAGTCCTGACTGGGGATGGAACAGGAAAACTCAGTCTGACAGCACTCGCTGAGTATGATACATGATCGCACCACAGTAGTTTACCATCCTAATTTGGAACAGTGTTGGAAGGCTGGTTGTGAAAGCTCTTCTGCACCCAGAAGCAGCCAAAAACCGCGCTCTCAAAGTCAACTCTTTCACTGCCACTGGGCATGAAATTGTTGCAGAGTTCGAAAAGCAAACCGGTGGGGAGAAATGGTCGGTGACTTATACGAGCTTCGAAAGATTGCGAGAACTGGAAAAAGAAGCCTACGCCAATAACCACCCTGCCGCGACATTGTATACTCTTCGTCGTATTTGGGCCGAAGGAGGAACTCTCTACGAGAAGCGAGACAATGGACTTATTGATGGAGAGGACACGGAAACGCTTTCGGATGCTGTCCGTGATGCGATTGCTGCTCAGGTTTCTGCAAAATAGTAGTATGTTGGTATTGGACTTCGAGATGTGCGAGTACCCCAAAAAAACCATAGTCCATCCATTCAGATTGACGTCTGGCAAGCGAAGTTGTCGCCGGTTTGAAGCTTGGTTCTGCAGATGCCAACGCGTGTTTCGTGTGCCCTTTGACATCTAGCTTACGCCGTAAAATAGAAGATACATGAAAGCGCTTTATAGTTCGGCTAGGATTCGATTAGGAAAAATGTAAATTTTGAGTCCATCTGGCAGCGATCGACAGATATTTAGCTTGAGAAGATAGGCTTGACTAGTGAAGCGTGTCAGGGGTGATATTCTACAAAGAAATTAGCAGACAATTACCTTGGTTGGAGATTCCCAGCTCTTCTTTCCCCCTTTCCCTCGGAAATGTTTGGCAGTGAGGTTGTCAGTACTCTCACGGGAAATGTCTGAAAGGGCGTGGATGTGGTACTGGAATGAGCCTCGTACCAAGTAATACAAATCAAGGCATATAAAGTGTAATAATAGTCCATGGGGGAGTACTACTTTGTATTCGTATTCGAGACAAAGTCCACAATATCAACGTCTCATTGTCTTTCTGGCCTTCATCGTCACCCTCACCACCCATACCAGTGGAACCTAACTCCACTCGATTCTATTTAACACACGTGCAACACAGAATAGATATGAACAGGAATACTTACTGTCTTTAGTGTCTATTTAAACGGCACGGCCCATTTTTTCCTTGAGGCTTTCTGGTTCATCTGAACAGTGTAAAACTATATTCTTCAAATTAGAACCAGCCTGTTCAATAGTTTCGAAAGATTGAGCATACGTCGGGAATTGCGAGAGTTTTTTCCGCCCTTGCTTTTTTCATCATTTCCAAACCCGGTACCAAAAAGAGTAAAGACACATTTGTCACCCCAGGGGAGTTCACCTCCTTCGCGATAGTACACAATGAGCCCGCGATAGGCATCTCCATATAATTGCCGTTTTTCTGCCTCATCCAAGGGTGTGAAGCAAGTACGAAGTGTCTCGATAGTTCCCTTGATATTCCTGATCCGCATTCGATGATCATTTGACGGAGAGACATCCTACCCACCGCTTCTGGACTGTTCGTGCGATGGAGACATGGTCGAAGAGCGGGGAAAAAATTGAAGACAGCAACAGAGCGGGGAAGTAAATGCCGGTAGCAAACAAACTCCCCAGCGGGGGAGCTTGTGTTACAATTATATAATCAGTACGAACACCAACTCATCTCGATGATTCGCGCTCGTTGAGACGTTTATCTCATCCATCTGGGTTTCCTACGCAGCAAAAAAAAGAGTTGCAAAGAAGCTGAAGAGGAAATTAGGTCGAACCTTGGAGAGCACATTATTTCTTTCCTTCCAGGGTCTCCCGTTCGAGAGAATAGAGTAAATTTCCATAGAATGGAAGCCTGTTTCAAGTCGTTCTCTCGTCCCATAAACCAAATAGCGTACGTTCTCCTCTGCTCTGTAATTTATAGCATCAGCTAACTTGATCCGATACAAGGAGGTCAGCTTTTTTTCTCAAGTGCTCCTTGTCCAGCACTTGAACCAAGAAGATCAAGGACGCTTGATACCTGTCAAGATTTTTTCCAGTCCGAAGAAAGATCTAGTGAGAACTGAAAATCAAAGTTGATGCGGCTCTCTAGAATCGAGTGAGAATCGTCCCTTCTACCAAAAAAATCGCGACTACTCTGTCACGCCCCTCAACCAGCACGTCTTTAGATTTTTCGTCTTGCGAGAAAATTGTACTTTGAGTCTCCTAGAGGTGAGTTTTATTGGCCCTGGAAGCATGGTTGTTTTGCAAGACGAAAAGGGGCAGAAATTCCAGGGGCTGGCAAGATGGGGTCTTGGCGTGCGACCAGCGTGATGTTCTACTCCTTCATATCTCAACAACCACCTTTCTAAAATATAAACCCTCAGGGTAGAATATGGACTCTGGAAATTTCTGGGGCTTTGATTTTTATAGGGTAGGCGAAGTCACGTGATCTGCGCTATCACTGACCGCAATTGATTGCTGCTACCGCCAAAATAAAACAGCCAGCCGATTGAAGAAAGTTGCTTGCTTCTCACGACGATCTCTTTTGGACGAGTCCGATAAATTATCGAGTCCACGACAGTGGCGCGCGTCATCCAATTTATTAGCCAATTGAAGGGACTGCGAAAGCGCCCGGCTGCATACCAAGGCGATATGATTGGAGCTGATTGACGGTGTCGTTTACAATACCTACATCTGGACTAACTCGCATCTAGGGCATGCCGCTGCTTCGATGGACATTTTATCCGTAAAAATAACTTCTTGTGGTCGAAGAGCCGGAAGGTCGCCAATGATAATTCGCCAGAAGTCTGGATGAAGATATTTGGCTGAGTACATCCTCAATTATGATTATATTATCGTTGTATATCTCATGAGCTACATGTTTTGCACTATATATACAAGGCCTTCTGAAGCCAAGCGCATCGTTCATTCGCAGAATCATCAACCGCTAGCTGTCCTTGGGCTGCCAGATCCAAAACCAATACCGTTGAGTTATCTTGGTATTTGGGAAAGTATGGTAGCCCTGGACCATTGGGATTTCCATCCTTGCTAGTGGCAAAGTTGTTAATGAATTTCTGTAGGATATTTGCAACCGTTGCATTTACTGCCAGTCCATCGTTCAATGTTGTAGTATCTCCGTTGAAGAAGGTGTATGCAATATCTTCCCCGTGGAGGCCTGGAGGAACCGCAAAGTAGTAAGAATTTGTTTCGTTGGAGAATGCTGTGTTCAGATATCGAGTGTTGCAAGTGAATGAAAGCTCAGCTACGAGACGCGATGTTCGTTGATTTACGGTGGCGTATCCATAAGTGCCATCATATACTGCTGGATAAAGTGTATCCAAGACATAGTTTATCGTCTCATTTGTTGCTGTGGAAAATAGAGTCTCGACTGCTGTCGTGAATTCATCTTCCGTGTCAATAAATGGCGACGTAAAGACGATTCCTTCGTTCGAGTTGTGGCCTGTCATCACTTCAACACTGCTGTCGAATTTATCCTCAAGCAAGAGAACACCAGGGAGATTGGGTGCAAATGTTCCATCAACCACTGGGCCAAATGTAAATGATCCATATGCTGATCTTGCAACCACAATGTAGTTCAAGGCAATTAGGGTCTGTGAGTCGAGATCACGAAGTGCTGCTACATCAGTGGCATTCTCGGAGATCAAATCCTGGGCCTGAGAAAGAACCGATTGCATGACAGCTTCTTGCTTAGCGTTTCCTGGCGTGACTGTAAATCCTGGACTCTGCATGATCGCTTTTTGGAAGGGTGCTTTCGCTCCTCCAAACGCGGTAATCTGGTGCAAGATGGAACTCCCTCCCGCAGACTCTCCCAGAACTGTCACGCGGTCGCAGTCGCCTCCGAATCGGTGAATATTTGTTTTGATCCATTCGAGAGCGAGTCGTTGATCGTAAAGTCCAGCATTGGGAAGTCCACCTTCGCTAGTAAATGTTGGACCGGAGAGCCATCCCTATGATTCAATTAGTTTTGAAGAGGGAGCATATCGTTGGAGTACCTACGAAAAGGCCAAGACGATAGTTGATTGCAACAAAAACGACACCCTCGCCAGCATCTTCTTTCGCCTTGGAAATCAAGCTTGCTGGGTTTCCAGAGTTTGTTTTAGACCCGGCTGTAAATCCTCCTCCATAAATCCATACAAGAACAGGAAGCTTCTTACGGCCATGAAAAGCTTCGACGGGTGCCATCACATCGAGAAACAAGCAGTCCTCTGTTTCTCTCATGTCTCGTGCTGGAACCTTGGCAATTGTCAAGGCATCTTCCGCAGCTTGCACTTGAGCAGCTACACCTTCCAATGTGGTGATATCAGCTCCACCAAGAGAATAGGTCATAATCTGATACCAGTACGGACCAGCTTGTGGGCAGATATTACCAGTTTGACCATCGTTCACGGTGCGATTGACAGTGGTGGGGAGAATCGGGGTTGCGAATCGAAGATCTCCGACTGGTGCAGCTCCATATCTGATGTTAGAGAAGTTGTAGTATTGACCCGTTTCCTGCTCACAGTTAGTGATGAGCTAATCATCAATTAGTCAAAGGGGGACCGGGATCTTACATTGATAGTGGCTTGTTGAACCACATAACCCAAATCGACAACTGGCAATCCATTCCTCACCACCGAAGCCCATGACGAGCCGGCGAAAGCGACAACGAGCAGAGCTTTGAAGGCCAACATCTTGCAATGAAATTGAAATTGGAAGAAAAAAAGACTTCTCCGAAAAGGAAAATCGTTGTTGTTTTCACGCCAGGTTCTTAGCGACACGATAATGAGGCCCACAGTCCCAATGTGGTATTGTCAACGAATTAACTGGTTGAGTACTGGAATATCATTAAATTAATATTCTGTAAGAGTTGGGTTTATTTTCCGCACCCCGCAATCTAAAAAATCACATGGCCCATGTGACATGGGGATTCCGTCGGGTCGTGGACAGGCTTTGACAGCAGATCCTGCAGGGAATGATGCTTGCCTGTCAAGGATTTGGGGTTGTGGGATTGGATGAAAGATTGAGGAGGAGAGTGGTGTAGAAAACCCGCCCGATTGGATCTGGTACGAAGTATGGATTCCATTTTGTTTTCCGGGTCGTTTAGTTTTTTTTTATCCTCTTGGTTATCTCCAACTCTTCTTTATGAGCTTTGCAATTCCTCTGTTCTTGATAATGTAGTTTGTGTAAACCCGTTGGGATGCTGTGTTTGCGTTACTGTATACACAACGGACCTCTTCCCATTGGGCAGCAAACCGGTAGCGCGAACCGGGCCCGGAGAGGAAACTCATTTGGGAGTCCATATCTGCCGGTTGAAATCAGATTCCAGGTGTTTGAGTGTCCCATGTGATGTTCTGTCATCATAGTTAAGGTTTTTATTGAGAGAATTTGAACCTCTTCCCCTCTTTTACGTATTCCTCGTTCTTCTCCTGGCGGTTTGTACGAGCGCGAAACAATCTGCTCGAGAACTTCATTTATCAATTGGAGATCATGACTCGCAAAGTTGCACTGATCTTGAGGCATCGATCGCTCAATGAACTGTGTTCAACTTCTTGGCAGACGTGCATGGGTTCTGTGCACTTCTTGTTTACTCCGCAATGGGGAGCGGCAATTTAATTGGTCAATGGTTTATATCCTTCTTTTTGTCTTCTTTGCATTTCTATGAACGAGCTTTGCCAGAAACTTCATTTCCCGTTCCTCTCATGGCAAAACCCAGTTCTCACTAACCCAACCCTGCAGCTTCTCAAAGTTCCTACACTTCTGAACATTGAAAGCAGCCCTCCTTCCAAGAGGAGAATCGAGATCCTCAATCGCTAAGACAGGAGTCACGTCGCCATGGCACATTAGTGTTTTTCTTATTATCAGCGTGCATTCGATTTCCTACCGCACCAGCTTTTAAGCTACCGGGAATATCTTGTCGTGTTGCCGTGCCTTCCCCGATTGGTGCATAGTTCCCAGACTGCAGCCATGTATACTATCTGATAAAATCCTATGTGGTGGTTAGGCCAAAGAGTGTCTTGAGTGTGGGAAGGGTCATACCAGACAGTGGAGTGATGATTAGCTCGAAGAGTGCCTTAGAAAATTTGTGTGCGTGGAGGAAGGGGCATACAAGACATCTAATAGCCCCGCGTATCCAAGGCCTTTTTCAGGTGGTACTTGTCTCCAATTTTCTTGGTCAAGCGTGCGATTTAACAGAATACTCTTTTCGGGTGGGGTCCGCGCTGCGCCGTCTTGCGCACTGTTTATCACCCGGCTTGATTTACAGTGCCGTGATAAAAGTAGCAAGTGCTATCATGAATATGACAATGCTCAGAGAAAAAGTAATCGTTGGTGAACATCCTGGTTTCTTGTTGAGCGCTTCATCGTCTGGTTCTTCTGGTTCATCGATTTCAATTTTCTCTGGCGTTTTGAGCAGTCCTCTTATCACTTGAACCTGTTGATATATTCCCTTTAAGGGTCTTGGGTTCAAAAACTGGAACATGGAAGTGTATAAAATGTTGGTGAGTTGAATAATGAAATAAAAGTGTGTAAAAAGTTAAAAAGAGACTTGGGGGAAGTTTGAAAAACTGTAGTTCGTTGGTTCGGTTTGCAGAGCTACGGCATCCTGAATGTACCAAAAAGTCGGATTGACTAAATCGCAAATAGGAAATTGTAAATTATAAAATATTACTTTCTATAAGTATAAAAGAGAATAATTTCTAATTTAAATTCCCCCTCTCTCTCCTTCTCCCCCCCCCTCTCTATATTTAGATTAGATAGTCTTAACTATAGTAACTAGCTAATTAGAGAATAGAGAGGGAAAATAAAATATATATCACGTGTATAGTAGTAACATTACCCCCTTACTATCGCCCCCTCGCTACCGTCTCCTTACTATTATATCGCATTCTTCCTATTATTTCTAGATAAATAAGGAAGAGAGGAAGAGAGGGAGAGAGGGCGAAGGGCGAGCAAACATTTCAGTAGAAAGTTTTTCCTAGCGTGGGTAAGAGGAGTTTAGCAAAAGTAGCAAATAATCCCCTCCCCCTCCCCCCCTCTCTCTCTCCCCCTCTCTCCCTCTCTCCCTCTCTCTCTCTCTCTCCCCCCCCCTCTCTCTCTCTCTCTCTCTTCTATACTTTTATATTTATATAATATACTAAAGAGGGAAAGAGTAGCAAGTAGGTCTATATAACAAATAAAAGCTAGGAATATATTCAGAATATTTACGATTTTCCACAGATAAAATACTCTTTAAATTATTTAAGAATAAGGAGCGTTTAGGGTATAAATAGCAGTTATTTATTTATAAATATTCTATATTCTCTACTCTTTTAGTATAGTTTCCTACTTATCTAAATATATATGAAAATCCCTTAAAATTATTCGCTTTAGTTGCTTTCGTTATCACGATTAGGCTATGCTAGGTTAAATAAGGTAAAAAGAGTAGAGCCTTTCAACGTCGAAACCTAGGTTAGTTTAAAGGTCACGTATATAATGTTTTAGAAAGTAAGGTATTATATAATACTCTTTAATATAACACTCTATTTCATATAATATAAGTAATAAAAAGTAGAGATAATAGTAATCTATTAATAATAATTAAAAGTAAGTGAATTTATAGTTTAGTTATATTTAAATATATATATAAAAAGAGAGTAAAATTCAACTTATACAAACCCTCTATACTAAGACCTAGAGGGCGGATATTAAGCTTAATAAATAGAAACTATTTATAATATATTCATTTAAGCTCTTATCGCTTAAATAATCGCTCAAATACTACATATTTATTTAATAGTTATAATAAATAATTAATATTTTATTCATCTATTTATTATATAGACCTAGTAGCAAGAGAGGGAGACTAAGAAGTAGTAAAATACTCTCCTACCCTTTTTTAATAAAGGGCTTAGATACTATAATTATTAAGTTCTACTTTAGCTCGACTTTGTAATTTACAATTTACGATTTACGATTTGCGATTTGCGATTTACGATTTACGATTTAGTCGATTCCGACTTTTTGGTGTATCTAGGATGCCCTAAGAGCGGACAATCCACGCGATTTCAGAGACTCAAGTGTCGTTTTTTTGAATTCTGTACTTCTTGAAATTATGCATGGAACTCCTCAGCAGACCATTATCGCGACCTCCGTCCTCACAGAAAGAGCCCCGCCACGATACCCAAACATCATCCTGTTCTTCTGTGGACTTTGTTTCTGCAATTCAATGCGCGCAAACCGCTTTCGTGAGGCGAGATGGTGGCACAGTAATGAAGTAGCAGACGCAATCGTCCACTTTCATCCACCACATGCGATAACTTCGCCAATTTGAGACCCAAGTTGCTACACAGCAATTCTATCCTTCCTGTCTTCATGCGATGATGGTGAAAATTGAGCGGTCATGGCCAGGAGATCGTCGTCTGACCGATTAACGACGTGGAACCGATTCTCACTACGCAAACTGCTTCTTATGACGAATATGGAGCTTCTAGATGCCGTGATTCTAGCTTTGTCCTCGGCTGTGTTATTTTTATGAGTGGTGGAAGTTAAGGATAGAGAGCCCGGGTTCTATTGGAGTCTGGATGCAGTTTCTTATGCCACATCCTTCAACTACAAGTTCAACTAAGTAATACAATCGAGCGGAGGAAATTTGATGTATCAATTTCTCAAAAGATTCGGTAAGCGAGGCAACTGCAAAGCAGTCTTCAAGGTGACTTTCGGTACTACACTCGAAGAAAGCCTCGATTCGGGGGGGGGGGGGCAAGGTATAAAACACCCACTCACTCCTTTCCATAACAACCAACACAATTTCAAAATCCGCATTGCTGATAACTACGACAGAGTACATATTCTATCCCTCCTCTCACACTCAACATCAAGGTTTCTACTCTTACTTTGGCAGCTGCCTTCGTCACTCCACTCCTTGCACTCCCCACCGCAAAAGGTGACCCATTTGAACAATTATCAACACAATTCGGCAATCGTCAACCCCTATCAAAAAGAGATCGACGCAGCAGACCCCCATGCCGTTCTCGGGGACATTGCAAAGCGCATCGAGCGTCGGGATTTGCGTACAAAGAACTTTTAGGAGGTCTCGGCAAGGTATGTTTTACCCTTGATTATTCAGACGATCATCGAGCGAGCGCTGCCCGTTCTATCTCCACACTGGATACAAACGACCCATCTAATTTCAACCTTCAGTGCAGCTGTTTCTAAGCGGGGGTCAAGTCCTGATCAATTGGTCTCACTGGTCGTTCCTTTTGCCGTTGCAGATACCGTTGTAAAAGCTCTCTTACCTTCGACCTTGTTTCATGACACAATCTCAATTACTATGTGTTGGAACATAATTTCCCATTTTTTTCTAACGGATTCTTAGAATGATGATGTTTTTGACACCCAAAAGCGTGGTGATATGGTATGTTGACTTTAAAAATGGGTTCTTGGAATATCACTGATTATGAATAAGAGACGGACGATTATATCCCTGTTGTCGATGTTGGAGCTTCTGAAAAGCGAGAGGAGATGGTATGTTTATTGCATAATTAACTTTTGAAGTGTTATTGATTAAATTAGGTAACGGACTTTTATAGCGTTGCGAATGGCAAACGTAATGACAAAGCAATCAAATATTCTTAAGCAATTTGACATTACGAAATCCAAGTAAGGATGTATCTTCCAAGAATGAAGGATGAGTTGAATTTTAGAAGTGAAGGAGATATGGAAACGCGATTTGGTGGTTTGGTTTGGTGTGGCTTTTCCTTGGAGAGAACGCTTTCGTGCACTAGTCAGTTTGCTTCACACAGAGCGAAAAATTTGGGAGCATTGTGATGTGATTCTAGATACAGAAAGCCCAATATATATCAATTATCGTCAGAGGGTTTCAATGACTCGCCTAATCAATCAAAAGAAGAAACAGTTTCCGGACAGCCCAAGCCAATTTGCCCTTCTTTAGTAATGCCATACTTGACTCTCATCTCACCCAGCTTCGACGAATCTTTATTGGTTCCCGAAGCCGTTCTCGCATTTACAGAAATGTCTGAAGTCTGAGTGAACGCCACCAAATCCCCAACCTTTACTAAACACATATTAGGGATTCTATCTTTACGATAAAACCAGACAACCGTAACAACCAAAAGAAGAATCAAAATTAAAAGAGCAATTGGTGGTGCTAGCAATATATAAGCACGCTTAGGATCGAGTTGTAGCATATCCTTCCTCGAATGAAGAATCACTTTCTCATCAGCCCATTGTCGACTCATGGTCATCGCCAAAGCACCCGAACTGACGTTGATGAACTTCTTGAGTTGGTCGATTGTCCATCGTTTCTGGGGGTCCGTAGCGTCAACACCTGTCGTGAACATGCTTGGCAATCCTTTCTCGTTGGCATTGAACATTGGTTGCGCACCAGAAACACTAACTCCATTCGTGACTACGGCAACACCAAACCATGCTGCGACATGTCGATTATCCAATTTATCGCCTCTGTAAGAAATCTTTCCGAATCGAGAAACTGTTGAGAGTGAGTTGCTCCCTTCTCCAATAGAAAAGTTGCTATCAACTAGCTTGACATCCACATCGCACGCAATAGCGGAGATGCCATTGGTGTAGTTACCGTGAGATTTCATCTCAGGTGTGGATGGGGTTTTGCTTCCTTTTTCAATTTCGCCGTTAATCGATGCAAAAATGATGGTAGAAATAGCATTGGAATTGCTCTTGTAGACGATATTGTCTACCCAGAGAGTGAGTCGGGGCTGTAGTCGTATGGTAACCAGGTTGCCTTCATCGGTATCTTTATTAACAAATTTCGTTTTTATTCGTAATGTCTTCGTGTCTGTATCGAGTTTTCCATCGATGTCAAGGAGGTGACCAGTACAAGTAATATCTTTCTGAATTTTCAGTGCTTTCGCTGACATATCCCCGAGTTCTTGAAGCTTGTGTCTGTCCATGAAGAAATCCCTAAGTTGTGGCAGTGGTTCTTCAGCGAGGTCTTTGCTCCAAGATGCATAAAGGCTCATTGCTTCAGTAATTGAGCCCGGTAACTGTCCTGGTGGGCTCCGCTGCTCATACTTTAACCCAACCCCGCCGCCAAGTGAGTAGTTGCTTGAGAATTCTCGGGTGACATTTTGACGAGTGAATGCAATACCAACGATTGCAGCATCAACCTGAAAATTGTTGTTAGGTTCATCAGCCCCGTAGGGTAGTTTGGGATACTTACTTGGACGAGAATTGCTGCAAACGTCACGAAGGGTAGGATCATCAATCCTCTCGCCCCGAAAAATTCGAGAGTCGCCTTCAGAAGGGCCGGGATGGAGCCGCGGGTAGCAGCGAGAAAGGTGTCTATGTTGTTCAACCGATAAGAACGTTCGTGGAGAATTGGCCAAAGAGCTGCGGAACCAAAAGCATAAGCGGCGTATGCTATGGCACCCATTCCAATGCCGTGTACAGTACTGACAACACCCTGCACCAAGCCATAATTATTCACAAATATTGTTGCTGTTTCCTTGCAATCGTTTGCCCACGATGGACATGTGAAGGTCTGCTTTCCAAACCACAAAGTAAATAGAAATGCCCCAATCGTGCAAACAAGGCCGAAAAGTGGAAACACGATGATCGTGTAATTGATTTTGAGAAGATGAAAAAGGCCGCTGGTTTGAGGGGTTTTTGAATTGCGTTTGGAAGATTCGGCCCAGGCGTAAGTTCTTCCCATAAGCAAGTGGGAAGAATTATCACTTTCGTTAGACATGATTGCGAAAGTTGGGAAAGGATCAAATTTTGTGCTTGTTCGTTGAATCTTGACAAGTGATCATGCCTTTATACGAAGAATCTGGCTCGAGCCTCGAGAAGAAACAAGCGGCTTAGGCTGTGCCTTTTGCTAGCCGCAGCTATCAAACCACTGATCTGGGACAAAAAAGCATGTATAAAAATTGGTGGCGGTATTCCTCGATGCGCTGGGGCTGAAAGCTTGTAAGCGAGAGACACATTGAAGGTTCCAGACCAGGTAGCGTTGGACTACGCGAGTCAATCCCAAAGCCCCCACACGCCAACAGCAACAATTCATTGAAGCAAGTATAACTCCTGAGCTTTTAGACGAAAGGAACCTCGAAGCCATTTCGCTCCCAGCTTAATATTTCAAAAGAACAGAACCACGTTTTCAGTGACTTTTGCACCAATAAGACCCCTAGCGCCACCACCTGTGCTTTTGAAATATTAGGCCCGCAAAGTACCACAAACTTTTGGTACCCACTCCACCATTTTTGAAAACCGCGTCTGGAGCACGCCTTGACTCAGGCTAGGCTAGCAGAAAGGCTGAAAACAGCCCCATACTCAACGACAGGAAATCTAAATTTATCGCAAGTGATTTTTGCCTACGGGTGTCGAAAGAAATGGTAAAACCGCCACAGATCCATGGATGGCCAAGTTTACGTGTGACTTCGGAGAGTTCACCCCTCTGTTCTGCGGTATTTCTTTTTTTCCACCAATTTTTGAATATTGTTTTGTGCGGTGAGATCGCGATTGGGTTCACTTCAAGTATTCAATCAATCGGCAACATAACACTCCATAAATAGACAATATGCTTTGTGATGTCGATTTAAACTTTATCCTTTTAAAAGGTTGTAGATTTAAGGAGTTTCGTCTTACTAGTGCTTGGTATTGGTAGACTCGGAACTCCAAGAGGTACGTTGGTGACGGGTCACTTATGAAGAGGAAATCATTATCAATCAGGCAGTCCGCAAGTAATGTCATTCCTCAAAAGGCAGTTATGAATTGTAAAATTCCTATCCTAGAATCCCAAACCTTCTAAATTTGCCGATGATGCCCTTTCGTCTTGCGAAATCGATTGTCGGGGATTTGCAATTTGTTGGTTTTCGGCTTGGTACACCGAGGATGGCATAACATGCAAGGGTTGGGTAATCAGACCGGGTGGATGATTATTCTCATTGCGATGAGTCATGGCTGCAAGTCATCGTGGAAAGTGTGAGGTATCGTAGTGAACGATCAGAATTTTGTAGTGCTTACGTTGAGTGGTGATGGATCCGGAGAGCGGAGAGAGTGGGAAGCAGTAAGGCTTCTTTAATTCTTGTAATCTAAAACACTATTAGCACATACATTGAACACCCCTATCTCGAAGAAACAGAAAATTACAAGTGTGCAGTTGCATAAAGAGGAGCACGAGGAAGGGGACGATGAAGCCGTGGATGGATGCAACCGCAAGGAGTATTGATAGAGTGATGAAAGCGTCGAAGTAGTCCCTCAAGAGAATGGAGCCACCAGACAAGTTCACCAGGTTTTCTTTTCCTTACGTCCGCTGTCCAAAAGCTTATTGAGGCTGGCTCTCTGTTTACGTTATCGTTCCTCCTGTGTCAAGGTCTGGTCTTCATACAATTCGGCGATCTCCCGACCGCACAATTCAACAACATCGTCTTGTCTAGAAAGCGCATCGTTGATATGGTCGATGATGTGTCAATAACCTGGAGGTGATAGTGTCCGAAGTCTCTCAAGCGTGTAAAGGTCATCACGGCTTAATGTAATAGGAGCAGAGGTAGTATCTGAGGGAGCATAGGCAGGAGGGTGGCTCTCGACCAGGTGGATGCCCTCCTGTTGAGGCGATTGATTTTACGCGAAGCCATGATTACTTGTTCTTGTAGGCTGCAAGTTGAGGAAGATAATAGGTTCGTCTTGCCAGGTTTTTATACTTCGCCTACGACTTTAGTGCAGTGCCCCCAACTCCACGCTAGCAGCAGCCCCCTAGTCCTGTTCACTGTATTTAGTGCGGTCGCCCTAAGTAAGTTAAGCTAACAACACCCACTTGCGCGAAGAGCCTCTCTTCTGGCCTCCAATTAGTGAGAGAAGGAAACTTACACTTTCAACACATCCCATTAATGTTTACCAGAACGCGATTCAATCCAAAAATGTTTAATAATCAAGTGTTTCGTGAGAAAAATGTGGTCGAACGTATAAATTTGGTTTAATGGAACACTATCAAATGAAAGGGTCGTAGATAATTCGAGGAAGGAGCTAGAGTTAGAAGTCCTTCCATCATCCCTCACAAAGACAGAATTTCTTTCAATAAGCCCGGATATTGAAAAGAATGCGCAGCAACAATTCAGGCTATGGTACCCACATATTAGTTGCATCCCATTCAAAATTCGTAGGTGAGAGAACAGGATCATAAATTGTTGGATCATAGTCGAACTGATTCACTTCGGTAAAGAGGAATGGTGCGAATTCGAGGGGACTGTCTTCAATAGGTTCGAATGAGCTAGTGCTGTGTTGTATATCTTGGTCTTTTTGGGGAATTTGTTGGTGATGGTCCGCAAGAATGGGCATTGATGTGGGTATGTCGTTTTCGAAGTATTGTGTTGTTGATTCGGGTGGAGCCTAGGAAGTGTATTGTGAGTCTTTGATTTCGAAATGGACAAGGTGAAGAAAGCATACTTACATATAATGTCGTGTTTTGTGGCTTCGAGTCGGAGTATGGAAACTCATCGGGTACTACACCAGCTGCTGAGATGAGATCCGGTTGGGTAGGATTATCAATTTCAGCAGGTCTTTTCATTTGCTTCCTAGAATGTGGGGGCACTCTTGCAACAAGACGTGTAGCAATACCAAAGAGTTCTTGGAACATACTTACGGTTGGTGTAGCGGCGAATGAGGACCCTGGCTGAACAGAATTAGAAATGAAAGAAGTGATTGAATTCATTAAGCGAATGTCATCAGGGGCATGGTGGTCTTGTGGGCTAGCGAGGATATTTGCAAAAAGAATGAGGCTCGCGCTGAGTGGATAATATAGTGCCCTCCTAATTTTGTGATCAGCATATTTATCTTGGAAAGCAATAGTGATACATACCACATGAAATGTTGGTTTTGCAGAGTGTTATTGCTGAATGTATCAAGTAACCGAATTGACCTCCGTGCTGCCGCGAGGCAGAGTAAATAACTTGCATGCACTCTAGGGTTCAATCGCTGTAGATCTTCCCTCTTCATGTCGGTAGGTTCATCATCTTGGAATGATTTGTGATGACCCGATAAGCGGTGTAGCTGTACTACAGCTTCCAAATAGGTGAAGTGCATCATGACTACAGGGACATATTGTTCATCAGAGCATAAAATTGGATGTTCTGGTCGAATCTCAATGGGTAGTGCATCTCGCCAGCGCTGGAGATGGTCGTCTAGTTTGCCGAGCACTCTCTTGCGATCCGCTTCTGACTTCGTGAGGGAACTTGCCGAGTACAATTCGGTGTAAATGCGGCTTCCGATGATAGCTAATTTAATCTGATCTTGGAAGAAGTCGTAACATTTTGCTCCGTTTGGGGTTTGTATTGAGACGGGCTTTTGTGATGGTAAGTCAACGGCAACATCATCATCATTTATGACAGATGGTCGGCCTAGGCTATGACTTGTTGATTTTTCCATTATATAGAATACCCAGTAGACATTTCGTCGTTGTTCAATCTCCTCTGGCGTGAGATCAAAACCATCCGAACGGCGATGAAGGCCTAAAGTATTTGCCAGGTTTCCGACTGCTGAGGACATTACGTAGGAAGGCTGAGGGTTGGGACTTGAGGTTGTGATGAACAGCTTTTTGTGTATTAGTAAATTATACAACTTGTCATCTTAATACGGAGTCTTACCATCAGTGTCATAGCTTGCATTGCCATCAAATTAGCCTCCTTGAAGAACAAGTCGTGAAAACAGCTGCTTGCGTTACGGAAATATTCAACACCACTTTCCCGGGCGAGCGACGTATAATCGATGAGACAGCTAGTTCTCATGTGCCTCTCTCGCTCGCCTTTTGTTCTGATACTACCTAAACACAACACAGCATTAAGTAAGGCGTACCAGGCGGTACCTTCTGGGGGCTTTGAAGAGTATTGCCGCTCAAGGTAGAAGTTGAAAACTTGCTGATTGACGACCGGGAAGACGTTATTGAAAGTCGTAAAGTAGCCTATTGATATGAGCTGAAATTTCCCCAAGCTATCTCTTCGCTCTCTCATACTCACAATTCACGTATTGTAATGCATGATCCTTGGATGGAAGTGGTGTGTGTTGTGACCGTGGATTTGGATACCAGAGATCAGGCTCCCCACTACCCCAAACACCAAAATCACGTTCCATCATTTGAGCAAGTCGAGCTAAATCTTCTTTGTCACATAAAGTTTCGGACATCCACTGAAGTCCTTGCGGGGAAAGAAGTGAGAAGCCAGATGCCCAGCCTGGAGAGCAGCGTCAGCGCGAACACAGGAGGCAATCGATAAAAGGTACGTGACATACCGATGAAGTTGGGACACCCTTTAGCTTCTATGACCAGGTTAGACAGATGATTAGACAGCCACGCTTGATTTTCAATTTTCTCGGAACTCTTCTCTTCCTCTGGCTCAGCTACCTCATGTAACTTGGAGGTGAGTATAGCAGACTCCATGCGCTTGATCCGGTCTTCCATTTCATCAAAGGCCTCTTTCTTACTTCATCAAAATTAGCCTCCCCCTAGCTATGTACGGGGATTGGGATTTCACCGTACTCTGTCAATTTTCGCTTCTTCCTCTCTACCGGTGTTGTAGTACAGCATAGCCTTTTGGTAACGCATCGCGCACAAGTTTCGTCGCCTTTTCTTTGGCATTTTATCTGCATTTCCACCAGAATCGGTCAGCAGCTATTTCTTGCGAGTGTCTGTCGAATTCTCAAACGCTCTACAACGGACTTGCCTTCAATTGCTTGCACGAATCACACGATGTCCGAACACTTCGTGCCCATGATAGTGTTTTTGAAAGGGGCTCTTCAGTTGAAGTGACATTTAGTTCAAGGTTGTTCATGCTCACTCAAGTGCAGTTAATTGTTTCTGCTGGCGAGGGACGGGTTTGGAGTTAGCGGGGCTGTACGGAATTCGAGGGAACCGCGAGTGATTGGTCTACTCTGTATTCAATTTTCTCAGGGAAATCAAGACCGTATCAAAGGGGAGAGGAAATATACGGAGATATTATCAGGTCGCGATCTCATATCTGTGGAGGTGCCAGGGCTGGCTGCTTACGTTTACTCCGGGGGCTGGGGAGTGCAAGTGGTGCCGCTTTTACTTGAAGCTTACTCGCAAAGTCCTTAATTTTGACTAGCTTACTGGCTAACTGCTCCAACCCTTTCTGGCCCCCAATTTTCATCTAGCTTACTAATAAATAAGTCAGCTTATCCGTAAATCTTTCATACTAGTACTTCCCTACCTACCTAGGTAGCTCACTCGACAATGGTTGGCTTACCCGCAAGCCTACCTACCAGTACCCAGTTTTTGGCGCTCGAAGTTTTGCATAAGGGGAGTTTCGCGGCCAGTCTCTTCTACAAAAATATGAAACGCGCGCTAATAATTCTTTGCTATTTAGTTATACAATATTGATACCTAGTACAGTAACTGTTCCAACCAAACGCTACCCCATCTTAACCTTACTCTTCTCTTTAACACTCACCCTCTTCCCAACCCATTCGCTATCCAACCCCTTCTCCAAATCCGCAGCCATAAAATCAACACAATTCTCCAGCACCGAAAAATAAGTCTGCGACTGCGCCATAACATTCAAATAATTCCCTATCAACGGCACACCTCGAAACTTCTCATTCCAAGCCGGTGGGACATCAGCTCTGGCAACCAAATTACTCGCCGCATCAACAGAAGCAGGGAATTGTGGTGGCTCGTGTCGAGGATCCATTTGCGATGCGCAGAATAGCGACCACGCGAGAGTCTCGCGCGAGTGAGACTTGATGAGCATGTAATTCGGCTTGTGAGCGGGGAAGAGGGGTACGCTGGAGATGGTGTTAGAATTCAACCACCACAACGGAAATAAAATAGGGGAAAACTTACTAGTCAACCATCATATACGGTCTCTTCGGGCTGTCCATTATTCCAAATCCACTCATAAGCCAGCATCGAATCGGTGCACCCCCACGCTCTTTTCCCGCCTCTGAAGCGGCCTTCACAACTGCAGCGAAGATGGCCGGAAACTCCCCCTGAGAATGGAACCCAGTCATCCCAGCCACGCCTGCTGCATTGACGACTGCATCGCAATTATTTGAGAGGATCGCAGCTTTGATTGCCGCGCTGTCGGTGGCAGAGCCAGTGACGATGGAATCGAGTTTTGATCTGGGTTCTGATGGGATTTTAGTGGGAGTGCGAACGTAAGCAACGACTAAATGCTTGTGCGCGAGGAGTGCGGGTAGCATGCGAGAGCCAACGTTGCCTGTCGCACCTAACAAGAGAACTTTCATCGTGATTGATAGGTTGAAGTAGGCAATGAAGAAGAGTTTATTAATTGATGACTTTGAAGATTTCGATAATTAATGACCCGAACTAACGTTCTTAAATAATTTAGCAAACCCATCTCACATGGTCGGACCCCCGTCGCCTACCGTGATTTCTAAGATCTCGGTAGCAATCGGTAGCAAACGAAATCCGAGTCTGGTTGCACCACCAAATCCTCAGGACATAGGACGGACTTAAAGACCAAAATGTCCACTGTTGAATCGCTGGAAACCATTTTCCGTTTCATAGATTTCAATCGAAAGTTGGCTCCATAATGAACCATCCCACTCCCAGAAAACTACAATGGGCCAATACTCCCTTTCCATTGATTGAGACGCCGAAGTACAAGGAAAGAAAGGTAGAGTTAACTCTTTAATTATCCGAAAAATCCTAAATATTACAACAACTAACTTATCTTCAGACAGGTTATACCGACCCATACATGGAGACAGCGAGCCAAATGTGTGTAGTTCACAACGCACTTCTTCGTGGTCTCAACAGTATCTATATCCAAGGACCAAACATCCAACCTTCCGATTATAAAAATTTCATCGGTTACAGTTTATGTTGGCACTCTGTTGTTCATGAGCATCATACGAGTGAGGAAGATTTGTTTTTTCCCGATATTGAGGAGGCGGTTGGCGAGAAGGGGTTAATGGAGGGGAATGTTCAGCAACATGGTAAGTAGTATGATTACTTCCTTTCTGCTCGTTTATTCCATCAAAACACTTATTGAGAAGCTACTTGCCACTACCAGGAGGGACACTCCACCATGGATATATAACTTGCGCACATCTTCCGCTCTCGTGTCATCTCACAATAAACGAGTTCTCAATCGAGAGCAAAGCTCATTATGAATCTTGAGACATGCGACGAAAAACCTCTTCTCAATCTTCACTCCGTCGAAATCTCTCCCTTCAGCAAGTCGCATGGGTTACTTCTTCTAACAAACTAGCCCCTTCTCCCCCCCCCCCCCCCCCAAATCCAACTCACCTCTTCTTTTACCTCCACCCCCCTTCCCCATAACTACACAACTAACACTCCCAAAACCAGCGTCCTTCCAAACAGGCTTAGACGAGTTCAAGTCATACTTAGACGGCCTCGCTGGAAAAGAATCCACCTTCTCATCCACGCACCTAAACTCCATTATAACATCCTTCGCACCATCCCTACACTCCCACCTCAAAACCGAAATCGACGATCTCCTCGCTCTAAAAACATACGGCGGGAACTTACGAATAAAAGAGTTATGGGATAAAGAGGGGAAGCACGCCGTGGTATTTCCTCCCTTCCCTTTTTTCTTCTTCTCCCCATCCTAATACTCCTTCCTTTCCTATCCCCTTTATTAGTACCCCCCGGTCTCACGTATCTAAACTCTCATCTTAAAGTGCTTCTCGCTAATCTGATACTCGATGCTATAGACCTCAATGACGAAGTTCAACGCCCTCCCCTTCTTTTTCCTCAATCTCGATATCACATTCGAAGAGGGTATATGGAAAGATTGGCCTCCTATTCCGGGGGCAGCGAGATGGGTGGTTATGAATTGTTTCACGGTGTGGAATCGGGGGTTTTGGAAGTTTGCTAGTTGTGATGGGAATGGGAGGCCGAGGGGTTTGTATGCACCGGGCGAGGTGTGAGGGTTAGGGTTTGAGGGTTAGGATGTGGTGAGTGGAGGCGGGAAGGAGTGATTGGCTTGTGAGAGTGTTGAAATGGCGAGAGGGGGAACGAATTTGAGATGGGTCACGTGAAGGGAATTGTAGGTTTAGTGACGACCTCCTTTTACGAAAGCTGTACATCAACAAATGTGGCTTGCTTGAATATAACCTTCGTGTTCAACTGCAAACAGTATTTATTGCCTATTTCCAGTCCAACCAACTGCACGAGTCAATCGCGAAGTTCTTCCACAAGCCTTACGAATATCCCTGCAAAGTGGAACCTCCTCGAACTTCGACGTTCCACGTCTAGAGTCCGCTTTTCCCCCCCAAAACTACCTCTCTCGGATTTCCGATTTCGAGTTCGCTTTTTCGATCCCTTTCATCGGAATAATGGCTCCGTGGTATGCAAGGTCCCTCGTAATAATGGTGTACTTTCGAATCATATGCGAATTGCATGCCCGATCATTAAGTTGAAACAGCTTAATATCGGATAAATTGAAATTAGTCACGTGTATGACAGCGCCATCTAGGCTAACCATTTGAAGCGTACTCTATTCATGAGTTGGAGGGTGACATCGAAAATTTGTTCGGACGTTTGGAGGTATCGGGTGATACTCGAGCTCTTGGTGGTTGCGTGTTTTAATATGTGCACCATGAAATGGACACACCCTCTACAACTCCTCACTTGCTCCATCGACTTTGTTCACCCCAAAATGGATTCGGCTGGAACGAACTCCTATCCTGGGACCCTTTCTTGGATCCTCTATCGACAAGAGATACTTCATCATCGGGTAGTGGAGATGGAACTTTCATTTCACCTATACGAGAAAGCATTAGCATATTTCCATCCCTTCTGGACTTTGGATGAAATACCTCGCATAATTTCAACAGCCGATACCAATGGCAATAGAAGTAGTAACAATGGAAGTAATTGACCAAAGCTCCAATCCTTTTCAACCTGGTCTTTGAGATGCACATCATTTCCTGGGTTGCCGAAAGCTTGTGATAGCAGGAGAACGCGAACTGAAGCTCCAGCACCAATCCCAACGCTCACGAATAGACCGGCGATCTGGATTATTCTCAACCATTTTCGTTCTTTGACGTGTAGATACCAGACGCCTAGCACGAACATTATGAGATTGCCCGATATGACGGCAATGGTACCAGCGATCGAGATTCCGGCGTTGGAGGGAGCGCTGTTGGAGGGGAGTTGCCATACACATGCAATTGGTAGTGTTGCTGGTAAATTCCTCATCGTAGACATAAGGAGAAAGATTCCTGATACGCAGGAGAGTACTATCTATGTTAGCATACTACATCATTCCTGATATGGGGGGGGGTACTCACCCAAGTTAACAAACATAAAAAACTGTCTCAACCACCTCAACACCCAATCCCGTTTGAAATCATTAACCAACGCAAGAAGCGTCCCAATATGCGTCGCCGTAGAAAGCAACGACAACATCCAGATAATAAAGAAATGATATGGGATCATGAATTCCATCTTGGCAAGACCGACGCACTGGATGCCAATTCCGGTGATGACTTGCTGATCACTGAAGGAGAGGAGGAGCTTTCGAATTACTTTTGCTTCTGATTGCCATCGTATTTCGCGGAGGATAATGAGAGCGCTCAGGAGGAGGGAAAGGCCTGCTGTAATGATGAAAGAGAGCAGGACCTGTGTTTCTTAATTTAGATATTGAATGGTGGGGAGGTAAGAGGGACTTACTCCTGAGCCTGCTACACCAGCATCGGTCGCTGATTCTGTGGGAACCACCGAACAATTCAGGTTATCAAACATTTCGAAATTGTCACGATCGCGAATGGAAAGGAAAGGAAAGAAAACAGAAATTCGAGTTCACAGAGTGTTACCAAATGACGTTGTCGGCCTTAATTATGCCAGACATTGATTGCGTGTGGTGGAGCGAGAGGGAGTAAGGATTATAGGTACTCCGTAGTGGCGGGTAGCCTAAGCGCCGACTTCATTGAAACAATGTGTTTCCTGCCGGAATTGGCTGGGCAAAATTATGCAGATCAACGCGAGCCATCGTCCAGTCGTGTCGTCCAGTCGTCCAGTCGTCTAGTCTCACATAAAAATGTGAAATTGTCTTGATTCGTAGGTGTGGCGTTTGAGCGTGGTGAGCTACGGCGTAACGCCTCCTTTTCGCTCTCTGGAAAGCGAATCGCTATGGGAAAACCCATGAGTGAGAGGAAGAGATGATTTGTATTGTGATGGGAGTGGGAATAGCCGTGCCGTATAGGAAGACGGATCCGAGATGGCCAGGGATGAAGTGAGAAGTGAGAAGTGAAAAGGGGCTGGCCTAAAGATTGAGGCTCAATACAGGTCACGAGGAGCTGACCAAATTTCTCTTTGGGAAAGACCTTGGAAAGATTCATGTCCATTTTGAATAGAAACATTCAAGACCTAAATCTTCATTAAGGGGGCAGCAGGGGAAGCAGGAATTCGTGACTAGCGAAAAGTTGACCAACTCTCCTCTACTCCTTCTATTATTCATCCAAGACTCGATAAATCGATTCTATTATCCTAAAAGGCTTGAATAATTAAGATTTTAATATGTTTACTATTTCAAAGGAGTTAGAATAATTATAGAAGTGCAAGTACTTCAAGAATACAGTCACGAATTCCTACAGCCCCTGGTGGGGGCAGAGGTTTTTATACTTTTGATCAGTCACCTGATCTGCTGACCAGGGTTGTTCCCGTCTGGTCAGCCTCCAGCTCACGGGAAATTTTATGTATTCTTTTTTGCGGCTCTTTAGCATCATCACATTCACAAGCTCCTTGTCAACTTGGGCTCGTGGCCGGAATTATTTCCCTTCACTCATCTCGTCATGGAATCTAATCTATAAGTTGTCGCGAAATGTGCATCGTGCTGTCAGACGTGATACATACCTCGCAGATGTATGCAGTGAGGCTGTACAGAATAGCGGACCTACATCAACCTGGATCTTGAGAGCTTTCCCAATTCCATTTTCTTCCATCTCGAAATTACTGCAGAGATTCATGAATGCCCACAAAATGGAGAGACGAATGACCGCGTTGCAGCAGACGGTGGAAAAGGAGGTGCAGGAGTATACCTACTACAACGAGAAGCTCATCGAGGACAGCTACGCGAGTGGCGATATATATGACAACGAGGCTACGGGAGACAAAAGACAAGGATGGGAAGTGCTGAGGTAAGGAACATATCTTTCGTTTCAAAACATCACGTTTCGTTTCTAACACGGCTATTTTTAGCACCCAAGATCGACCATATCTCGCCCATATCAAGTCTCTTTCGGACGCATGGCCCTCTTTGAGACTTCTGGCTGATTTCATGGAAATTGGCACCTCCCCAGCTAGATGGAATGGTTTGGAAAAGAAGCCCCCAAAGGAACGAGATCTCGAAATTCAAGAACGTGCTTCCCGGACGACAATCACACGTCTGGATTATCTTCCTTCTGGTGTAGTCCCTCGTGTGTACAACACCTCGAAGAAATTGAAAGAGGCTTTGGAAAACGAAGCTCAAGAGACTGAAGCTAGCAAGGGACGGTTTCGACTTTATATCGTTGAAGATCTCTCCCGTGATGTGATTGAGCTTCTCGGTGGGCACTACGATATCGAACCAGCCTTCTTCCGAGAACAAATCTTCGATTATGCCTGGTATAATACCCGAGATCGATGGGTTGATTCGCCTCGGCTGAATGTTACCACCAAGACTCAACGGTGGCTACAGTTGCGATTCCCGTCGATACGATATTACAAGAGTCCTGAAGATTTCGTACAGGGAGGGAAGGAGTATGATGCTTTCAATGTCCTTAGGAGACATGAGGACGATATCAATAACAAGTCAAAATGGGATGATCAAAATGCCCTTGTTGGCCTTGCGAGAACAAGAGGGTCATTGTGGTTATCGGGCGAGGGACGCGCGGGGAAGGCTCGTGGATCTATTGGTAAGTACTTTGGTTAGATTCATATCCCTTGGCTATAACTAACTATTTCCACCCAGGCGTTTTGCTCTGTGATCCGACTCCAAAGTGTGGAAGAACGCTTTGGTATGGCTATCGCAATTGTAGGTAATGGTGACACTTTTCTCCCACTTTTTCTCTCTTAAATCACTCCTGAATCACTCTTGAATCATTCCTAACCCCCAGCATTTATCCTGTGCCGAATCCCGAGACATTTTTTGATAGGCAATGCTAACTCCCCCATCTTCTAGGGGAGAATAGCCCGAGTCTGTTCTCAAAACAATCGGCGCCCAAAGGACCTCCACGGACTTCAATTTATAACGACATTGTCTACTGGGCCAAAAGAACAGATGCATTTAACCCATCTGCATCTCATATGAAGAGGCTCAATAAAGCCGATGGTGTTCACGTCCCAATACAAGCACTTCTTCATCTTATCAGCGCGGAGTGGCTCGAAATCGGCCAGTACATCCGGACTCGACTTGGGCAGATCGAATGGGAGATCTCATTTCCGGAACATTTCCTGATCAAGGACAAAAATGTCAATGACACATTGAAGAAATTACATATCTGGAGACGACTTGTACCCTTGTACCGAGAGATGTTAACAGAGACTCTCCAACGAGCATTTCAGTTTCCATGCCATCCCTCGAATCCGGGTCCAAGTGCTCTCCCAGAAACAACCGACAGCGAAAATGAGTCGAGTGCTACCACACCAACCATACCTAACAACGCGAATCCAACCGATGTCGACCTATCCAGACTTAACAGCATCCCAAATGCTACGAGCTCAGATCCCTCCACCACAACTCACCACACAGAAGGCTGCCAATGCCAAAAATCCACCCACCTGACCTCTTCCCTAAAATGCGGCCCCGTAACCGAAATGCGCGAAGATTTCGTCCGAATCCTAGGTTACATGGTAGAATACCAAAACCGCATCGACCGACTCACCTCCGTCGTCACAGCCATAATCTCCATGCAAGACTCGCAACGCTCTAGAGAAGACAACAAAAATGTGGCACGTCTCACTTGGCTCGCTACCTTCTTTATCCCGTTGAGTTTTGTGGCTAGTCTTTTTAGTATGACGGAGGACATCAGTTCAATCAAGGAGACTATTAAGTGGTATTTTGCTACGAGTTTGCCGCTTGCGCTGTTGAGTTTGGGGTTGGCTATGATTCTGACGTTGCCTAGTGTGAAGGAGGCGAGGGAGGGGCATTTGAAGTGGTGGAGGAAGTTGTTCGCGGGGTTGCGGGGGGAGGGGAGGAAGAACAAGTGAAAAATATGTAAGACCTGTTTAGTGCTTGGCTTGGGGTTGCTTCTTGTGGTGTGTATTGAGGTATGTTACTATAACACTAGAAGCAAAGGAAACTCGGAGTTAGGGTTAGGGTTTCTGGTCTTGGTATTAATTCTTAATTCATCCGCTAAAGTATGTTCTTCATATTCGCGTTCCACAAGCAATCCGCAATAACTACAAATCCTGTCGTCAGCCACTGACCCAATAACATACTTTCCCTCGATACCATTTTGATCTTCGAAGCGAACTCGCTTCTCACACCATTCGCACATTCGCAATGTATATAGTCAGCTTCACGACACCTCCAGCAACGCCACCTCTTGTGTGCTTGAGACAAGTCTCGAGTTATATGGCGAGTCATGTTGTCCATCTTGTTTAGGTTTCGTTTTCTATTCCTAAATGAGACTGCAAACTACTATGGAAAAGGGTTTCACAAGGAGAAGTTGCTGGAAGGAGAGAGTTGCAACTTAACTCATTCCTGTAAGTATTACCTCCGACAGCTACCTTGGAATCGCCTCATGTTAGGCGACAGCCACTACTCCACCGAGGCCTTCTTGGACGCGGAACAACACATGTTAGATGTGTAATAAGAACACAGTAAGATTTGTTGAGTTGTTGTCTAACATCAAAGATCTTTAAAAAGGCTATCTTCAAGCTCCCACGTCTCATTTCCGATCTTTCTAATATCCCTCAAACTCAACAATCCCCTCTCAGAGACATGCGCATCAATCAAATGCCCCGGAACCCATTCAAAATACACATTCCTAACCTCTACCTTCCAGCCAATGCGCTTCGCATCCATGGTTTCCTCGGTGAAATTGGCTGGCCAACTTTCCATCACCTCGCCTGGATCGTTATTTTCCACTTTCGGGTGTTCTCCATCAGAACTCGAGTTGGTGATTTTGTCGCTTTGATACAGTGCCAAAACCTTGCATTTTGATTTTTGTTCTGATTGCTTCCATTTCGCGACAATGGCAGCTACTAGACTACCAATTTTATTGGACACCGAACCGTCGGAAAGGACTTTATCCGCCCCCAGAAGAAGATAATGTGCATCTTCGAGCACGGTGGCGATACTGGCATCTGATACTATCTCCACTTTGAGATTTTCCATGATCTCCGGATCGGAATTGAAGGAGTCGAGTAATTTGTTGACAACCTTCACGCCTTCAAATTTGGGTCGTGATTCCAGGATTGTGAGCTTGATCCTTCGGCCAGACTTAGCGTGAGTTCGGATCAGGCCAGTTAGGGAAGTTGTAAGAGTCCCAGATGCAGAGAGTGTGACGATGTTTGTTGTTTTTGGTGCTACTCCCTCGTAGCCTTCTTGATCTTTTTCGATAAACTCTACAAAATGATTGGACAGAGTTGATAAACTATGCTGTATCGTAGAGATTCTTTCCAAAAGAGCAGATTTAAGGATTTCTTTGAGACTGTGCAGGTCAGTTTCAAAGCCATCCTTAAGCTTAACCCCAAGAAGTTCAAAACTCTTCCTTGCCACATCCAAGGACCGGAAAAGAGATGCTTCAACAGCAGAGCCCATAGAGGGCCGGCCGTTCTTCGCCAAATGCCAAGCTCTCCATCGAATTTCCCTCCAGAACTCATCCGGCGACTTGATTTTCGAAAGCTCCACGCTGTTGACAGTCTCAAGTAAAAGCTCAAGGGCTTTTGTAGCCAGCAGCTGGGCTCCACTTTCATGGTCGTCCCTCAATATCGATAATGCGTTCTCCAACTCGGGACTCACCAACACCCGCCCCATCCCAATCTCTAACTGAGGAACATGTTCAAATTTCGCCAGATCTTCTGGTTTGACGAATTGATACTCCGTGTGCTCCCAATCGAACTCGATGGGTTTAGAATGGGGTTTGAGTTGCCAGGCAAAGGGGTGAATCGTCCATTCCGTCTTCAATTTTTCATCGATGAGAATGAAAGGTTTCCCTCGGCGTAAAAGGAAGATATCGTCATCTGATAAAGTTGTTTCCTCGAGAATTTCACGCTTCGCTGCATGCTCAGGACTTGTATCTGTGGGGTCAATAGAGCCTGAGCAGACAGCCCATTTGCCACTGCCTTAAGTTATCAAACTATCAAAAAATAGGCGTTGGTCATTAAAGTACTAACGGATATGTCGATACCTTATCGCTACGTTTGAAAAGTGCGAATGTGAGGCGGTTAGGGGATTGTGGTGGGGTGCAGATGAACGATGAGACCACGGCGCGCTGTCGCAAATTATGGGCCATTGTTTGATGGATTGATCGTCTTTGATTGAATTGAAATCTCGATATGAGATTGAATGGAAGTTTCCTCATCTCAGGTAAGATAGGTAAGATATTGTTGAGGTGGTGTTATTATCAGATGTTCAGACACCACCCGGAAGTTCAAAGGAACTTTCTCCGACGGGGCGTCGCTGTAGCAGCTGAGCACATCACGTTTCTAACCTCGTATTCCAATAGTGACTCAATTTCTTTTGCTTCTTGATACTTGCTTCGTCCATCAAAAACTTTTGATAAAACCCAAAAAACCTCCACCCTTAATTACCTCTCAGGAGATTCAAGATGGCTTGTCGAAGTTAAGTCACGCGACCTCTTTCTTGCCTTTTCCCTCATCACCTAACAGCCCTCTAGAGCGGATACAACCAAACGACTTGTAGGATGTCGGATTGGAGAACAAGCCATGTTTGGCTGTAGTGGGGGCTGCTGCCCTCCCAAGGTTGACTCCCAATCGATGAAGGTACATATTAAAGTCTGACAGCATCAGATTTCAGAAAACACCCGTCAACATTTGCTCACTGGGTATACTCCTGAATTATCCGGGAAGCTTGTCCCACAGGGCGAACAGGCCTGTATTACAACCAATGCGGGTCATCCTATCGACCCAAGTTCATTTGTCCCGAAAAGGACTGTCGGCGGTCTATCAAGCCATTCTACGACCCTTCAAAGTTTGAATATGAAATATCAGACTTCCAGGACTGGTCCGTTCGACCACTGGAATCATGTTCACCCGACCTGAAAGCAGCATTTCAAAATGAGAGACGGATGAAGAGTAGAGAAAACGTCGGATCCCCAGAAACACTTACTTTCAACGCCCTCAGATCACGATACTGGAATGACCCAAGCTCTCTCTCGGTGGAAGAAGTGGAATGTGTAAAGGCGGGGGATCCGTACTCGCATTGGATAAATATCGTCACCACCCCACGAGTTTACAAGCTGGGACCTGGAGTTTGCTTGAGATGCCCTTCTTGCGGAAAGGATGCTGTGAGAGTTGAATCGAAATTTCGAATTCCTCCAAGGAAGGACGTTAAAGGGTGGCGGCTGATCGACGACATGATCGCTGCTGGGGAAGATATGGATACGTTATTTTCTCCCTGCCCAACGATTGAGGAGTATAGAGAAATAGTCGTGGAAGCCCTGCGACGCAGAGCTCAAGAGGATAACGCAATTGAGTGGGAGCAAGAAAAGCGAAAACGGATAGCAGATACCTTATGAAATGTGCACCTCGGGCGGGTTACAGTGCCTGCAATAGTAATAACTTTGCCTGATGCCAAGGTAGGTTTTGTTAGAAGACTCTGAAATGGTTGAAGATCGTCTGATTGTCGGAAAGGAACGTACGATCAACCTCTTCTGGATCTTCTCCCGTCCGTCTGGTGTTTTCATGATGTTTTCGCCATACCTAGATAACGGACACTTTGTCCTGAACCAGGTTATGAAGACACTCCTCGGATTCCTTTCGAAATGGTCGTCTGGTTTCCGTTCAAACGTCGCAGAATTGGACTCGCTTTGGGGGTTCGGTGAAACAAAAGGACCCTGAAACGAGTCGCTCCCAATCATAAGATCCGCCAGGCATGATTGCAGAGAGGCCGTAACTTTCCTTTATGCATCTTGACTAACACCAACACATCGTCCTACCCCGGATCTCTGAAGTCCTTAATATCAAGTCTAGGGCAGGAGTCTTGGGGGGTCTTGGTGTTGCTTCGCCAAGTCAAGCCAAGAAGCGAGATCCCAATTCTCGGACAGTTTGGCATCAAAGCGCTGACCAACACACATGTCGCTGAGACGGCGCATTGAATTTCAGGAAGGTTTAAAGTCAGCGCCAGGCCTTCTGAATGTTTAGATGAGGAGACAAGACCGTATAGCCAAGAGTCCCCCATGCGCCGCCTGTGCTTCTCCAGGTGCCGGTAAGCTAGGTTTTGTATGGACGTCCCCCAAGCAATTTATTTTTTCCAATTTCTCCACGTTAACTTTCGCTTTTCCCCTCGCGAGAGAGTTGTACTCTGATTCCTGTCCGTATTGTTGTTTTGTTATGTATATCGCAAGTTTGAAATATCGAAACAACGACTGGGAACGAACCACATCTCGAAATCCTCAAACACGAGCTCCAACAGCGAAGGAGAAGCCCGTGTTTCTCGGAATAAGCTGGAGTTCAGCAGGAGATACGAAAATCCCACTCTGAGCAGTCGCAAATCTACGTTATGGCGGAAGAAGAACCAAATAGCCAGCTGTATTGCTGCACAACATGTACGGAAAAGATCCTGGAACATCGAGCTCGAGTTTTATGCCACCACTGTCTAAATTACCATCTATGCGCAAACTGTTATGTCGGCAAAAACTATGCGCGACCTCATGTCGACACGCATCCAACCATGGTATTCAAACAATCCGGGTTTTTTGTCCCAGGAGCACTAGGTTTCGCACCCAAAACAGAAAAACCACCACCACCACTACCACCACGCCGGACATCACAGACAAACATACAGCAAGTAGAAATTCCAATGGCAGATTGGAGCGTTCTCTGGAGTTTGGTGAAATCGCCATTGAAGAAGAGCACAAAACCAGCCGCAAAACCCGAGCCGGTGGTTGAGCCTTTGGTGCAGTTGAAAGATGTAACTGGAGCAGGCCTTGCAGTCATGACCAATGGTCTTAATGAACTACACAATCCAATCTTTCCACCCTCACCACCAAAATCCGTCGATGTTGATGGCTCGGCTCCTTCATACCCAGTTCCAGATAAATGGGAACCATTATTTGCCGCCGACTCAACACCTGCGCCAATTTTTATCGCCTTGATGGGAACTATTTTCAGCTGCTTAGATCCTCGACATACCGGATTCTTGACTCCGGAGGTATACTCGGATTTCCTTGATGTACAAGGATACCAGTGGACAGCGAACGTTTGTAAGTCATTGCTTCACTTGTTTATGACGAAGTATTTGCTGACACAATAACTATAGGGAAGAACGCGCTCGATGCTGAAGGTGGAGAGAACCACAAAGAGGTTGCAGATCTCGAATTCGGGATCTACCTAGCGGATCTAAGCATCTCACACAAACTCATGGTCCGCCCCAAATCAGCAACCCCAGAAGAGATCGAGGGTGCAGAGATGATAGAGCCAAAGTCACCCGCCAAGGAGAGAGTGAAGGAATCCATGAACTTTGGTGCCAACATGCCAATCCTCTCTCGACAAGGGTTCATCGACCTCAGTGCAATCGAGTATTTGGTAAGCCCTACCAAGGGACACGAGTATTTGCGAAAAGCAATTGCCGAATATGGAATCTGGAAACAATTGGGCGACCTTCCAAGGGCTATGCTTCCCGATAACTCCTTACCAAAAGCTTCTCAAATCAAGCCCAAGGTGATTGATGCTGAGGTGAAGGAAGCTGGAAAGGAAAAAGAGAAAGAGAAGGCGATTTCGGCAATGCCACCACCACTTCCAACACACACGAATACAGGCCTGAGCGAGAAGAAAGTTGCAGCTCCGGTTGTTGAGAAAGAGCAATTCCACGAGGTGGATTTGAAGGTTGTGCCAAAAGAGAAGGAAATTTTCGAGGGCCCAAAGTTGGAACAGGATCAGGTGAAGAATGGAAAGCTGGCTTCATCGATAGCTGATTCTGCGGATGGAGCTCACAGTCGGAGTAGTAGTGAGTCTGGCAAGTCATTTATGGAACTTTACAAAGAGAATTAGTTATGCTGTACTTTTTTTTTTAGAGAGAGATACCGAGAGCAAAAATCTTACTCACGCAGCGCTTGGTTGTCTTTGCAACAACAGATTATCACACATTAACGTCGTAAAAATAGTCCATAAAAAGTATTTCCCTCATTTTGCCCCAAGTGCTCATAAGACTTCGGGAAATCCGAGGTGCGTGTTGCCCTGGTGTGGTTCCTTCCTTCCAAACTTTGTTGGGTCTTCACGGGCGCCCCACCACAACAAACATCAACCATCGTGCCTTCCTGTTTTGACTCAATGAATGAAAAGTTGGACCCAAGGTGGCAGCCCTTCGTTTCCTCTTTCCATCATTCGTCCAAAAAATATCAAGTTTCTGAAGAAAGCTGCTCGCCACCACCACTACATTCTGCCAATAATGACCAACCTGTAAGCCGCCTCAACCTTCAATACTTACATCCCTCCCATCTAACAGTTTTTAGGTACCCCTCACGCCTCCTCCTAGAACCCTCCCACAGGTCCTCTTATCTCCCCGGCTTTCGACTCCCACCAAAACAACGAATCACACTGGTAGACGCCGGTCCGTTATATCTCCGTAACCAGCAGTCCAATGTCGGAAACCAGAAGCGGTGCGTTCTGCTTTTTCGAAGCTCCATAATACAAGCTAAGCTGCTCACGACAGTACATGGGACAAATACGAAGAACGAAACTGGGGACAATGTGTATGGTTGAACAATCAAGGAGAGAACGAGCAACCCATCGAAACGAGTCAACAATCAAACTTAGTAGTAGAGGGCAAGAAATCAAAAAAAGGGAAGGAGAGCAGAAAAAGAGAAGCGAAGAGAAAGGCACTACAGTAAGAACAGTCTCCCCCACAGCCCATCCCAAAAAAGATTAAGAAAGAGAAGACAATGGCTCGAACATCGTATGATGATTGAGAATCTTTCCAAGGCAAGGGTGCTGCTGGCTGACTCGTTCAACAAAGCGAAAAGGAGAATAAACAACTTTCTCGAGTACTTACGCAAATGAAGGCGTATGAACAACGAAAGTCTGGTTTTACTGAGGTAAAAATCCATTCTCTAGAATCATCTGGTGCTTCCAGCTAACCACTTTTCAGGCTTCGAGGTCGATTCCTACAATTACACTGTCTCCCGAGCATACCCTCTCAAGACAACTATTAGAGCGAGAAGAAGTTAAAGATTGGTCGAGCGCAATCAACGCCCTTGAGAAACGAAGGTTGAAAAAAGACGTCGAGGATCGGTTCTTGAATCTTACAAGGAAGCCACTATCCCCGAGAACCGGAGTAAATTGTGAGGACAACTTCGAGAGGAGAGAGAGTGACATTTATGAGGATGACAGCGATCTGGAGGAGGGAGAAATACGAGAATTCCCACGTCATCTACCCAAGAAGCTCAAGTCTCACGTTGTGCTGGAAGTCGAGCCAAAAATCAAGCAAGAGCCGGTTTGATGAGAATTCATCATGTTTCCGAGGGAGTTCCATGTTGCTTTCTTGGGATGAGCTGTGTAAATAGAAGAGGATATATATGGCAAAAAAGTAACCGGAGCTTGTTGAATCAGATCGCCGTTGAAAACTCATGGTAAGCTGCCACGGCTGCGTGTGCTTTGCTCCAAGAACACCCTCTCACCCATTAGTTCAGAAATTATGGAACGAACACGGATATTGTTCGAAAGGTCTATTTCGGACAGCTAAGATATTCTCATTCTCATTCTCCTAAACCTTCTCGGATTTTTTATAACCTCCTAGAACGTCTCGCACACGTTCTAATAAGGCAGGCGTACTCTTTCTCTTACACACTCGTAGCCCTCGATCGAGAAAGAGAGTTAAGAAGAATTAAGAAAAATCCCCATTGCCTATCTAGATTAAATCTCTTGGGTAAAAATTGCAGTCGCCTCGGTGTGTTTCTTATAATCCAGGATGAAGTAGGTGTACGGGGGCAGAACGGGAAGTCTTGCAGTCCCAGGAATGGCGTGGTCATCTATTGGTAGGTAGGTTACCTACCAATAGGTAGTAGTAAACTTGTTCGGCAATATATGCTCTTTACAGCTAAGGGTGAAACTGGGGTTTCGCTAGAATACTCTCATTTGAATACCACAAACCAGGCACACTTTTTATCCATGTTGGATGGAACATGGACTTCCTCTCAATGGATAGGAACCTTATGCGGCAGTAAAGTCCAGGTTCGTACCTGCCCTACTCTTTGTTCCACCTTTTTAGGGTAATTGGGGTTGATTGTTCTAAATATTTAGGGTAATTTACTTGACTTACCCAAAAAAGGTGGAACAACGAGCTAGGTAGGGCAGGTACGAACTTGATCTGCCGCTTTTATTGACCACAAGGAGGGTTGCATTCTCAGGTACCAAGTGCATCAGGATCAAGTATAATGTCTCAAACCTGACGCGAATATACTTCAAGTTCAGATACTTGCAACAGATGGGAGAAATGTCACAGGCACAGGCAAAGCAATGATAATTGTGGACAGACTTTCTTTTATTTAGGATGATCAGAATAGACACCCATATTTCCACCAATCGGAACATATAGTTTTTAGCTTCCTTGGGTTCTATGCTAAGTTAGATGTGCCTCATGCCTGGATGGGCAGGAGCACTTCCATTTGCCATCAGCGTAAAGAGCCAGCATCAATCGCCCCTCTTCCGTCAATTAAGAGAAGAGAAGAGACATGCTGCGCGTCGACGCCGCCCCACACGCAAGAGATGGTGAAAAAAAAAGCCGCTATCCCCTAAGTATCTCCGTCGCAAATTGTCGAAGAACTCCAGGAAAACATCCACTTTTGTCTAAACAGAAAAAACAACCAGCAGACCATACGGAAAATGAAAATTGTATGCAGGATCTTCTAAAAGTAGGGGCAAATGACCTTCGAATGCCTTTGAAAGCAGGAAAGATTTTGAGAACATGACCGTCATAATGCGTTGCGGAAAACCCAGGGATATCACTTCTTTCCCAGGTATATGTACCATGACTGGTACGCCGCAAGTGGCGCCCAATGCAGCTGCCAGATCGCCCTGGATCATCTATCGGGTATCGAGACGAAGGGGACGGGCAGAAACAAAGCACAACGCTATCTATTCGAATGCCGTTCGATGGTCGAGACCACAAGCCTGGGCCAGCTCCTGTTTGCAACCAGGTAAGAGCCGGCCGTGTCGTGATCGTGTCGCTATTAGAAAATCGGAAAAAAGAGTCGCAAAAATGATGAAATCGAGGGCAAGGGCGTATGATCGAATCAGAAACAAGAAGAAATCGAAAGTGTGGAGGGAAATCGCATCGACAGAAGAAACTGAAGATATCCGTTGACGCCTTTGCTCCCAAAGTCTAGTATAGTACCGCGTCGTGAGAGGCAAGACAAGTCTAGGTAGAAACAAAGGATCGTCCAACGGTGAGGCCTCTACCACCAGGAGTTGGCGCTTGGTTGGTTACCTATTGCAAAGTTAGCACATGAATAGTATCAGGAATCACTCTTGGTGAAGCTTACCATATTGTTGAGGTGGAGCATAACCACCACCACCACCTTGTGGGTAACCACCAGCTCCTCCAGCAGGACCTCCAAAGCCGCCTCCATATCCGCCACTTTGTTGTCCGCCATATCCACCGCCGCCGCCAGCTCCTCCGAATCCACCCTTTCGAGCATCACGGTTGGCACCGCCGCCACGTCCACGGCCACCACCGGATCGTCCGCCGCCACGACCTCCTCCGAATCCGGCGCCCTCACGAGCAATGTTTTCGAGGAAAGCTGGAACCTCTTGGTTGGCTTCCTTGAGAAGTTCGATCAAGTCGCGTACAACACCTCTGTTTCCACGGTTGAAGAAGGCTGTAGCAATTCCGACATTTCCAGCACGACCAGTACGACCAATGCGATGAACGTAATCATCAATGTCAGTGGGTAGGTCATAATTGACAACGTGAACAACATTCGGGATGTCCAAACCCCTCGCAGCGACAGCAGTGGCGACAAGAATTGGGCAACGTCCGTTTCTGAACATCTCAAGAGCACGCTCACGCTCGCGTTGGGTACGATCACCGTGGATGGAGGTTGCTGGGATGTTTTGGTTAATCAAGAAATCCGAAAGAGAATCAGCCATTCGCTTGGTTTCAACGAAAATCAGAGTGAGACCAGTTCCATGGGTGTGGATGATGTCAAGAAGAACGGATCGCTTATCCATGTCCTCAACGTACTCGACCTTTTGAGTGATGTTCTCTGAAGTAGATCCAACACGACCAACAGACAAGAAGATGTAATCCTTCAAGAAATCTCTGGCGAGCATCTGGATGTCGCGGGGGAAGGTGGCGGAAAACATGAGAGTTTGACGAAGTTGAACACCTGGCATATCTTCTCCCTCGACAATTCTTCGGATTTGTGGCTCGAAACCCATATCCAACATACGATCAGCCTCGTCAAGAACCAAGTATTTGATGTTGCACAAAGAGATACGGCCACGCTCGATGAGATCGACAAGACGACCTGGGGTTGCAACCAAAAGATCACATCCACGTTCGATTTGACGAAGTTGAGAACCGATATCGGCACCTCCATAGACAACACATGGTCGAACCCATGATCGATAAGCAAATTTTCGGGACTCCTCGTATATTTGGGAGACCAATTCACGAGTGGGTGCGAGAATGAGCGAGGTTGGGTAAGCCTTGCGTTGACGACCGAAGTTTCCGCCAGCTCCTGCAGGTGGTGCCGAAGGACCGTTGATGAAAGCTTGGGAAAGGATTGGGAACAAGAAACCACCAGTCTTTCCGGAACCAGTTTGAGCACAAGCCATCAAGTCACGACCGCCCATGACGATTGGAATAGAGTACTTTTGGACTGGGGTTGGGACCTTGTAGTGTGCAAGATCGATGTTCTTGAGGAGGTGGTCATCAAGAGGTGGGTTGGTGAATTTGAGGACTGGCTCTGGGACATCGTGTCCTGAAGCCTCGACTGGGATATCATCGTACTTCTCGAAGTTGATACCGGTTTGTTGCTTGGTTGGGTCATCTGGGACACCGAAAAGCTCTCGCTCGATGCGTTGGTTGGCAGGTCCAGCAATGTGTTTGCCATCGACCCATCTGCCATCACCACCGCCTCGGGGAGCGCCGCTGCCGCCACCACCAGAGTTTGGGTTTCCGTAGCTGTTTGGGTTGAAAGGACGAGCTCCAGAGTTATCCCAGTTGTTTCCACCTGGACCGCCGCGTGGAGGAGGACCTTGACCGGGAGTGAAGGCTTGTGCTTGTGCGTTGGGTCCCCAGTTCTGTCCTGGAGGAGGTCCACCGGCATATCCGTTTCTGTTGAGGAAAAAGTCAGAGAATGCTCAAGGTCTACGCGCGAGGCTGTTACGGCGCGCGCCAATTCGATGGATATCAGGATGGGAGTACTTACGTTCCGTTACCAGCCCAGGCACCGTTGTTGGCGGCCATGGGGCCAGGTCCTGGCATAGGCCCAGATGGACCAGGTCCACCGGGGTTCATCTTTCCTCGCATGTGAGGTGGGATGTAAGAGTTGCCTTGAGGGCCATTGTTCATGTTGAGGTTGCCCATGGCATTTGTTACTTGGTCGGCCATGTTGCGTGAGGTTGTCAAGTTTTCGTGAGGCTGAAAGGTGACGTCTTGTTGTAAAATATTATCGTCGCAAATATGGCGGCGTAAAGGAGAAACAGAAAGGTCGTTCTAACGCTCGGAAAAGATCGGAAGATCTAAAAGGAGAGCGTGGAAAGACGAAGCTGAAAAAATCTATCGCGATCGAGACGATTGGAGAAGGAGACGGGTTGCTTCCTTCGGTCTCTTTTATAGAGAGAGGAGATCGATGGTGATACGTGTCAAACCCTCCGAAAGAACAAATTACTTTCAAAGGAAACAAGAGAGGAGAATGGAGTTGTGTATGTGGTTGTGATCGAGGGATCAAGGAGTTTGGAGGAGGAGAGAAAATCGAAAAAGGCGGCCGTCACAAAAACCCTTCGGCCTCGCTTGCGTTTGGCGCTAGTGGCTGTCAATTGGCCCGTTTGGGACAAGGCTCGATTTGTCAGCCTCACGGGGAAGCCTTCACCGCCTGACCGTCACCAGACGTTTTAATCAAAGCGTTCTCTATTGGGTAGGGCTTAAACCTAATGTGGTGATTGATGCTCATTATATCACATCAGATTACTACTTTCAATATTACCCTGTTTGTTAGGTGGTTGTTCTTCTATCATTTGGCCTCAAATAAGCATAGACGGTACCTTTTCTAGAAGCTGAGCAGATTAACCGCATTGGGCATTTTTTGTTGAGACGAAACTAGCTCATTCGACACGACTCATCAACTTAGATCAAGTTGAAAGACTCGTGTAATGACGGGAGTACCTTCCGTCATCCGTACCGAGCTGCCCCCTTGCCCGACTCTTTTTCAACGTCCTCGTTCTTCAACCGAGCATCAAGGTGTCTTACGTTCTACTGCTGCGTATAAACATAGTCTTCACGCATCTAAGTTTGTTGGGTTTGAAGGGGTTTAACTGAGCATCTCTACTTGCGAACATGATCCGCGTCTCCCGAGTCAATTCTACGCGTCATAGAAGTCACAACCTGCTTAATCCCGCGAGAAAATCAATCCCGACTTCTATCCTCTGTCATTTCTTCATCATTTTGGCTTTAAGATTAGACTGGCTTGTCTTTTCCGCTTTCCTGTCAGGGTTATCTCTAGTAACGTCAACTTCAAACTCACCTTTCAGAATAATTCAGCATGTACTCCGTGCTATCAACGAAAAAATCATTATTAGAACATACGGATATACCAAGTGCTAGATCAGCGATTGTAACGAACCGGCGTCAGAATTCAAAAGGGCTGCTCTGTACATACAAGTCTAACATTGTATGAACAGGTTGGGAGAGTCGAAAGGATGTCCTCATGATTCTCCGACTTACTTCGCACAATATAAAAGCTGCACCTTATATGGCCGGTTTCATGCTCGACATGAATTCTGACACTCTGGTACGCAACGCTCATGAAATCTCAGTCTTAATAGCAGTGCGCTACAGGTATAGGAGTCAAAGAAATCAGCTCTTCAGTTAGTAATACTACGCAGAGTGATGCAAACCAACTCAACTTTGGCTAGTTGGTAGAAACAATCTCATCCTGGTTTACCCCACTTTCCAACTAATTGACCCTCCAAATCGTATCTGAGGAATATCCTTTTCTGTATGTTTCAAAGCTGTAGTTGATGAGATAATTTCTTATCACAGATGATTTGTGGGATTGTTGGTGGATGTTCGGATGGTCGGATTGTTTGTGGCATCACATTCACTATAATAACCAAGCATTCCTGCTCTGGATGATTGTTAAAAAAAAGTATTACCTCTCAAGCCATAAATCAATATCCTCGTTCTTACTTTCCCACTCGTCTTTGATTTTTGAAAACCATTTAAAGTTAATCATCGGTGCATCGGGTTACATGTCAGTCATTTCCAAGCGAACCTAGACCAACAAGCTGATTTCTTTGATAGCGGTGGTTCCATACTAACTCAACTCCTCAATGCAAATCTTTGAAAATATCACATTTTCAGTTCTTGTGAGAGGAAAAGACAAAGCCGAAGTCTTTGAAATGAAAGGCGTCAAGGCCTATATATTCGATGAAGTTGAGCTCGAGCTCATCCAGAAAGTTGCCTCTGAACACGATGGTATCTATCTCTGTACACAGTTCTACATCTCAAAACTACTCTATCTTTGAAAGTAGTCATCCACGTTGCGAATAGTTACCACACCACTTCAGCAAAGGCTTCAGTACTCGGTTTTGGAGACAGAAAGAAGACCACCGGCCAAGAAGTTCACTACCTGCAAGTAACTCCTCTGTTGAAACTTCACTCCTACACATCTTAATCCACCCCCTCCCAGGTCACCGGAACATCCGATCTCGCCGACCTCCCCATCTCAAAACGCTACGTCCATAGCCCAGATCGCATCTTCTCGGAAAAAGAAAACATCTACGCCTACGAAAAAATCCGCCAAGCTGCCAATGAATATGAACAACGCGGAACAGCTCTCACAGTAGTAGAAAACGGGCTAGAAGTAGGAGGACAAACCCACATCATCATGTTCCCACTCATCTACCGTCTACGGTTTCAGAATCGGTCTCTTCGGCAAGCTCTCCATCCAAATATCCACCCTCATCCGTTCGGCTATCAAAGCTGGACAGGTAGAAGTAATCGGTGATGGGAGTGGTGTTTGGGATTTTGTTCACGTTGAGGATCTCGCTGCGTTGTATGAAATTGTTGTTAAGAGAGTCCTTGCTGGAAAATCGGTTCCTAGTGGTGAGTAGGGAATTATATTTTCTGGCACAGGGAGGTTTTCTTGGCTTAGTCTCCCGAAAGGGCTTGCTGAAGCGTTGTTCAAGCTTAGGGCTCTTAAAACTGATGAGGTAAAGTCTGTCGGTGTTGAGGAGGCTGTTAGAAAGTGAAGAACTGGACTTCCTTTGGATGGAGTTGGTACGGAGCTTACTTTTACGTCCAAGTAAGTTTCACGGAAGCCTCTTAGATGGAAAATTTACTCATTGAGGGTTATAGTTCCCGCACTTCTGCGGATATTGCACATGAGTTTGGTTGGAAACCTGTTAAGACCGAGAAGGACTTCCAGAGGAACTTTTTTGAGGAGGCAAAGGCGATTGTGGAGCAGAAGTGAAGTGCTCACTCGTGTTTTTACCCGAGGTGTCCGACGCACTCCCATGTTTGAAAGTTACTGGAATCGGGAGGTTGGTTCTCGCTTAAGTAACATTTGTAAATTTGGCTCAATAAGTTTTGAATTTAAATAGGGTCTTTTCCTTTCTCCCGTGCATATAGATACGATCAAATCCCTAGTATACATGTCTTTGTGTATCAAATGACCTCGAGGACTTGATTCTCCTGGAAAAATATATACACTTATCCGTGAATACTTCGTTCAGTAAGTAGTATACCGAAGAGGAATGACTAGCGTTCTTAAGTATCCAAGACAAAAAGACATCATTTCAAATCCCAGGAGGAGGATGTATGACGAAGTTCCCTTCACGGCAACCTCCAATTCCTTGTCATGTTTCTTGTGACGAGGTGTTAGGATCTTCTTTTCCTCCGGCTTGGGGTCTTTTATTGCCTGGGGAAGTTGCTCTGGTTTTACAACCAATCTCGTAGAGCATCCGACTGGTCCCGTAACTTGTGGTAGTTGTTCAATGGCTCGCCAAGCGATAACTTCGGTGGTACTCCTTCGTCCACGCCTTCTGCCCCCCATCCAATCACCTCAAATTTGTTGTTGACACACCGATGAACCCCGTCTCTGACTTCAAGTGGTTGTTCTTGAATCCAAAGACGAAAATTCCAGGTGAGAGGATGGATGATTGGCCTTGAAAAGATATCTCCAGAATGACGAAGAGGTTTCGAGGGGGAATCCAAGGGCAGAGAAAATTTGCAACAGAATGCTTCTGAGTAGAGTGGCCAGTCGGAATTTGCTAATTTTGATTGTGTCTCCGAGATATCTGCGCTTTGGTTATCATCTGGAATGGGTTATTCTTCAGCTACCAGATGGCAAGATGAAACCCTTGGACTTTCGACCTCTCTCCTTTTTCTCGTAGTACTGGACGGCATGGTCGGTGTGACAGACGATGAGTGAGATGGCGTTCATTGTGTGGAAGCAAAACTATCTCCAATTTCTGATTTACTTTGCTCACCCCTAGCGGAGCAACCTCGCGTCATTGCCTTCTTCTTGCCTTCTATTTCCTTCCCAGACCAGTGTGTCTTCGGTTTTTCCGAGGAGAGTTGGGGTCGCGACTCAGGCTATGTGATGCGCCCCGTGAAGTGCTGTTTCGAGGGGCGTGCTTTTGATGATTCTTCGCTGCCTTTTGGTTACTAGTTATACAAACCCACAGTCACTCGAGTGCTAAGCCACCTATACGTATTACAGCCTGGTGGCGTTCGTTAGTTTTGCGCTAGTGATCTTCACTTGTCTATTTTTTCTATATAAAATTATTGAACGGATAAGTAGCACATACACTCTCTAACCAGGACCTAGCTGGTCTTGACTCTTTATATTGTAATATTCTGAGATTATTGAGGTCACTAAACTAAAAAGCTGTTTGCCATAGACAATGTTTGATTTAGCGCATAAGCATTATAAAAGGTGCCATGAAAAATACTGCCAGGGTGTGGAAGAGAATTATTTAGGCATCTTTCTTTTCTAAACCATCAAAACTTCAATATTCTTCTTGATACCCTCACTTAAATAATGTATTCATTTTAAGCAAGGTCAACCAATTCCCACTATTCGAGTAAATATCTCTTCATTTTCATTCCACGACTACAATATAACTGTAACTCACACTCATCTACTTCACTCACATAGACACAGAACTAACTTCCCATTCCCTACCTAGTCATCTTGTCTATAAAAAGCAACGTCCAGTCCTCGGAACAAACACCGCCAGGGAACCCAAACGATCTGACGATGATCATTTTGCCTTCCCTTTTTACACTTTTAGTTCCCAGCATCTCTCTTTCTTCAACTCGCTACGATCATACACAACCATTCTTCTCGCTTTCCATCGGATATGTTTTCAAAAATCGAAACCAACCGGCAAGAAACGACTCGGAAATGTCGACAACAGTAAGTGAATCGACGACAAATTCTCATCACCAGTCAGAGAAGAAGAGCAAAGGTATCAGAGTACTCTGAAGAACGCGTATCATAGCTACGTCCTCCCTCCCTTCCATCACGCCTCTTTCATGACCTTTTCCATGGATCTCTTAACCTTGTCTAGGTCCTGGCATCGGTTCCACAACATTTCAGACTCGTCTTAGTTCTTGAGCTCTGAAACGGCGACATGGACTTTAAGGAGGATATTTTCCCCGTTTCTACTATCTGAGGACTCGTCAGCCGAGTTTTGAAATTGGAATTCCACGGCGCAAAACCTAGTTATCAAATAACAACAACCACGAACACAGATCGGTCTAATAGTCTTCAGCGTACCTAGGGCCAAAAAGTCCTTCTCAAAAAGCCCCTACCACGTGCTGCCCCTCACTGCTTTCTTAGCCCCAACGAGGGGAGGAGATTTCATCACAACGCTTTACAAGCGGTGGCTATTATAATCGCACTGCTTTCTCAGCGTCAACGAAGAGGGAGGGTTCAATGCGGCTGAAAAATAGAAGCTTTGCCCAGTGAGAAAAACATGCACGGCTTTCTTAGCGTCAACGAAGGGCTTTCTCAAACTTGGTCCTACCCGCCAAAACGGCCGAGAGAAAGGCTGTGACACGATTGCGCTGCTTTCTTACCCTCAACGAAGAGGCGCATCTTGCTCAGTCGAAAGTGAAGACAAACTAGGTACCCAACTTCAAGAGTTTCTCATCTTAGACTTATTTATACCTCTCATCAAGCCTAACTAACAACAGCTCTTACTAGTTCTTCAACGAGCTTACTATTCATTCACCTAATTTGAAGGGGGGGGGCACTATTTCCTTAGCCTCAACGAAAAAGTCTCTCGCAAGATTTAGTTGCATAGTATAGGACCTGCCTCTAATTAGCGAACCACCATGACGGACCATCACAGCCCCCTTCATTGACGCCAAGAAAGCAAGAAAGCAAGAAGGCAAGAAAGCAAGAAAGCAAGAAAGCAAGAAAGCAAGAAAGCAAGAAAGCAAGAAAGCAAGAAAGCAAGAAAGCAAGAAAGCAAGAAAGCAAGAAAGCAAGCAGTACAGAAGAAGGCGTCTCCCCTTATAGAAGTCCAACCAATCCAACCAATCCAACCAAGTCCAACCAATCTAACTACACATTTCCCAGCACTACTTTCTCAGCGTCAGCGTCAAAGAAGAGGCCTTCTCATCCTTACTCCCCACAAGAAAACAAAACAGTGCTAAACATCACAAGGACCAACTAATTCTATATAGCAGAAGAAGGTAGGTAGGTAGGTAGGTAGGTAGGTAGGTATTAAAAATGAACCCCCTTTCCACCCCTCTCCCTCTAAGAAACCCAAGCCCAAACCCAAGCCCAAGCCCAAGCCCAAGCCCATCTACACCTCACCAAAGTTCCACCAGAGAAGGAGGACAGAGATAAAAGAGAACTTACTCTACTCTACTCTCCTAATAAAGAAGAGCGGTCCCTTGGGATAAGGCTGTTTCCAACGTCTGCTTAAGGCTATAACCTTGACTTTGTTAGCTGTTGTTAGGTGAACCTCTAACTGGAGCCTTAGAAGCGCTGATTCTGAATATCTTCTCCCCTGGAAAGTCTAACTTCTGATGATTAGGGTTTCACTACGTTCTCAGGGACTACCTTATGCTGGTGCCAAAAAAAACAGAGTACTGCTTTCTTAGCGTCAACGAAGGGCCCTCCTCAGGCCTCAAAATATCTCCCTTGATGTGGGCTGTACCTAAAAATAAAATCACTCCAAACCACTGTACATGCAATTCTCAAAACGAAGCATCACGTCACTTCACATCACAGTGAAACAAAAACCCAAAATTCAACAGATTTTTGAGTTTGATTTTGAAGAGATTGATCAGAATTGGAATTCTATATACACCAAACCAATCAACGCAAAGTAAAAAAGTAGAGAAAAGAGCATCATGACACCATAACTTCATCCCAACCCACTATTGCACCCATCTTTACCTGGTCAAATTTCTTTTGTAATAAATCCTTCCTTCCCTTGCTCTCCTAGTTCCCCAAAAATTTATTGTACCGCCAGCCAAAGTAAGAAGGGAAAAAGAGGGCAAATTAGAAATGACAAAGGAGAATATAATATGACAGGACGAATGCATTCATGTCTACACCGTCGTCTACAGGAGTGAGGAACGCCAACACCACAACGGTGTTTTGTAACAAGCCTTAGAGAGAAAAGGAAACGCTAAATCGCAGCACAAGGAACATCAACTATCAAATCAAACCACCAAGTTGCCTATAAGTTTATCTGCGATAAACGTTCCGAGACAACGTCCATCTCTCTTGCGAGTCTCTCCATTCTCAGGATATCCGCGTCACCGGCGGTAAGCACAGCAACGAGTTCATATTGAGATGGCTTAGAGAACATGGAAGCAAAGTCAAAGACAAACTCCTTCTCTTCCGAGATGGGAGCGGCGGCGATAGGAGCAGAGGCGAAGAGAGCAAAGGTTGGGTCGGCATCGAATTCCTCATCGACGACCTCAACGGTCGTGGTTGGCTCTTCAACGACGGAGGCTTCAGGTGCACGCTCAACAGTTGGGAGCTCGACCTTCTCGTCATCACTGGCGAGAGGAGTGAAGGGGGAACTCTTTCCTGAGAGCATCTCGGTGTCGATGACGGTATCTGGCATGCTGAGAATGGAAAAGACTTGAGGTTGGTAAGAGAAACCACCATCTTGACCCAATTCAAGCATAGAGAAGTCCATGGTTTGTTCTGGAATCAAGGTCATTCCGATCTGTTGGTGGTTTTGCATTTGTTGTTGAGCTGCGTATGGGTTGACATCCTTTCGGACTTTGCGTTGTGGTTGCTGCTGTTGTTGTTGCTGCTCAACACGAGGTTGAGTAACTTGTTGTGCGGTCTGAGCAGCGGCTGGGTTTTGGGAGAGTGTGTCGAGGAAACCAGAGAATGATGGTGATGACAAGAGCATGCGAGTGAGATCAGAGAGACGAGTGTTCTCTTCCATCAAAGCACGGTTGGTAGATCGAAGATCTTGGTTCTCGTTCACCTTTCCAGCAATCTCTCCTTCAAGTTGGCTGATGTATTCTAGAAAATGTTAGCAGTTGATAAGGGGATGGTGAAGTGAATGCTCTTACCCTTGCGCCTGGATCGGAAGGCTCTGGCGGAGACCTTGTTTCTGAGTTGTCTTCGCTCCTTGCTGCTGAGCTTCTTTCCTTCCTCGCTAGCGAGTAATCTCTCATCCTCATCCATCTCCTCATCCTCCTTGCGCATGCGGTGGGCATGCGACATTTGGTCGTGAGAGTTGTCGTTGTCCTCACTGCCAACGCTGTTCTGTCTCATCGAGTTGAGCAATTGAGAGATCTTCTCCTCGACGATGGGATCGGCAGGTGGGTGCGATGCGCGAGCGCGTTGAGATGAGGGTTGTCGTGAGTGACCCATGTTGGCGTTCTGTCTCTGTTGTTGGATGATTTGTTGCTGTTGCTTTTGTTGAGCTTGAGCCTTGGCCAAGGCTTGCTGTTGGTGCATCCCAGGCCAGAGACGGCCAACGTTGCTAGTCTGAGTTGGGAGGACTGAGGCTGGAAGACCGTTGTTCGATGGGGCGATGGTACTTGGGTCAACGAAACCGCTTGATGCTCGATCTGGGTAGAAGAAGGCTGGCTCGGGATTTGGTGAATCGAATTGCATATCAATCTCGGACGGGTTGAATGAACCGTTTCGGGTTGGGGCCGTGTTGAAGTCTACAAAGTCGTCGTTTGGACTGAGGCCCGACATGTAATTGTTGTCGGAGAAGGCATATTGGCTGTTGATGTGAGCGTTGTTTTGGTTGATGGCCAATGTGTTTGCTACGGCTCCCTGTGGAATACCAGTCTGTTGTTTGTACAGATCGTATTGGTGACTAGGACCCGAGAGGGTTGGTTGAGAGTTGGATGGCAGCGATGGTGGTGTATTTGACATGGCTCGGGTTGTGAACTCGCTCTTGGTTGCTGCTGGAGACATGGAAGGCGATTGATAAGACACTTGTTCGTACCCGGAGAAATCGATGAGGGAGTCGAGGGGATCGAGACACCCGTTCTGCGAGTTGGAGGTTGACATGGTCGAAGGGGAGTGTTGCGAAGACACGGGCATTGTGAGTTGAGGTTGTATTTTGTGGTGTCTGCAGGGAGGTATCGAGATGGCGGGAAGGTATCTTGATTTAGGTTTGGGAGAGAGTGTCGGGGAGAGTGGTGGTGTTTGGTGTTTGGTGTTTGGTGGTTGGGTGTGGGGGAGATGTTGAGCGAATTGCGAGAGATGGAGGTGGAAGGGCCGGAGAGGAGAGAGGAGAGGAGACGGGAGGTGGTGCCTGGGTGCCCGGGGGAGGGATCAGGCTCTGGAAAACGAACGCGCGTCCTTCGCTAAGACTGCGGACCGGGATGCGGGCGCAGCACGGAGAACGGTCGTATCGCTCAGGCTCAGGAGTCAGGAGAGAAGTTGAGTACTGCTGCTATCTCCGAATTATATTGAATTCGAAGGTGTAACTTGTTAGGTATGATGAGATAAGAAGAAGAAGAAAAAAGAGTGAGATAGAGAGGCTGTTAAAACAAGAGGAAAAAGTAGTAAGAAAGGAGCAGAAAGTGAAGCAAGAGGCGTGAGAGAGTGGCTCATGGTCGGCGGCTCATTTTCTTGTAACGCCTTCGACTTCATGCACAGCCTCGACTTGCCAGCCCTTGCCAGCCCTTGCCAGCCCTTGCCAACCCTTGCTCTGGGGAGGAAGGTGCGAGCTGAGGACGGCCGCCCACCAGGGCATTTGTGCGCCATTGAGGCTTGGTATCGTCTCGTCTCCCACTGGGAGCCGAGGAGCGAGTGAGAGCCTGAGAGGAGAAGGAGAGCAGGTGCAGACTAAAGTCTAAATAACGCGTGGCAATAATTTGGCCTGCACAATGGCCTGGCCTGGCCTGGGCCTCTTTCTATTCACTTTCTACGAATATCCATTGTACTCCGTACTCGGCTACTTACCGAGAAGTCGGGGAACCGTTGACCTCGGCTCCGACCTACTTTCCCCCGTTCCGTTGGCCGTCTTCCGCCGCGGCCTCATTGGCTCAATTCCATTGGATCTTATCTTTCTCTCCTGACTCCGATCAGCTTGATGGCGGATGGACAGCTTCCACCAAACCTTCCAACACTCTTCTAGCGTATTCCCTCTTTCAGACTTCCACATCACAATTGGATGGAACCATCCGACAACCAAAATAGAAGTACAGTAGCCTGCTTGGTTTCATCTGGGGCCTCGCCGTCGATATCAACGGCATCGTGGAAAGTCGATCGAAAGAATGCATGTTCCGTCATCTACTTCCGCGGTGGGCAACGGGGTGGGTCACTCTGATATGCCATAATATAGGTAGGGCTGTTGGTTGGGAAACCTCCTCCGCCTTCAACCATGTCTTCCAACCATCTTCACAGACCAACGGTGTGTGAAGTTTGATTGATACTTATCAACTCCGCCATCACTTTCCCCGGTTAACATCGTCACCGTTCTAGCGGTCATGGTTACAGACTTCCATTTCTGTGGTTCTGAGAGACTCAATCTAACTGAATATTCTCTAGTCTCGACTTGCGAGAAAACACTCAATTAGAACCACTTGGTTCAGACTTGTCAAACCACCGTTCAACTTAGCACCAACCGACCGATGTTTCACCTTTCCTAAAACATCAGACGGCTGCCAAAACTGACCACTGGTTGATCTCCACCACGAACAACAAGGTCTATCCCTTCCCTCGTTCGTCTAAATATTCTCTGAACGAAAGACTCTTGGACAACACGCACAAACCCACATGAACAAAACTCCATGAGATCTGGGACAGCAAGAACCAGTAGTTTTCTCTTTTCTCCCCCAGTCTAATCTTTCCATCTTTCCTGACAGCACTTCGTTTTTCCAATCCACAGCTTCTATCTCCTCCCGGAGAATCTAAAGAACATTCCAAAGCAAATCACACCTTTCTTATCAAAAACAACTGCCATCCATGAGTCCCGGGTCAGGGCACGGAGTATGTGGATCCAAAAGAGTCCCAAAGCCCGTGGCCAATTCCTCATCAAAAATAGATGGGGATGGTTATGATCTTCTCATTCCACATCCCCACCAAAAACCGGAAGTTTCAGAATCTCATTCCAATGCCATCACTCTTATCCCCGACGATAAATCCCCGACGATGAGATCCGTGTAAGATCCAACCAAGTTTCGAATTTTCGCCTCCAGTCAATTAATCAAAAGTTCGTTTCCCTCTTTTCCCCACCATTCAAAATGTTTTCGTTCGGGTGGCGAGAGGACAGGAGACTGGAGCATGAACATCTCGTCCGTCCCCTCAAAGAGAATTTGGGGCAAGGCAGATTCTTGAGATCTCGAGGCATTAACACCAGGTTCGTTGACTGAGCTACTTCGAGAGGTATTGTGTTGTCACAATTTTCTTGCATCACGGCAATGCTCTACCGCATTGTCATCCGTTCTTTAGTTTCTGTCCTGCTTCATTTCAAGATGGTTGACCAAGAGACACCGTCTCTCGCTAACCCCATCGCTATCTCCGAAGCAAGAAACGAGACATTCCAAAGGACCAAGACATCATATCGGTACTGGAACCAGGAACCAAGCTATCGAGGATCATCCAGGAACAATATCGAGGGAAACGTTATTTATTGAAAGATCGACAGAGCAGCATTCATTGACCATCACTCTAAAATTTCCCGACTCGCTAGTATAAAACTCAATTTCCCCCCTGGAGCTGCCGAAAATCCGAGTCGAGTGCCGAGACTTGGAAGCTTGAATTTTGATAGAGGCGCCGGGAGAGAATAATCCCCGTTCCGGTGCTACTTCAAACGGGGTTAGGTTTTTTTTTGTAGAGTGATGATGCTGTTCGCTGATGGATAACGGCAATTGTTATAGGATCGAGAACGGGTAACGGCTTCAAAGGCCTCACAGCTGAGTAGTCCGAAAATCAACGCTCATCGACGAATTGATTTCTAAATATAGAACTCCCGCTACAGTTGCCTCTCTTTCTCTCGTGTGCGAATTTTTGCAAAATAAAAACCATTCAGAAACAGAAAAAATACAAGATATTAAAATATAACAAGTGAAAATAAACCTTCTTTGACTTTGACGTCAAAAGGGAAAATCCCAGATTCTTCTCATTAGATAATTGGCGATCTAACCAATGACAAGTCATTTTCGGAATACTAGTACTTCGTCCCAGGCGTAACAGCCCATAGCGGGACCCAGCCTGCGAAGTAGCAATGAGCTGAGACGAGTTTTGCTAAATCCCCTGACCCTTTTGACTAAATCGCCTGATCTAACTAAATTAGGACGTTTTCCGGTCCTGAACACTACTAAAGTGCAGAATCATATATTACTATCCCTAATCCCTAGCCCTAACCTATACCCGATCCCTAACCCTAACTAACCCTAACGTCTAGCCACTAACCCTAACCTCGAAAACAAGGTCACTATCCCTTAGAATAGAGAATTAGTGTTATATAAGCCTGATAAGAGTGCCTAATCGGGTTAGAGTCAGGCGATTTAGTCAAAAGGGTCAGGGGATTTAGCCAAAGCCGCTGAGACTCTGAGAGACTGGGATAACGTGGATGGATGGTGGGAAGATGAGGGGGCGGCCTGGGGTTCCGTTGGTCTCATTTCATTTCCTTTGGTTGTTTATGTGCGCTCGTTTTTGTTTGTTTTGCACTGCACTGCCTCGATGAGACTTTTCGGGGAATGAGATGGCAATAGTTGTACTCGGTAAGAACGGACGGGATTTCGGGAAGAGGATCGGGTTCTCGGAATCTTTGGACGGGACCGACGATCGAAGCGATGATGTATGTGTTACTCGTAGGTACCGAGAGTCCAGTCTCGTCCTTTTAAAGCTCTTCCCATATGTTGCTATCTCGCATGGGTAAGTAACGTCGAATCGCTGTTCTTGGTACGACTGTCTCGCCGCTGGCTCCGTACCTGAAAGAGCGCGGGAGTTTATCACCCCTGTCTCACTACAGACTATTTGTTAGCAGACTATCTCGTCCATTCTCAGGATCTCTTTTATGAATACCTTAGCGACCCCTCGTCACGGTGAGAGTACTAGTACCACTGCGCAAAGAAACATCTTCCAATTTCTGGCAAGCGAAGGGCGACGTGGCTGCTTACTACGTTGCGATTATGGTACTGTACTTAGGTTGGGACGCGTTGGGACTACTGTCTCCTTTCTAAGACCTCCACCTCCGCGATACATGTTTGGCGACAAGAAATGGCATATGTATATATATACATATACGATATATATATATATGGATGGGGAGAGGAGGGGGGTTATAGCCTGGAAGTAGCGAGAGTCGTCCCTTCCTTCCCTCCTCAATCTCGTCGTCTCTTGGCGAGGGAAGGAGCGACCTTGACTCCTATGGTCTGGTCGAGGTTTAGTCACAATTCGGCTCCCCAAAAAAGAAAAAAAGCCGTCATCGCACCCCATTCTACAGATAGCTCGTCGGTGCCTATCTACTCCTTCCCAACTTCCACTTGAAAAATCAAACGAAAATCAAACGAAAATCCAAAAAAGATCCATCGGCTGCTAATTAGTCCCCAACCCCGAAGATTATAGTTTTTCAAGCTGCAGCTGTGGATTTATTAAAGTTTGACGACTATACAACTCTCTCATGTTCCGAAATCCGACGATTCAACAAACACATCACATCCACACGAGTCAGTCCCCTCTCCCTCCCACCTCAAAAATGATCTATCATAAAGCTGCGAAGTGCAACAAAACAATTATTCCATTTCTATTTCGCTCTCCCTTTGAATGGCCCATTTGGGAAGGATGCAAGTATCAATGTCTCATCTTTGGGACGCCACCATTTGAGAAAGTCCTTGACAGGCGAGAAAAAGGAATGAATTGTCTCAAGCGAGCAAGTCAGAGGAAGAATAGGGGTGTTATTGGTCTCCCTTTTTGAGGCTGAAGACGCCTTTCATTCCAGATGCGATGGGCCGTCGCGTTTGGGGGGTAGGTACGCGATTTATTTTCTGTCAATATGGTGGGTGTCCTCCCGTTTTGTTTTCATTTCTCGTCCTCCGTTTTTCGGATTCTAGTCTTCTCTTGTGTTTTGAGCGGTACATGGAGGGGGGCTCAAGATGAGGGCTATCGCGACTGAGATCCAATCGCTCAACTGGCGAATGATCCTCGTTGTCACGATTAGTTTTATGGGATTTTATTTCTTGATTGTGGATGAGGGGTCATCACAAGCACCTGGCTCGGAGTTGAAAAGTCCCAAGGCTGTTGCGCCTATACATCGATCTTCGAAACCGACGATTGCGAAAGCAGGAGAAGGGAATGAGGCGGGACCGGCAATGGGGAAGGAGAAGGGAGGACCACGGAAGGATGAGTGGAAAGAAGTAAAGGTTGAATCGAAGGTTAAAACAGAGTGGGATGATCGATTTGAGGGTGTCGCGCCGGTGGAAAATCCCTATCCTGTTTTGGGGGATCAGTATGATTCGCCTTTTGACGCGATTCCTGGACGACTGAGGCCTGGGGAGGGAGGGGAGGAGAAGTTGGAATTGGCCCCTGAGCCTCTCGCTCAACCAGAGAAGCCAAAGGAGAAGCAGAAACCAAAACCAAGTCCTAAACCGAAAGAAAAGAAACCAATCCCAATACCCGATTCCTTCAACGAGAAACCCAATACCAACAACGAAAACCAACCTCAACCTCCCTCAATCAAGCCCCCCTCCGAACACGCAAAGGCCCTACAATCCAAAGCCGCCTCCCTCCCCGTCCCCACTCTCACCCCCGAACCAACCCAATTCTCCCCCGAAGACCAACAAGCAAAGGAAGATTACAACTACATCGCCATCTGCGTAGCCCTCAAAAATGTGCCCCTCGATCTCCCCGAATGGTTAATACACCATTACAACCACCTCAGCATCCACCACTTCTACATCATGGACGACGGTTCCAACCCTCCTTTATCCACAATTCCAACGATCAACCTAGGTGTCCCGCCTGGAGCTGTGCATTTCGATTATCAGGATCAGAGTAGACGCGGGAAAGGACATTCACAGCAATTGCTTATTTATCAAAGATGTTTGGATATGTGGGGGGATAGGCATAGGTGGATGGTTTTCATCGACGGTGATGAGTTTCTTGAGATGACCGCTGGGAATGAAACTTTGTTCTCCTTTCTCAAGGAAAAAGAGCAAGAGGGTGTAGGAGCTGTAGCGGTGAACTGGAGGATGCATACTTCCTCCGGCCTTCTCACCCGTCCCGAGAGCGTCAGGAAGGCTTTCACGGAGTGTATCTGGGATGGACCGGGGAGTAATAATTCCCATGTTAAGAGTATTGTGAGGACGGATGTCGGGGTGAAGCCTAGTAATCCGCATTTATGGTATTTGGAGGAGGGGTATAGGACGGTGGGGGAAGCCGGGGATTTGGTTGAGAGTGAGGCTTTTAGGGTGTCTATTGGGAGGAGTAGGATTGCTTTGCATCATTATGCGGGGAAGAGTCGGGAGGAGTATGAGGAGAAGATGGGGAGGGGGAATGCTATGGATGGTATGTTTTTTTCTTCTCTTCGTTTTCTTTCTCGACTTCCTCGTTTGGTTCTTGGTTGGGATTGAGTAAGCTATCGATTTGCAACTTACTCAGCTTCTCGTGGTGGCGGCCAAAAACCTCGCGAGGAAAGAAATTCGATTCCGCCACACGAACTTTATGACAAACCATAGTCATGATTTGGGGGATACTTGCTGACGAGGTGTTATAGATCCTAAAGGAGAAGCTTTCTGGGATAGTCTCGAACATAAGCTTCCTCACGTTGGATGTCCGGAGATGGCTGAATATGATCCTTGACACTTTGTTCTTCGTGAATATCAAACTCTCACATAAAAGAGAAAACTCATGTATACATTTCAACAGCCTAATCGAGAGGGAACTTCTCCTCCTCATGCAAAAATGCTAATTGTTCGAGTTTTTACCTACTGGAATCACTAATACCCCCAGCGAATCCATCTCCAAAAATTCGGTAGTAAATATACCTTTCTACACACAACGAGAAAGTAACAACAAAAATAGCAAAGATTCACAATAGCTGAACTAGGACTTCTTCAATCTCTTCTTTTCCTTTTTCCGTAAGAAACATAGGTAGGCTTTGCTCCGAGTATACCTCCTTTGCTTTGATTATGCGCACTAGTCTAGGTTGATTACACATTATCTGAGAAGGCTTAGAAGAATAAGAAGCCCTAACTTTCCATTCTTCTAAACGTTGGCGCATAATATCCTACGTTGTCGCGAAAATCCCGAGTCAATGGAGGCATGGGACGTATACAGAGCAAAGCTCGGGATTCTTATAAGAGACTATTCACCCTACCTGCTCTTCAATGACCAAGAATAAACACTGGTCCTTTATGTCTCTGTGCTAAATCTTATCAATTCTAGGACTTCTCGGCGATTTTGTTTTTGTTTTTTTGGGAAGTGCTGTCGCTTGTTTTTGATGATACACTAAGAACCTTTGCTTTTGAGAGGACATCTTAGGCGCGGCGAGAAGAATAGAATTTCTTCTCGTGTTAGATGGTTTCTGGATTCGTTGGTCAATTGGCTGGGCTGCTTTCCCTGGTCTTTTCCCCTAATTTTTGACATTGTTGGTGTGTGTATGGACTGTAGGGTAGGGAGTGTGCGGTAGTTATCCGATTTGAGTTTTGTAGTAGAGAGTCGTTGAATCTTAGGACAGGCTGGATTGGGGGTTGGTTTTGAGATAGTATCTTGGTTGGGATGGATGGGTTGTGTGAAGTGGTTTGGAGATTTGGAATAGAGGGATGGAGCTCTGGTATATAAGGGAAAGAAGTTATTCAGCTGTATGTGCTTGGGGATATATATTGTTATATTAAAATTGTGATTATTATACCTTCGTTAGATATCGTTTTAGATAACTGGATTTCTGCGAACTGGCTGGTGAAAGGTGTTTATTGCTAATCAGAGTAAGTGAAGCTATTGTATGGTTTTAGAATACCGTAGTAGTGTAGATTCATAAAAGCAGCGGGTGAGATGGATTTTGTAGTAAAATGAGGAGAGTTGGGTGGGTTGCACTCCTTCTCTTCCTTGGGTGTTGGTTGGTCTAGGTAATTCTTAGGGTTTTGAGGATCACTTCCCGTGGCATAAGCGAAAAATATCTTTTCTACCAGGATTAGAACGGCTTTAAGACAGTGAAAGGGTTCTAGGCTCTTGCTTCCGAAAGGTGGTGGGGTTCGGTGCTTTTACCCTACCACTGTCCACCGCAAATTAAACTCCACATCAAGTACAGGCATGAACGAAAAGAATGCGAGGGAATTGCTTTATGCAGTTACATTTTAGGGCTTGAGTGGAAACTTGAGCATATTGGTCCATGTATTGTAAATTGAACTCAAGTTTGTTTTACCGTCGAACAATATTTCACAGTCACAATTGAGAGATTAGACTTGGCTGGAAATATACTTGTTCGGCAAGCGCGCCCACTTGAGTATATACGGCTTCTCGCTATGTACCGAGACTCTAGGACATTACCCACCAAGGACGCCTTCTAGTGTCAGAGCTCTCTCCTCTTATTTAAGAATCATATTTAAACAAACTCCAACGTAACACTTGAGTAGGTCTCGTAAAATTAAGATCCCCCTATAGCACCCTCTCCCCCCCCCTCAAATATCTTGACAAGCGACAGTAAAAACAAAATCGACAATAGAACAAACCTTCAGAACCAGTATTCTTGTAAGTAAACACCGATGAAATATAGATAATACGTGGTATGTTCGATGTAGCCAAGCATAGATTCCCTTGATATATATAAATTCTAGTGCTACTCTGGTATGACGGTTTCGCCAAAACTTAGCATATGTTCCCAGTCATTTTTAGGCCTCTGGTGCAGCATGACTTGTAGTTCCATGCCATCATATTCTAGACTCGAAATCTCACACTCCTTGTAGACGACCCTGGCTGATATCGGTTTTCGAATAAAACAATTAAAAAAGAATAACTTAACGGAGAGAATAGTAAAATTGTACAATTCTCCGAGAGGAAACAACTACTACGAAGAAACCTAAAACGCGGAATCCATGTATTATGTTCTCTGCAAATAATGACTTCATTCAAACAGCTTCTACCGAAAGAGTTATTGTCCCTATTTTATTATTTAGGGTACATCTAAAAAATATTCACTGATTGATATTGTTTTAAATGTCTCAAACAATTGATCTAATTGTTCGAATTGAGGTCAAATACTCAAGATGAACTCCTTTTGATTCATGTAGAGCAATTTACGTAAGTTGTATGTTTTAAATTGATTGTTCTACATTATTTGGAATATCGTTTTCAAATAGGTGTAAGAAACCTGGCTGTTACTTCGAGAACAGCTGTCGACTTAATAGTGGCAACAACACCAGCACTAGTGCAATTTAAGTATTATAACTACATCACGAGTGAAAACTGAACTATACTCTTTCTATCCCGAGAAACACATTGTATGCCATGCCCTCTTAGCTGAGAGGTATTGTTAAGAAAACCGCAGGCGTTCTCAAAGCAAAGCCTAGGTTTCTTACGCCGAACGAAAAATGGATTTTTAGAAATGTCATTAATAAATAAACTCTACTCCTTAGATATAAACACACATGTAAGTTTATCCACATGCTTGTGCAACTGAGCTCTACTAAGTTTCCATAGGGAATACTTGTCTAGTAACTTTCCTACTCTCTAAATATAAATGTTCTAAAACCCTGTAACAAAACATATAGCAACACATCTTTCTAGACTATTTTCTCCTCTCCACCCGGCCAGCTCTTTCCCTCTTGAAAAACTCGGCCAAAAAATTGATATCGGCAGTAAAACAAAATCGACAGCAATATAAGCATTTAAAACTACGCTCTTATAAGTTAAGATAAATAAATGTAGAAGCCTGTACCTACTTCCTAAAATTTCAGGTGATAGCCGAAGTGGATGAGGTGCAGCTGTTTGTAGGCATTGCAAGCCCACAATATCACCCTCTCTTCGTTCGATTTTGCAGGTAATTCCATGTCCGGTTAAGATTTATGAAGCCTAAGGTCTCGAGGTCGGGGAAGTATCGGCAAGAGAGTGGAAGTCTGTGGACGACATTTATAGTGGCTATTTTTATTTTCTCTTTTACATTATTAAAAGTTTGAATAATTAATCTCTATCTTGAGAGAAATATCCATTCCGTTTCAAAAGTGTGTCACTAAACCAGTTTTTTCGTAAGAAGGATCATTTCTTAATGTTCAAAAGAATCTAGTACAATCGTAGCCATTTTCCTACAAATTTAAGAGAAAAAAGGAATCGTGCTGAAGAGAAATAGTCAATAATTGCTCTATGCCGGATTTTCGGAGGAGGTACTATATGTTCGGCGTTTGCTTAGATAGCAAGAGGTCAACTCTCTTAGACATGCTAGCATCCAGAATCAATAGCGCAAGTTCACTCTGTGCAGGTTTTGATGGGTCAAATACTCTTCCTTCTAATATCTAGCATCTCTTATTCAGAGAAACGAGCATTACAGCACACACATGCGGTTGTCGTGTACAGCTTCTTCATAATCCTTCCTCTTCTCACAAACCGAAAACTGTTACCCTTACAAAAGAAAAATCTACTCTTTCCGCCCACCTTTTAATTGGCGAATCACATCAAACAAAACGACAGCAACAACAAAATTTTTGGTCCAGGACTTTTGGGAGTCGGGATAAAGAGAGACAGAGCTTTGTAATTATTCTCCGGAGTTGTTCTAGTAGAAGTGCGAAGTCTTCCATCTCTCAGGGGCGTCGATCCATCTTTGAGAATCGTTAGATTTCGTCGGCCGCTTTTTCCTGTAGGTTCATCAACACTCTACTTATGCCTTTACGGCATCCCGTATGTACCAAAAGTCGGAAACGACTAAATCGCAAATCGTAAATCGTAAATCGTAAAGTATTACTTTTTATAAGTATAAATATATATTTTTTAAATTTAAGTTCTCTCTCCCTCCTTCACCCCTCCCCTCCTCTAGACTAGACACTATAGATAGTCTTAACTATAGCAACTAAATAGAGGATAGGGAGGGAAGACGAGTATTATATATATAGTAGTAATATCGCCTCTTTATTCTCTATCTCTATTACCTAACTCTTATCTTGTATTCTTTCTATTATTTTTAGATAAATAAGAGAGAAAGAGAGGAAGAGGGAAGAGGGAAGAGGGGAAGAGGGAAGAGGGGAAGAGGGAAAGAGTAGGGGGAATGTTTACTTTAAACTCCCCTTACCTACGCTAGGAAAAACCTTCTCCTAGAATGTTTACTACCTCCCACTCTCTCCTTTGCTTACCTCCTTACCTTACCCTCATTCTTCTCCTACTCTCTCTTATACTCTCTTAGTATACGTAATATATACCTAGGTAGAAGAATAGGATAGAAGAGTAAGAGAGCAAGAGAGTAAGAGAGCAAGAGAGTAAGAGAGCAAGAGAGTAAGAGAGCAAGAGAGTAAGAGAGCAAGAGAGCAAGAGAGCAAGAGAGTAAGAGAGCAAGAGAGTAAGAGAGTAAGAGAATAGGATAATATAATTTAAGATTTACTATATCTATTAACTTGTAATTTGCGATTTGCGATTTGCGATTTGCGATTTAGTCGTCGTTTCCGACTTTTGGTATATACGGGACGCCCTAGCCTTCAACTTTTGCATACAGGAGGAAGGAGGAGTACTAAGATCTTACAACACTCTTTATAGAATCCATTGGGATGCTCATGTCTGACTCGAATTTTCGCGGGAATTATGCCTGGGAATGTACCTCACCTGGGATCGGCACCATGATAAACGAAACGAAAGCCTTGTACTGAGAACTATAATATATTTTGTTTGCTGACAGTGGGTCCATCCACTCAACGCCCCAACTCCCAAAAAATGCCAAACAATGCTTTAGCAAATGCAGCAAAAGGCAAACAATCAACACTACATTCCAATATTTCCACGTTTCCCACCTCTCTTACTCCTCTCAATATGCCCTTGTAACACCCGTTTCGTCTGCGTCAAACTCCTCTTCTGCTTATACTTCGCCTTTCCAAGCGTCATCATGAAATTCTTCTTTCTCGATTTCTCCTTATTCGTCGAACTCTTCCCCTCAGCATCCTTCTTCGATCTTCTCAGAGCTTGTGTACTCTTATGTTCACCTCTCTCGCCCTTACCCTCACGAGCCAGCGCAATCATCTCCTCCTTGGTACTCTTTCGAAGCTTGGAGAATCCTTCGATTTGCTCAGCTGTGAGAGCATCATCTGCATGACGTGCGAGTTGTTCCTTGATGCGATCAGATTGGGCCTTCGTTTTAGCGCCCATGGTTTTATTGATGGAGGCTTCGAGACGGAGTTCTTGGAGTTTAGCGAGATCAGCCGGGGTGAGAATTTTCGTGGTTGCGAGTTTGGAGATTTTCTTTTCGAGGTCTTTGTCGGCTTCTTTCATTTCTACGTCGGGTCTGGGTGTTGCGGATTTGTCGAGTTTGACTTTCTTGGCAGCTGGTCGGTCGTCTTCGCTGTCACTGATGTTGATTTCCTCGTCACTCTCAACTGCGATCCAGCCGCCTGAATCGTCGCTGGCATCGGACTCTGCGTCCCAATTATCCCAACCCGCTTGCTCCTCTGCTTCATCCTCATCATCGTCTTCTTCGTCTGTACCCAATTCTGGCAATCCTGCTTCGGCACGTTTTCGTTTTCGCTCGTTGGATTTCCACTCCTCAAGCAATTCGATTCCTTCAATTCCACCAACTTCGTCTTCACCAAACCTTCGCTCCTTGATTGTACCAGCCTTAATACCCATTGTTGCCTTCTTGCCTCTGTCCCTCTTCTTCAAAAGATCTGCTCCAACCTCTCTGTACAGAGATAACAGTCCCTTTGCCGCCATCATAGTTCCCTTATCCTTACTCTTTCTGTACATGACCAAATCTTGTAACAGGGTGTCACTCATCGCTAATGGTTGACGAACACAAATTTCTCGAATTGCATTCAAACCAGCTGACGCTACTTCTGATGCAGATGCTTCTGAAACGAACTCATTGGCGATTTTTTGTACAAGAGGCTCGATAGCATCCGGTGGTACCAGGCTGTGCGTTGCTTGAGCGAGGGATGCAAGGAATGATGTGACTTGAGGTTGGCGAGGCGTAAGATATTTGATGAAGTAGGAGTATAATTTGATGACAGTCAACTTGTGTAATCCCACAAGTCGCGATACCAATTGCAGAACGAGTAATTTCTGGTCCAGATTGAGTTTCGACTTGCCATTGTTCAAATGTTTCGAGAATAGTTGTTCGGCGAATCCTTGGGGGTCGTGTAATAAATGTAGCGCAGAGAAGTTCAGAGGATGTGGTGCATTCTTCTTTTTCACATTCTGCTTGACCTTCTTCACAGCTGCCTCAACCGATTTCTTTCCTTTCCTGGTCTTCTTGTTGATACCGATTTGATGCTTAAGTTTCCCCACGTCGATTGCTTCGTCGTCACTGCTCTCGTCTTCAAGCTCCTCTCGCTCCTTATCGCCACCCAGAAAGAATCGTACACCACCTCCAATAACCTTCTCATTATCCGCCAAACTCGCCTCCTTCATAATTTCCACAGCTTTCGCATCCGTCCAAATCTGGCGCTTCCATAACTCTCTCGTAATCTTCACGGCCCATATTCCTTTTGACGATGTTCGATCGGAGGTAAGCAGGTTGAAAAGCGCAGTTTGTATCGTTCGATTTAAACGGTGGTTTATGGACTTTTGATTCGAGGTTCGCAAGTCGGAAAGAATTTTGGTAAATAAAAGTGATCGTAACGTCTTGCTAGGTGTGGCCACGAGAATTGGGAAAAGAGTATTGAGAAGACTCGACGAATCTATAATTTCCTTCCGGCGCAATAGAACCAAGCTGCCCACAATCTTCTCCCGCAATTCGCTTTCCAACTGAGCATGATGTAATGTGAGGATCGTTTTCAGGTCTTCGGGGAATTCTGCCGTGTCTTCGGGGAAACAATCTGCGACATGCGCAACGAAATCGATGAGGTTTCGAAAGGATATGATGCCGCTCGAGGTCGCAGTGGTTGGCGATGCCATGAAGATATCGCGCTGGGACTGGTACTGGCCATATTGATTGAGAAAATCTTCGGTATAAGATCTATACAAGTATTAGCAAATCGATCGACTCACAGGTAAAGTGAGGGGGAGCTTACTTGGGATCACGACCGATTTTGTACTGAAGATTGGGCCTGGAAGCGTTAGTTGGGAGGCAAAAATAGTACTTTCCGGGGCCCATACAGATCTGCATCAACTTTCTCCAGAGCGCCGACACGTTTCTTCGGCATTGCGGTGTTTATTGACTTGGTGATTGAGCGTCGTACTTTTTGGTGGCATGAAGCTACAAGTCGACAAGAAATCTTTCAAAAAATGTTATCGCTAGCGCAAGAAATCCCTACTAGCCCCATTTATCTGCATCACGTGCCTAGCCCCATTGCGGGGTTCTCAGTCAGCCCAGTGTCTGGACTCTTTTCATCACTACAACCTCAATCATTATCGCTCAAAGTCATCATCGCCAATTCTACTAGTAGGAAATGGAATAGTTGGAACCTTTGTTTCCACTACCCCGACTAGAAATGTTTGCGCACCCAGGCATTAATCAGTGTTTGTGGAAATAATACTCTCAATCGCCATGGTCTTGCGAATCCTTTTTCTAATATTTTGAGATTGCATTTCTAGTTATTCCCAGATTCTCTTCGTGAACTTCAAGTTCCCTTACAAGTTTCCTGACAGGATCCCGAGCTACCTCATCCCCCCAACTCCACCTTGTCCAAGACAACATCCTTGATATAACCCGATGTACTGGATTTCGTGATGGATATATGACCCGAGATATCGTCCCCGAGAGGAATCTGGTAGTGATCGATACGTGTGATGGTGGCAGAGTGTTGACTGAAATATTCGAAAGGGAAGAAATTTATTGCAAGAGAAGTCCAAATCTAAAGCGATTGTGTTCCTCGAGAGTAGAACCTTTCAAGGGTCGAGAGTTTCGCCGAAGAACGAATGAATGATCCCAGGAGGTCCAGAATCCCCCTTTCCAACCTTTCTGGTGACTTTGTATCCCTTTCCAAGACAGAAATCGCATTTGCCAATGACAATTCTTTGTGGTTCATGAAGACATTCCTCTGGTGGACAACACATGCCGCTGTTTCGATGCTTATCGCATACACCTTTCAAGGCAGGATTCGTGTAATGGGCGCAGCGACAGAAATATTGTTGGATATAGCGGCACATGGTGGAATTTGAGGGTGGAAGTGGAATTTTAATGGTGGGAGCTGGGTTGTGGTTTTCAGACATGGTGGGCGCTTAGATGTTCTTTGGATGAGGTAAAGGACGCTACCGAGAGCTCTGTACTAAAGCTTTCTATCTGACGAGATATATACTGACAGGTTGCGTTAGCTCATTCCCCTTGAGTCACACTGAAATCTGGAATACAACAGCGTGAAACTTCCCATTCACTAGCTGTATTCGGTCAAGTGTGGTTATGACAGGTATGAGAATGGAAAGGTACTCACCTAAGTTAAAGAGACCTTGTTCCCTAGCTGTAACCAGGTCACTTCTTGTGTGGTGATTGCGAATTCTTTGGTTTTTCTTGTCGTTCCTTGTCTCTCCGCTCCGTTCTCATCCATTTCTTCTCCATTGCCAGTAAGCAAGTCTCCTCTTTGTCGTCCAAACAGTCATCGCACATGGTATTACATGTTAACACGGCATCTTCGCTGCTGTATTTGTGGGGGCAATTGAAACCATTGCGCTTCGCAAATGCACATGGCTTGGCCTCGTATGTTTTGTCTTCGCAGATCTACAGAAGACTTAGTGTATGAAGCGGAAGCTCAAGGAAGCCCACATACGCAATGGAAGAGCAGGGTGTATCTGCACATTGTTCTAGCTAGGGGTCCAATTGCGCTCTTGCAAAAACAATGGCTTGGCTGTGTTGGAAACAAATTTTGAATCTTTTTGGTGTGGTGGTTTTTAGAAACAAATTGGGACAGCGTGGAGAGCTGCTCTGACAAAAGTTCCTCTGAACAAGCTGGAGAATCTTCGGCATGACTTTGAGGTGTTTTGTCATTAGTGTCAAAGCTATGACTGGATTATTGGTCCTACTGCTTAGTTCTTCTAAGGTTATGATGTCTTTAGGTTTCCTTTTGCCTTTGATTTTGCGTTAGAACACACTATTCTCAGCAGGATCAGGAAGTTCCTTATGATTGGTAAAGGCAAAGCTTATACCAACTTAGACACCTTTAAGCTCTTGCACTTTGTGGACAAACTCATATCGCTAGGTCACCTATCACTTTGTACTAGAAGGTACGTAGAATCCAGACCTGGATTAATAATAGCTTCTCAGTTTCCCCTAACCTCAAATCAATGCTAACGTGCTTTCAGGACCTTTCCATCCATATCTCCAGAACAAACAAAGTCCGCGTTACCATCGGGCACGATTGCTACTAAGGGCTTCAGCATGTGCGTTTAGAAGCAACAGGGAGATGGCAGAAGCTCGAAGAAAATCCACACCATCTTATGTACGCAACACCCGTCCCCAACCTTTCTCCCCCTTCTCCGCTTCCCTTCATCCCACCTCAATCAAGTTCCATCATAACTATTCTCTCCCGCCGCTTCTCCCTATTAGTTATCCTCCTCTCATTCTTCTCCCTCTCCTCCCTCTCTGCCCGCTCCGCTCTAATTGCTTCAATTCTCGCCTTCCTGTCCCGCTTCTCCCTAAGGATCTTAATCCGTCTCCCTGCAAAATCGAAGCAGAACCCAGCCTTAACGAGATCCTCCTCTGCCTTATCTTCAGCGTGGAATTCGCAGAGTGGTGCCCAACTCAGTTCGAGGGTGAGGAACTTTTTTCTCCAGTCCACGGGACAGTCGGTGTCGTTGATGCGGGCTTCGAAACAGCGCTCGACTGGGTGGTGGGTTATACAACCGCAGCCCTCGTGCTCGTATTGGATGTATCTGCACATTTTGGGTGAGGGGTTGGCCGTGCTTTGGAGGTGGTACTTGCGGTCGCTAGTAACGAGGGGAAAGCGCAGAGGCGATTGCGAAAGCGAAGGTTTGTGTTTGACAACAGTGGTTTTGTGAAGAGGTCGGAGAGATGACTTGTAGTTTGAGACGGGGGTGTACAGGTTTGGGCAAGCTACCAAGCCTTAACTTAGGGCGTGGAGTCGCTCTTGTGATTGTCGGCGGAGAGGAGATCGATCAGGTGGTCTGCAAGGCAAGTCTGCGAGGGTTGATGAAGATTTAGCGAAGCTCAAGTGTGAAGAGAATGCACGAGAGGTCGCAAGCGCTACCTTGCGCTCTCTCGAAGGTTCGAAGTCGGCGATTGTGTCGAGTCGATTCGCGGAGTTGTTGTTCCAAAGCTGAGGTCTCAACCGATGTGCTATGTACTCAACCTTGCACTTCCACCATGACAACCCCTGCCTTGATGATGAATAGCTATTGGTTGGCGCTAAGAACCGCTTTCTTTTTTGTTGCATGTCGCACATACGCTTGTATTTTTTTAGCGTCTTCTGGGTTGACAGGGGGCCTTGATTGGTTTATTTGAGGATGTGGTTTTGTATGGCATTTTGCTTTCTGTTTGCGCCTCGAGCTCTCTTGCTATCAACACCTGTTCAAAGTGTGTTTTAATACTTGTAATATGTTGGCAGATAGTATGACTATCGAGTCTAGTTGAGTGTGTCTTAATTGATTACCTGCCACTTGCGTTGTGTTGTTTGCGCCTGGCCCAACCATCTCGTTCAACCAACTCCTCAAAGCAACTTTGCGCCTCGAGCTATGGAGCCATCAAAACCACTTCAACTTTGAATCTGAAACTTGGAAATAGTGCTCTAAGGCTATCACTAGCACGAAATCTGGCAGCTTACTCTGCGAAGCCGTATGGCGTTCGTTCTCATCGCCGGCGCAAGTTGCTTCTATCTCCCTCCTCACTACCCACCGGCCACCTCAAAAGCCTCTTTAATTCACCCCAGACGCACCCCAGACGCACCCCTGTCACACTAAATTAAAGTTTCAGCCCCTGTAGCCACGAGTTCAAAGCTAGTACACCTCAAAATCGCTGCTTTACCACCTTGCTTCCTCGACAGACTCACAATTAAGAATTTGTTAGCAACAACACCAAAGGTCGACCACCTTCGAATTCCTTGTTATTATATAAATATGGTTGCCCCAGAGATCAGGAATAACCTCAGAGTTTATTTCTGAAATAAGTGTTGTGGGCGCAAAGTTATTCGCAATGCGCCTTTAGGCCTCAAAAGCGGCTCTCGAAATTATTTTGCGATGTGCAACAAAATCATTTAACCTTCTCGCCCGCATGTGGGCAGGGATGGGTGACAAGGGAGGGTGTAGGTGGCGTTTTTATTCACTGCGAGGAAGGTTGTGGCATGAGCCTTTGTTGCCTCGTCTCGTCGCGTGTAGTTTTTTCACGATGGGGGTGAAGCTTGAGAAAACCACGTGTTCGTACCTGCTGCACAGTGGTACTCTATATCCCGGAGTTTGACTGACTTCCCAAGGCGGGCTGAATAATGGGGACTCGATCGTCAAATTCTTTTGTCGCATATCGATGTTTGCTAAGCGAGTCCTTCTATTTTGAGCGACCCCGACGGGTGAGAAAGAGCAAAAAAGGTGGCGACCAAAAAAAAATATGCAGAAGAACCTCGGTATTCTTCTGAAGCATCTGGGAACACTCTTCTCGCATCGTGTGCGCCGTCGCGTAAAAACCCAGATTTTGCGGTTTGTTGACATTCACACGCGCCCCCCAAAAAAAAACTCGACAACACACCTGCCAAAAAAACAGCAAAAGTTTCCTGGGACAAGGAGTCCCCCAAGGTTTGAAAACCAGACTAACTGAGTTTTACTATTTTTTGGTATTCCAACGGGTCCATGGCGATATCAATCTGATCCGGGCTGTTGACCAGCTGGTTCTACTTGCCAAGTAGACCTAGATCCAAGTTTCTTGTACTCCTAGAGTTGACTCCTCTGACCGATGCACCACCGCGCCATGCCGGACAAGATACCTGATGATTGATGTGTGGTTTTGTGTTATTTGGGAATATCAACAAAAAAGGTGGGTCGGTGGGTCCTTGGTGGTGGTTGATGAGGACAGCCAATCATGTCGCTCGTTCTAGGCACGGCAAGGGGATGGCTTACCTCTTGTTTGATGGGCAAATTATTTCGAAATTCCAGTAGATATTCTCAAGTGGTTGGAGAAGATAGATTCCATGCACTCAAGGCCTTATGGTGTATGCTCCTTCTGTCCCGTCTCGTCCTCAAATATCCTCCTATGTGATTTCTTTTCTTCATTCCATCCACCAACCATCCATAACACCACTCTCATCCCTGATTAGATTCCTTCTATCCCTCCATCCGCACTCCTCAACGCGCGGCGATGAAGGAAGGAGCCGCCATGATACCCGCACTTCACTGCCGAATGTAAATGTCTCAAGACTCCCACGATGGCACACTTGTGTATCTTGTGTTGCTTCGCATAATCGCATTCTCGAATCAGGATTTTGTGTTGGCAGCCGCAGAAGTAGTTAAATATTTCGTACTCGCACATTGTTGCTGGTCGATGTTCTGGGTTTTGTACAGTGTGATGAGTCGGATTTGATAAAATCTTGGCTGTTGGCTTTGTGCTGATACACTGGATGGGGTTCTTTTCTTGGGGGTTGTAATGAAAAGAGATGTAGTTTTGGGAATATTTCGTCTGCAGTGCTGGCTATATATAAGTGGAACCAGCATTAACCGTCAAATGACGAAGTGTCAGTGAATCCTAGTCACTAATAGAACGCTGGTGGCTCAAATATTCACAAGTTATTGCAGTGTAGCTAAAGCAGCAATTCATTTCTGTGTTGTGAGAAGTTAGTGATTCAAGCACTGTTTTTAGTGAGAGGTTTCATTGAGTTTTAGTTTCTCGTACTACACTACCACAGTATTTAATCAGTCGCCACGTTAACTATTCCAACACATTTTCAGATTTAGCAAAGGTATGACCTTGAACGCATCTAGATAAGATGGCCCCTTCGTACTTTGACTCGTCCTCGTCTCCATCCCCCTCGTCTTCTTCTTCTTCCTCTTCCGAAGAGGATATTTACCAAGGCTTCCAAACGACTCTTCAAGCTGTAATTGAGAATAATTTTGTCAACAACCTCATGAACAACGTTGGCAATATCGTCATCAATCACATTGGTAATAACCAACCTGAAGAAAATGATCCTCCCCCACGCTATACCGCTCAGAATACGGGACTGCGGACACAAGCCCCTCCAATTCCACGGCATCCGCCAGCTAATACTGGACGTCGGCTTTCTCTCTTAAATGCTACCCCGGCAATTCTAGCAAACACCCTGTCGGAGAACCTAGAACGAGAACGAACAGCAACAAGAGCAGCAGCTAGATTAAAAATATCAAGACCACCAACATTTCCATCCCAAAATACGAGGGCTGCAAAGCCACTTACCTCTTCTCGTCTCAACCAAAGACCATGGACCCTAAGAGAATATAAATTCATAAGCGAGACTTTACCCCTCCCACCACCTTATACACCTGGACACCCACCACCACTAATCTACACACCAGAAACCAGACCCGATATTCTTTCATCACTACGCGCCAGTAGAATACAAAGAGCCAAAGATAAGTTCCAAGAAAAGTTCAAAGGGTTACCAAGTGAAAGTCAATTTCGCGCTTTACACTGGTTTTTCCGGGGGGGAAGTGTTGGTCATATGGAAGGGTTTTTTAAATGGCACGAAGGATATGAGAAGAGGAGAAGTGGGTTGAGTTTGGAGGAAGAGAGTGTTGGGGTTCTGAGTAGAATGACTAGTGGTGGGAGGAGTTTGAGACCTAGTTGGTGAGAAAACATCAGAGGGGAGTTCTAAAACGGAGGGAACAGTCGTCTACTAGCCCGATTGATTTTTTATTTTAACATATGGATAACCTTCTTACTAGATCATTTCCTGGAGTTCATTGTTAACGAAATGTCCGTATTCATCACTTGGGATATTTCACGTGCTGATGACCCACGTGATATATTTAAATAATCTAGATAGAGTGATTGAGACTAGTAGCGAACTCGTTTCGTCTTACGCATGTGACGCCGACGCAATTCCACCAAAAGAGGTACCTGGTGGACAGAAAAGTTGGCACCACAATTTAGCGATCCTGCTAATTTCTCGACGCAACAACTAATCATAAAATTATAACAAATATATAAGTAGATCCGCAAGATATCAATTTGATCTGAGCTCGATTGCTGAAATTTTTTATCATATTTACGTCGAGGTATTGACGTGGCTAGTTCTCGTAGAATAAAGCAACGCTGCGACTTTTTCTGAGCTCGCATCGCTTCCCGGCTTCCCGGCCTTGAGAAGGTCCAACCCCTCAATCCAACATCACCACATGTCAACCGCCTTCTAGGCTGAGAAAAATTCGACACAAACTGCGTTATCTTCAACTGTTTTATAGGGTGAGACCAGTCATTTCTTTTGTTGGTTTTGATCCCAATTGAAAGTATATCTCGCTGTGGCGGACGTCGTCTCCCCTGAATCTGTTCCGAGGACGTTAGAAATTGAAGGACAGAGCGCGAATTGGGTAACGACACATATATCAAATTACTTCCCGCCACACAACATCAAGAGATAATTGCTGATTAAACAACTCAGGAAAATGGCCAACCAACCAACAAAAGCAGTTTACCTGCCGAAACATTCACTCCTCACCCGAACTCGTTTTGCCATTAGAATTCGCATCACCAAATTCCTTACAACCACCTTGTTCAACGTCCTGGGATTTCCAGGAATTCGAGATAACTCCATTCAACCAACATTCAAAAAGTCCTATCCATGTCGACCGGAACTCGAGAATCGGGTCTTCTTTCCCAAGTCTTACAAGAGCGGGGATCCACTCATGCCACTCTATCTGAGTATTCATGGAGGTGGATTTGCACTCATGAGTCCAAAAGTCGACGACAGGTTCTGTTCTTACTTTTCAAACAAGAATAAGGTTCTCGTCGTGAGCCTCGACTATCCCAAATCGCCTGATAACCAGTTTCCTGGACCAAGTGAGGCGATAGTGGATCTTGTACATGCTGTTTTAGGGGACGAATCTCTACCTTTTGATCCAAAAAAGGTTGCCATGGGTGGATTCTCTGCTGGGGCGAACCTGTCACTTTCTGCTGCTCAGTATGAGAGCCTCAAGGGGAAGATTGCTGGAATCGTCTCGTATTACCCCCCTGCGGATTTTTCTTATCCAATCAATCTTAGTATTGCAGAGAAACCGAAAGATGCTCCGAAGCCTGATATGTTGGCTGGTATGGCAGACTTGTTCAACTGGGCTTACATCAAGCCGGACCAAGATCTTAGACACCCACTTCTCAGTCCAGTCTTTGCACCTAAGGATAAACTGCCACCCAAGATCTTTGTCATCGGATGTGAGTATGACATGCTTTGTCGAAATGCGGAGGTTATGGCGAAGAACTTCGCAAATGCCAGAGGAGAGAGTGAAAGAAAAGGCACGGATGACAATTGGGAGAAGAATGGGATAAAATGGGAGTTGATTCATGGTGAAGAACATGGTAAGTAACTCGCTTCCTCTATTTGCGTAAACAAAATACTGATAAATCTGTTGAGCTTTCGACATGGTTCCTTCTTCGGGGGCAACAAAGGTACGACGCCAAAAGAGAAAACTCGAAATGTATGATGCAGCCGCCGAGTGGTTGTTTCGTGAAGTCTGGATGACTAGCTAGTCAAATGGCACAGACAAGTTCAATGAGTCGAGGAAAATCACGAGTAAGACTTGGCGGTATGGTTACAAGCTACGGACTATCCCATGTGAAAAGGCTTGCCACTCCTTGTTTCCAGATACGTTCGGCCTGGACTCCCTTGAAATTAAATTGCTAGTCGTTTTTGTTCGTAAATGTATCTAGTTCTTAGGATTGGAGATTGAAGATAGGACTCTACCAACAATCAAACATGTTTCTCATCGATAGTCGTCCGTCAAAAGTGTGTGATCCTTCCTTCTTTTACGCTGGAGATTTTGTTGGGAGGAAAATTTACAATTTGCGCTGGGAATTTTTGAAACACAAAAAAGTACTTCGAAGGGGAAGATAAAGCATCATGGTTGTCCAAGTCGATCCTTTGGTTGCTTTTTATCCCAACTTATTTGCCACATGGAGCCCAAGAGGTTTCTCCATTCTCCCCATACTCAAGAGCTCTCCCAAGACGATTCCCCCATAGTCAAGAAATGTTTCCAAGACACTACCCCCATACCAAGATATGTTTCCAAGACGCGGGATATCACCTCCAAGAAACACTTCCAAGAGTTTCTCTTCTCCAGTCCGAGTGGTGTTTCCAAGAGTCACTCCTGGAAAATACGCGGCCCAGGAAATACATTTTTTTCCAAGAAACACAAGACTGGGGAGCAGCGACAAGACTGGAGAAGTACCAGTTGCAAGGCTCTAAACTGGTGGAGTCTGGGGATTGACGTTCGAAGAGTATGGGGATTTGCACATCGATGCCGAGAACAGGGCGATCCTGCTCTCTGCGTTCTCTTTTGTGATGGGGATCATACAGGAAGCCAAGCCCGACGACGAATCCTCAAATCCTCGAACCAGGAGCCCTATCTGGTATTCAAACCCCTCGCTCTCCTCTCAGATAGAAACGAAGTAGACCGTGAAGAAGCAACTACCAACCATGACATGTCGCGATTTTCTGCTGAAATGGCAATTATCTTCGCCAATACTCTCCATCATCTGCTGCCAGATGTTGCCAGATGCTGGAGAAGAAGACGTTCAGACCGCCTCGCTAACTCTCCGACGCCGCAAACAGTGGACTGCCAAGAACATTGGCAAAGTCTCAGCAAAAGTCGCCTCAGCGGTGCCACAGACAACCTCAAACACCGCTTCCCCAGCCAAGATTCTTGTGCAAAGGGACGCTGAGGCTCAAGGAGGGTGGCGTTGTGTTCTGTCCAGGCTCTTTTCGCCTGTCGTCGGCGGTCTTCGTGTCACTTGGCGTTTGATGAAAACATCGGCGTGTCTCCGACATCACGCACTCTATTCTGCCCACAACTCCCTGCCATCGAGGCCATCACAGCAACCGAGAACCCCCCAAATCAAGGGGACCTTGGCTGTTCTTGTCGTTGGACTCTCGTCAGGACCCTACCACAACCCTGGGAGACCTGGGGACGGGCCAGGCCGTGCATATCAGTTTGTTCCGACATCTTGGCTGTCCATCACATATCTGTATTATGCTTTTCATATATTTGGGCCCTCATGCACTCCTCGTTACTTTCCTTCCTCTTCATTCTGTAGCTGTGCTCAATCACTTCACTTCTCGTTCACTATCTTTGCCCTATCTCATCTGAAGCTTGACGCCTCGATCATTTTCATTTCGTTACATCTATTCTTATTTTATTTTTTTGTTATTCTTTAATTGCCTTACTTCAGTACTCAAAATCAAATCAGCAAGCATGCATTCTCCATTCCTCATCGTTGCCATCTTGGCCGCATACGGAGTCGCCATCCCACTTAACATCAACCTTGGAGCATACTCACCAGCACTGGTAGTCGGTGATGGTGAAATATCATTCGGAGGCAACGCAGATGTATCGAATCTGATGAACGCTCTAGAAGGAGCAGCAGTAGGAGGAGCAGCTGCAAATGCAGGAACCGCAACAAGGCAAGGTGGTGGTGCTGCAGCGACCCCAACAGCCGCACCAAAGGCCGCAAATGCAAATGGACAAGTCGTTGATGGACAACAAGCCGCTCAAATCGCTTCCCTCCAGGGTATGGGCAAGGAGATCGCTCCACGAGTTGTCAAGTTGCAGGCAGACAAGGAAGTCTTGAAGAGAGATTTGTCCGGATTCAACGCCGCCTTGAAATACGCCACCGATGCCATCAAGATCACACCTCAAATTGAGCTTGGTACCGAGTCGGCCGGTGTTGGTATCTTGCAAAGACCTGGTATCACCGCAAGTGCCGCCTCCGCCGCTCAACCAAAAGCTGGCGGAGCAGCCACAGCCACACCAGCAGCTGGAGGAGCTGCCAAGAAGAGAGATCTCCCAGCCCGCAAGATGAAGACCACTGTTACTACAATGTTTGTTCGAGGAGGACCTGCACCAGCTGGTAAGTTTTCGCTCTTAACTAGATGCAAAATATCATCCTTCTAATATTCATTCCCAGGCGCCGAGACAAGAAGCATCGCAGAAGCCGCACTCAGCAAGAGAGAGCCAAGCCCGGGAATCGACGGTGTCAACTTGAACATGGCCGATGGACAGGTTGCCGAGCTCACATTTGTTGAGACGAGAGCAGTTGACGAGGACGAGGACGAGGACGAGGACGAGGATGAGGATGACGAGTAAAGCAATAAAGACTGACTAAATGGATGAGCGTATGAGAAATTCAGAGATGGGTTGCGTTTGTAATGTTCAAGGTTTTGGTTCTTCTGGCCACGGAGTTTATGGGCAATTACTTTCTTGACCCGATTTTTAACACTTCTTTTTATATTAGACCTCCCAAAGGTTATTAGATGATATTCGGGATAAAAGGAGTATCACAAAAAAAGATACTAATTTCAAGACACAAACTCATCCCAAAATCCAGTTTTCATTTTCTTGGGGTCTTGGTTTGAATGCTGACAAGCACTTTTTCTCCCATCTTCGATTTCTAGCCAGACGAAACAAGCATCAAAATCCCCATACTGCCAAGATTTAATGGCGCCCGAAGCGTTTGGACTGTGGAGACAGTTGACGCAAATGCATGTCAAAGCAAAGTTCGCTGGATCGGTGGCTTTTTAGGCGCCGGGTCATGACAACGCCAAGAGATGTTGTATGAATGAAAACAATTCGCGAATTGTTTCCTTCCATCAAACCTGACAATTACAATGACTCTCCTTGGGAGTACTGTAATGTCCGACCAGATCAAGAACTTCACCAACGTTCACTCTCGAGTTTAGACCTCGGAATGACCCGAGTGCTCTGCTCTGAGATACTCTGACTGAGACCCTAGGTTTGTAAAAACCAAAGGACAGAAATTTGCTCGCCCGGTGGAAATTCGAGACAGAATACAAGAAACCTTTTCAAGAAAAGAAAGAAGACCGACACTAACAGAGCACTTGAAAACTTCACCCCGCTTGGGAGAATATACACATACGCTACGAATCCGAAGCAACAAACTCCAGAAGTTCGAGGCTTGAACACGAGGGGTATATAGCTTCAACAGACGGTCAGCTCTTGAGCAAAATAATGCCATAGATGAACTTTATCCAAGGAGCGGTAGATTCCCGATCTCTTGTTTATTTCTCCTGTATTCCAACACTCGATTCTCCATCCCATGGCGCTCTCTCATCATCATTCTCCGCTGCCTCTCCCTTCGCGGGTTGTTTGTTTTCGTCCGGCACAAAGCTTTCCACCCAAAGAGTTTCCTTTCGAATGTAGCGCTCGCCTCGGTGGTAAAACATCTCTGCAGTATCCCAGTCGTTGCGATATGCTTCAACTGGGCTCTCGAAGGTCCAATCTTGTTGCCCACTAGGTTGAACGCGAATGGGCCGCGAAGAAGTTGGCGGCTTTCGCTGTAGATTCTACTCCGTGTATATTTCTTCTTTCTAGCATGCCGCCAACAATATCGGGGGTTTCGTATTGCGTGTTCGATTTGATCATGTAGGAGTGTGGGTTTGAGCAAATTTCCCCATGCTTGAAGGATTATCAGTGCCTCAGGCTTGCACATCTCAACGAGCACGTGCGGGAGTTCATTGGATTTCTTTCCATTTCTTTTAGCCAACAACAACACCACAACAACACCACAACATGCGCGATAACCACCATCAATTGGCGCTATCAAAGACTCAAGTGAGCCGACGGTCCATCCCGAAAACTATGTCTCACAATCCACGAATAGCGGGATTGCAGCCTTTCGGGGTGTGTTCAGCACAGGAAGCCAATCTTCCCGATGTTCCTGATGCAGAAGGTCCTTTCTTTTCCGCGCTCCCACACATCTCTCACATAAGCATGTGCATTGATAGTGATTTACGTCTACGGGTAACGGGATAAAGCCAGAATCCCAATGTCGAATCAGAGGTGTAGTCTGCCAAGGTTGCAGGCGTACCTGAGAGATCAGATGCGCATCTTGATGAAGCAAGGCTCCTCATTCGATCGTCGATCAGGTTCTAGTCAGGTTCTAGTCAAGTTCTAGTCAGGTTCAATCAACCAGAACCTGGTGCATTATGAACCTTGTGAATGGGTTCAGCGAACAGAATTCCACCATTTCACCATGTTCGGGAGTTGGCAAGTATTGCCCGCAGTCGGCCCAATGAGAGATCCTTGCGCTGTATATTATCCCAGATGCCGATAAGCCTATGGGGTCAAAAGTTAAAGCTCAGAGTACAAACTCTTGTCCTTCTGGAAATGGAATATGGGCCCGGCCGCTAGATTGTCTCCATCCACTAAATCCAGCACACTGTCTTTACTTGTCACGTTATCCTAAATCCTCAAGCTCAAAACTACATAACAAACTTGGCCCTCCCCGTTGCTTCGTGTCTCCCAAGTGCGAAGAATTGCGTTATTCTACTAACTTCTTCAATCATGTTTCAACGAGTCGGATTGCTTTTGGCGGGCGCCTTGCCAGTGGTTTTGGCTTTGGGTACTTCCAAAGTCTGCACAAATCCTGTAATCAGTTGTGGAACCACATCTTCTACAGATACTTGCTGTTTCAACACTCCTGGTGGTCAAATGGCTCTTACTCAGTTCTGGGATACGAGCCCAAGTACAGGTGCGTCAAGTCAAGATATCCCGCTTCCGCCTCTAACTTGTAATTTCAGGGCCATCGAACTCGTGGACTATGCATGGTCTTTGGCCTGATCATTGCGATGGAACGTACGACAGTAGTTGTGACTCAAGCCGAGCTTACACTGGTATCGCCTCAATTCTTACGTCGTTCGGTAAATCTGCCTTAGTGACTTATAGTAAGTAGCCCTTCTCACGTTCCCCTCTCTTGGGTTCTTGTTCTGGGTAAACACGAGGACCTTTTTTCGCCCGGAATCTTCTCATTCATCTCAGTTGCTGATACTGTGTCGTTCAGTGAACCAATATTGGGTGGATATCGATGGTGATAACGAGAGTTTCTGGGAGCATGAATGGGCCAAACATGGAACCTGTATCTCAACATTGGAAACTAGTTGTTATACTGGCTACACTGCCAAGCAGGTACGTGAATGCTGAATTCTTTTACTCCTCAATCTCAAGTCACTAACCGTAACTTTTCGGGTGAAATAGGAGGTCGCAGATTACTTCCAAAAGGCTATAGATCTATTCAAGACACTTGATAGTTATTCGGTATGAATCAATCTTTGAATTTTCTTAAACCCCCCTTAACTAATTCGGCTATCTCCAGGCACTCTCCGCAGCGGGTATTGTCCCATCAACCACGAAAACATACACCTTGGCTGCAATTCAAGCAGCATTGAAGGCTAAATTTGGCGTCACAGCAGCCATTCAATGTAGTTCGGGTGCTATTGATGAGATTTGGTACTCATTCAATGTCCAGGGATCTGTGCAAACCGGAAAGTTCGTTGCTATAAACCCAGTCGGAGCATCCTCTAGTTGTGCCTCAACGGGTCTCAAATATCTCCCAAAATCCGGGACAGCCACGCCTACAGCTACTGGCGGAACTCCAGCTCCAACTGGAGGAACTGCAATCTCCGGTTCTGGTTACTTGAATGCCGTGACCGGCGGGAGTCAGACGGGTTGCTTGATCGGTGCAGGAACTTGGTATACTACTGGAACGTGTGCAAAATACACGGCTACTGCTTCAGGTAATACAACCCACCTATAGAGACAGTCTACATACTAATCAGGCGGCAATCTAGGCAGTGGTGTTACGCTAACCTCATCGAAGGGATCTTGTGGAGTTGTTAACTCAGCATTCACTTGTGGCTCCGGTGTTACTGCCACTGTTTTCACTGTAAGTTTCAAACGCAAATTGCCCCAAGATTCTAGAGACTAACAGTTCTACAGAGCAGCAATGGGTATCTCGCTTACAGCGGGAGCACAACCTTCTATGCGACAGCGGTTCCAAGTGGTTCGACACAAGCGACAGTCTACACCACGTCGAAGGCTGTCAGCGTACAGTTTCTTTGGCAGAGCGTATAGAGTGAGGAGATTTGTTGGAATTCTACATGTCTTAGAATCTCGATCATCTCAGAAGGGAAGGGGAAAATGGCGCCAAAAAGAAATTACTTGGACAACCCATGGTCTTGCTGGTCAACGCTTCCCCTATCTAGAATCATACCCCTAGCTATTTCACCAAAAATTCATGACTCTTATTCTTCAATTGAGACTTTTCAGGCAGAAGTCACATGATTAAATTTACCTACGTAAGGAACTCTCCGCTAGTATAAAATACTCCCGCCCATCTCTTATGTTCCCACAAATTCTTTCACAACAAATCGAGAGTATCACACCAACCTATCAACATGCCCCCTTCAAATTGCGCCCACTCTCAACTCACATTCTCGCCCTCCCACCACGCCCCAACAGCAAAATACCAACAACCCTCATTTGCCGCACTAACCGCGGCAACAACTCCCTCTGGAACAATTAAGAAAACTCCAGCTAGGAAGATTTCCAAGGAAGAACAGGAGAAACACTACCGAACCTTTCCGGCCCCTCTGGTTCTCCCTGGAGACGAACTAGCTTACGATCCCAATTGCCCGCCCCAGAGCTTACGAGGTTGGATAAGAGAGAAACATAGAAATAAAGTTACTCCCGAACGAAAAACAATATATTTCATTCCACCCCCCTCAATCGGAAAAGATTTCGAGTTCATAAAAGAATGGACGAAACCATGTCTCTCAGCTCTCGGGGAAAATCCTGATACAAGGGTTATCCATCCTAAAACCCAAGATATTCTCGAGTACCTACAAGCTTTTTATCACGGCATGGAAGTCAGGCTTCTTTCTTCTCCAAAATTGGAATTTACAGCGGATCCTCCTCCAACGCCAAATGCTCGTCCTAAAAGCGGTGGAATGAAGAATATATGGATTAATACTCCAAAGGAATTGGTGGGTATTCGAATGAGAGCTACTCCCGAAGGGGGGTTTACCCATCAGCTGAATCTTAATGATTTGCTTGATGCTGCTATTGAGATTCTGCCGGGGGATGCGTATGCATTGGTGATGCTTGTGGAACATGATATTTTTGAGGATGAAGATGATGATTTTGCTTGTGGGAGAGCTTATGGTGGGAGCAGGGTTGCGTTCGGCGAGGTACAATCCTAGATTGGATTGGAAGGCGGGGATAGAGAGGGAACATAGTTGGCCGGCTAGTCATTGTAAGGAGTATTTGGATAGGGTGTGTGATGAGTTTGAAGGGGAGGAGATGGAAGCTGAGGAGGTGAAATCTGCAAGGGTGAAAGTGCAGAAGAAGAAGAGAACCGAGAAGAGTCCGGAAAAGGAAGATGGAAACGAAACTTCACAACGGAGGGGACCGTTATATGCTGCTTTGAAAGCTCATTCATCTCTACCTTCTCCTCAACTCGCCCCCTCACCGACAACGCTTTACGGCCTATGGCTTGGAAGAGTATGTCGAACAGCAGGTCACGAATTGGGCCATTGTTTTGGGATAGGACATTGCACTTACTACGCGTGTTCTATGCAAGGTACTGCATCAATTATCGAAGATCCGCGACAACCACCTTATCTTTGTCCGGTGGATTTGGAGAAGGTAGTGAGAACTACGGGAGCGGATGTTCTGGAGCGCTATGAAGTAATTTTGTCTTTTTGCGATAGATTTAAGAGGGTGCATCTGTTTGCAGCATATGCAGCTTGGATTAGGGGGAGAATTGAGGAGATTACCGGGGTTGTTGTCCAGGATTAGGGTCCGGAGATGTGGAACTCTGTCTATTTGTCTCCTCGCTAAATTATGTGTTGGCTACAATAGTTGTGTTTTTTTACATACATAAAACCTAAGGAGGAATAATACTGAGAGACTCAACCAAATATTTCATTGTTCTGAGAAAAAAGACCAAACAAACAAAACGATTAAGCGAATGGATAGCTGTCGATACTCCTGGCTTTCTCCTTGTCACAAAGTGCTTTTCTCGCTCCATCACCAATGGCATCAACATTTACTTCAAATACTTTCCAGTGGCATACCATTTTCACCGTTACTTTGACTACTATTCTGAACTCATTTTCGTCTGGATCTGTCAAAACTAAATCACCCATATCGTCTGGTTGTGAATTGGTTCTTAAGAATTCTCTGACCTTTCGATTATCCGTGATAGAAAATACTCCTGCGTTCCGTACGACTGCATTGGTTTGGAATGTGAGGACTACAAAAGCAGGATATCCTTCTGACGACTCGAAGACAAAGCCGTAAAAATCAGCATTGGCTATTGAATCTGATGCAGTGAGAATTTTCGTATTCAAATTCCAATCTACTACCACAGGCAGCTGAGAGAACGAGGTCCTGAGGCGAGATCCGGTGGTTGCAGAGTACCCCATAGCCTGAAGAGCAGGAAGATCGTGGATGACGAATTTTCGGACTTGAAATTGGGACTCTTTTCGCATTTCTTGAGAAATTGTGATTTTAGTTGGGACTGCTTGGATCGCGACTCTTTCATTGACCTTTATTGTTTCTTTCGTCAGCAGGGAAGCCTCCGACATCGAGTAGCGCAGTTGAACTCGATCGAAATGTCCATCTTTGCCATCTTCCGATGCTTCAAGCAGTAGTCCCACAAGCTTTGAATTCGAGTCATTTACCACTCTACAATTAAGCAGTCCAGCCCATGCCAGAGAACTGCTCCTCACGGCCCTCTGATATTTTGACGGGACGGGAGCAAGAAGCAATTCAATTTGAAGACCAACATTCGTCATATTAAATGGAGATATCGATTTCCCACCATACCGGAGGCATCCACAGTCTTTGAAGTTCTCGGGTGATCTTGCTAGTATAGGACAATTGCGAAGAGAGCTTCCGAATTGGGCGGTGTAGGGCATTTTTCCTGATGCAACCCCCGTATCTAGACCCCAAGCGAAGATGGACTCGTCCCCGGAATACTTGATAATCTCTTCTTGGAGACGAACGAAAGCCCTTTCACCTTCACCGTAAATCAATGGCATGTTGACTTTGAATATTCCGAGTAATGAATAGGCAATATCTTCAACCCTTGTAGTTTCCCGGTTTGCTGCCCACGACATCCGTTCAGCGACACAGTAAGCTCTAAGACCCTTTGCTGCCAGGTGAGACACTGCGCCCTCGTCAATACCGGCAATTGCAGAAATCCGTTTCGAGTATTCCGACTTTGTGCATAAGAATTCGCAGTCCCGGTCAAAAAATACAACCTGGGGAGGTGCAAGAAGCTCCTGGAGTGTCCAGCCACGCCGAAACCACCGACTGTGTCCCAAATCTTCCTTGAAATTCTTCAATGTGACATCGGAAAGAAAAACATAACAAATCTTTGACCTTTCATACCATCGAAACATCGAGTTGATAGCTTCGGTGAGTTCAGCACTTGAGCTTTTGTCAATACAACATGTATCGACCCATGCATATTGATATCCGTCTTCGAGTGCTTTCCTGCATGCGAATCTAATCTTTGTATATCCTTCTTTGGATTCTGGTGCTCTTGATTCTGATTTCGGGGCTCTGGTGTTGGACGAAGGTAAGGCTGCAGTGGCATTATATTCTGCGAATGAAACTTCTTCATTGCCCCAAGTGTGCGAGAGGATGGCGTATGGAGGGATGTCATTGCCTAAAAAATCTTCTAGCTGTAGCGTTTGGCAATTGATAAGGCGCATTGTTATATAAGTGATTTAGGGGGGTTTGATGCCGCAGAGGAGCTGAGCTGAGGAGTTTTTGGGAGGGGAAGGTGTAACCTCCGTGGACGTGCAGCAAATGAGAGCGATGCTGACACGAGCAATAAAAGCGGCAGTAAATGGCCCAAGTTAAGTATCAACACAGATATTTCAAGCCAATTGGTGATGATGGTTCTAAAAGATAGAGTCTAACGTTTTAATGTATCTACCAATCGTAAACAGGAAACTTAGAAGAATGTGAGCAATCTGCTACTGTGTTTATTGTCTATCACAAGGGGGCGTACGGTCAAGCGAACCCACTACATTTTGCAAAAGAGTTTCATTGTTTCTGCTCCTTTCTTTCCTCCCTGATTTCTAACTTTGCAACAAATACTAGTCCTCACGGGCTTCATTTTCACGGTCTGTTCTAATTGTTGGTATTCAGCGGAGAAGTAAAGCCTCCCAGTTAACCCTGGCTGAATCAATTTCGAAACAAACAGTTGACTGGCGGTTTCAATTCAAACTTGCTTCAACGAAAATTACTTCCCAGATGAAAATGGAAACACCTTAAGCGGGTGTTGTTTCACACTGTTCTTCCCGTAACTTTCCCAACGTCAACAGTTCTCCTCTCCTCTATTCTAAAGACATATTTGACTCCACTTGCCTCCCCATTCATCAACTTTCTCAACCCAGTCAGAACCCCGTTCAACCCCCCAGGTGTGATCTCAAACGGATGTCCCTTCAATCCTCCATCCGCAAGAAGTCTACCCATATAACGTGCCCAAAGATACCCAAAATCTTTATCGGTAGTGTGAACTCGCGGGAGCGCGCTATTAATCGCCCTTACTCCAGGTGGATATGCAAAGGTTTCTTTGTCGAGGGCGAAAAGGGAGGGTGGCAGAACTGTGATAATAGAACCGGAAATGGGTTCGAGAAGTCGTAATGTAGCTTCGAGGGAGCCAGATTCGCTAATGGCGTCGAGGATGTAAGGAAGCTTTAGTAAGAGGTTTTCTTTTGCCAGGATTTTTTCGACTGCTATAACTAAACTATCAGCTCGGTTCCTGTAATCCACCACCTAGAACGGTAATTTAGCTTATAAGAACCGAAACAAAGTAGAATAACTCACATAGTCGCTTATCGATTCAGCAACCTCCTTTGCTCGACCTGCAACACCGATAATCGGACCATATCCAGAAAGTCTGGCAAACTTTGCAGCAAAAGCTTCAACGGCAGATGAAACGCCATATATCAGAATTGGCACCTTTTCATGCTTCTCCTTCTCCCCTATGGCAACGACATCACTCTTCGCGGGCGTTTCCCATGGCGCACGAAGTCCTAGATCAATATACAAGGCAATGACAGCAGCGAGCCCTGCCACAGGTACTGTAGCTGCCCCTTCAAAAGATACATCACTTCCACGATGGAAAGTAGTCCAATCTGGTGCAACTGCATATTCCGCGAAACTCTCGTTTCCAATATCTGTGACATGGTATACGGCAACACGATCACCGGGTTTGAATTCATAAACTTCGGCTCCGACGGAATGGACAATTCCTGCGAGATCATCACCACTATTGTAGGAGAATGATTTCTTAGGTGGTGATTGCTCGGTTAGCCAGGGCATGCTAGGGGAAAGTGGGGAAAGCCTAGGACGAAAAGTGTACCATAGGAGATATTTCCAGTCCTTTGGGCTGTTGCCGGTGACGATGATGCAAATCACAACGTCTTTTTCTTGAGGGATGGGAATCGGGGTGTCGAGTATCTCGACGGATTCAATGGAGCTGTGGACACTGAGTTGTTTGGGCATTTTAATTGGAAAGTGCTGTTCGATTTGTCCATTTTGAAGGGCTTTTCGAAGCTATTTATCCTTGTTCCATGGACGTCGAGAAGAGGTTGAACTGACATGGTATAAGTTTGACCAGTAGAAAGCATGGTGTGTCAAACAATGCTGACAATTGCTTGTCCGGAGCCCCGCGTCTCTCTCCCTTCCAAACTGGATCTCCATGGACGTTGCAATCCACATCATTTCCTACTTCTTTGCGGCCATTTCAGGTCCGCAAGAAGGCGTCTACTTCATCCTGCCCAAGCACATTAATGTGAACCTACCCCAGGACTGCTCAGACGATAACCTTGCCCTAGGCGAGAACAGCACCTCAAATAAATCCCAACCCACAAGCATGACCCTCTTCCTCGAAAGAGTCAAACTAGCACACATCTCTCGTGAAAAAGCAGATAAATAGCCGATCTAGTCCCTCTCCAAACATGCAAGCTCATGAAAGTACCCTACGAAGAAATCATAGCTCCGGACACCAGACTAAATAACTTCCTCTCTGAGCTACCTTTCTTCCTTGCGTTGGATAGCGGAGGTCGAAATAAAAACCAACTACTTGAAGCCATCTACTCCCAGATTCCAGTCTCACGATACTGTATCGCAACAGAAGCACACAGCATAAAATGCAAGCTCCATCAAAAATTCCTCGTTAGACAATCCATCGAGCCTCGATATTCCTACGCCAGAAAATCATGTTTAGAATCAGCACGAGCAGTTCTACAAGTCTACGAAGAGCTTCGGGTCCATGAATCGCCATCTTGTGTACCGGAGCTGATGGGCATCACTGTTCATTTCACAAACCTAGCTTTAGTGGTTCTAGCCATGGATTTATGTTTCAATAAAGATGCGATGGATGCTGCAGAAGTAAAAACAGAACTCCAAAGATCTTTGCAGATTTTTCAGAATGCATAAAGTAGTTCTCCCCTCCTGGCGAGATTCATGGGCTCGATGAATGATGTGTTGAGGAAACATAAAGTGCAACTTGCTACTCCCTCGGCTCCGGAACATCACGAAGGTGTTGGGCGCTCGGAGGGGATGGTACTTGATCCTCTCTTGAATCCATCGAGCGAGAACTAGATACAGTATACTTTGGGAATAGATATGTCAGACGCTTCCTTCGATGAATTCTGGCAGGCTGCAATGAATGAAACGCCAAATCCAGACTCGCTCGCCTGGGATAACATATTCTCGGTGCTCGAGTCTCGTTAGTTACACATCCAGAGTTCTCTTTAGAACCATGATTATTGTATTGCAATTCAATATCTCCTGACGCAGCTTCAGCTTGATTAAGACCTAAACCTCCAGTTCAAAAATCCAGAGAAACCATTCCCCGCAAAACAGTGAACAGTGATGAAACTTCCTTCAACCAGTTCGCAATGGAAACAAAAGCACCAGTACATAATACAAGTTGACCCAAACACTCAAAGCACTTCAACCACTTCTCACAAACGACCCCTCTTTTTTGGCCCCCAAAACGTAATCATTGGTTTACTCGTCATTCGTCGGTTGACTGGCTAATTGTTGGCTTACCCACAACACCCTTTTTGGCCCCAGAATTTACCAGCTTACTTCATATGTATCGCCTGACCCAACACTAGTTTTTAGCCCCCAACAATTTGTTTGGTTTACTGGGTAACCAGTAGCTTACTCGCCATTTTTTTTGGGCCCATCAAACAACTTCACTGAGCAACTAACCTAAACCTCTCCTGGTACTTGAAGTTAAAACGAGATCTCTTTACTGCCATTTGCTTTGCCCCTCACAGTAGGTCTAAGGCGCGCATAAGGCTCAGCGCAGTGTTCAATAGAAAAGTCTTCGAAATCGTACTTTGCCACAACAGCAAAATCCAGTAGGCACTGAAAGAAAGAGAACAACCCCACAACAAACATCAAGAATAAAAACCCGCATAAAATAGACAGGGAAATTCTATTCCTCAAAACACGCATAAATAAGATGACGGGCCTTACGCCTAATCGTATGCTATGCTGTGTACATACGGAGGGCCCGAGAAAAACGTTTGCATGTTGCGTAACCCCCATTCCATTCATCGAACATCGATCTCGTTTAGCATCCCGCTTTAAAGTTCGTCTAACCAGCCCTAAAATCACAAAACCCAAAGCAGAAAACCACCGGGCGACAATTGGCTTCTCGTTGCAATTCGTTGAAAAAGAAAGCCACCGGACCGAATAACCCTGATAGATCGCTTCCCCGCTACCATTTAGAAAAGACTCACACAATTCGGACCGCACACCATTCGCCTAACCGCCAGAAAAAGGGTCAATTCTTTGCCTTCCAACCAAGAAGAAATATAATATACCTCAAAAGTCGTTATTTGGGCAACTTGAGCTTATCCCTGATCGTCGGGTCCGCCGCATTTCCCGTGCTGACTTCTGGTGCGTCGCCTTCCACTAAAGTCGGTTCCTCCTCGACGACCTTCTCCATGCTGACGCGCTTCGCTTGTTCTTCATCTAACGCGACTTGAGAATCATGCCCCTTTCCAGAATTCGAACCGCTCACACCGACACCCGGAACGCCATCTTCTTGAACCTTGCGCTTTGCTTCTCCTACGATCTTTTCGGCTTCACTGATTTTACCTGGGAGACAGGCTGGATCACCTTCCACTCCAATGGCGGAAGCAGGATCTTGTGTTGTTGTCATGAGAGCGGTCTTGTTGAAACGAACGATCATACAGGACAAGTTATCGGTACTGAAACGTGCCAAAGCATGCTCAACCAAATGTTTTGCGGCCGCACTTGGATCTTCGGTTTCCCGGATCAGATCTACGGCTTCTTGATCAGAGCAGACATCCCATAACTAGAAATAGCGTTAGTAGAGTATTTTGAGAATAGAAAATCAAGGAATGCTGTTTACCCCATCGCAAGCAAGAATGATAAACTCATCGATGTCAGGCTGAATAACAGTCTCCGTTGTATAAGGATGACCGGTAACCAAGTCTTTCATGTAGGCATCTCCAAGAGCTCGAGTGACAGCCAAGACGCCATTGACACGGTTATTGAGGATAAGTCCACCAGCATTCGCAATGCGTTTGCCCTCGTTCTCATCGCTTCCTTTATGGTCGTAGGATAATCTCAAAGCTTTGCCATTTCTGCAAAGTACGATACGTGCGTCCCCAACATTCGCTGTGTACAAGACTCGTTGACGTGATGCTTGGACTCTGAGCTTAGCGTGTGTTGCTTCGCTAGCACTTTGAGCCGCTCCAGGCAGTTTTGATGTGGTCTTGCTCATATCCACGCCACTATCACTAGACTTTTCCTCAATTTTTGCCTGCTCATCCGCGGCTTTGACCGCAGCAGCAGTTGCCGGAGCAATAGCTGTGGATCCAGTGGCGGATTGGGCGTTGGGTATCCTATCCTCCCATCTCAATACTGCTGTAACCGCGGTGCAACCGCTGTTCTTCACAGGAAGTTTCTCAAGGTGTGCATCGACGGTGGTGAAAGTTTGGTCAAGGAGCTCAGGGATCGGAGTATTTGGGTTCTTTCGTATGACGTCTTCCAAAATGAGGTGAAGCTTCTTCCCGCACCAATCCGCGGCAAAAGTACCGGCATGGCCATCGAAAATAGCGAAATATCCATTGTCAGTTTCCATCATCTCCGTGGTCGTAAGCAAACTGGCGGAGGACTCGGTACCGGACTCTTCATTTCGTGAATCTTGATCTACCGTAGTAGTGGATTCTGAAGCCAAAGCAGGAGCAGGCGTATGTAAGAAATTGTATAGAAAGGCATGCGTATCTTCCATAGTCCGACGGCATTTTTTATTTCGATCCTCCCATACTCCAACGGAAAAGGTCGATCTTGGCCCTGGAATGGAATCACCGGCGCTGTTGTTGTGCTGCCCTTGAGGAACACTCAATGCAGGATCTTGCTTTCCAAGCTTTTGCAAAGGAGTTTGCGTATTTTGCTCGGCATTTCGTGCGTTGGAAGAGGAGTTTGGATTGGAGCCAGGGCTGAAGTGTAAAGAGCTCTTCGCGCTGGCTAGCATAGCACTGGCCTTGCCGCCCACACCACTCTTGCGCTTCTTCTCTGATGTAGCTCCGTTGTCAGCTGTAGGGCGGCCTTGTGGGCTTCCATTGCCGGTACGCTTCTCTCCACCACTTGCATTGTCGCCCATCTCGTCGGGTTTCGAGACTTTGGGGGATTCGCTAGCTTGCTTTTTTGGTGTCGTGGTAGTTGGTTCCGGCGCATCCACGACGGCGCTTTCTTTCGGGGGCGATCCGCTGCTGCTGCCAAACATTCTGTTTAGCAGACCTCCGCCTTGGGAGGAAATGCTCCTCCGCTTACTTCCTGCCAGCTTGTTGACTTGCGTAGACGTCCCACGAGAGGAGGCTGGGTGTCGATCTAAACTTGGGATCCGAGTCCCACGGGGGATACGGCTCGATGGTGATATGCGTGGATGTGGGTGGAATCAAGGCCGAGTGGGGTAGAGAGTGGTGTTGTTGTATTTGTAGAAGGAGGGCGAAGATTCCAGAGGTTGGAGGTTTGGGAATCTTCTTGTTTGTAGGGGAGGAGGAATGGTTGGACTGTCTTCGATTATGATTATCAGCAATGACGATGTTGAATGTGGGGTAGCCGACGCCGACGCGCTGGAGAGGAGGACCAAGCTCCAAGGCACCAACTGTTCTGATCTAAAATACGGAGGGAGATGACATACGAATACGGATCGTCTACTTCTTCAGAATTCGAAAGCACTCCAATGCGATGTGACCTTTTGGTGTTTTGGTGTTTTGGAGTTTTGGAGTTTTGGTGTTTTGGTAATCCTTAAATCTTTTGGCGATGAAAGACAGATGGTGCCGGCCGGCGCAGGGTGTTTGTGATTGTCCGAAGGGAAGGAACCTAAGGACTCAAGAGACGTTGTTTCCTCTTGACGGGCGCGTGAGGTGAGGTGTGTCCTCGGAGCCTCTCGAGCCTTCCGTCCCGGGCCAAACCAGACGGGGTTTCGCTCAATCCCAAAAAGTCAAAGTTACCTATGTATTTCCGTTGAGATTGGGACCTCAAGGTCAACTCAGACCTCAGAGAGGGAGGTTGCCAGGCAAAGTGCTGACTGCTTCCACAATACATAAGTACATAGGTATACCGCGTAGCCCTCTTTCTTTATTCATTATCTTCTTACACGGCGGCAATATGGCTATGGCTATGGCAATGGCAATGCAGGAGCAAGCGAGTACTCCGCCATGCATCTGCTACAGAATTAGCTTAAAGGTAAAGCAAATTATATTTAAATTCTAAATAAAAGTTCGATTCTTTTATTCTTTTATGTTAATTGCTTCAATTATGTTTTTATTATTATCTAACGCCGTCACTTGATAAGTCCAAAGCAATCTTTCCCCTCATGTTGGTACTATACTATACTGTACCTGTACACACCAGGTTGGACTTCGGGAAGTGGTAGAGGTGAGTTTCCAAGTCGGGTCGGTACCTACCCTGTCTTACCTCCTTGCAAAGACCATTGATGACCCTAAAGAATGATAATGGTGACCCTACAGAATGATAATTATTGCCACAGTTCTACTACTTCAAATTACAATTTCGTTCAGTCTGCGTGAGATGCAAGTCATTGATCTAGAATTGATTAATTAACTTCGATCTGCATCCGGATTCCGGCTCTAGACCAGACTATAGGATTGCCTCCCCCGCAACTTGAACAGGGGGATTATGCAGTCCTGCCCAAACGCGGTTGTCCGAGGCAAACTAAGAATATAACTTGTGGGTAATGATGGATCTCCAAAATCAATCAAGCTAGTATAGTGGTGTTAGAATGTGTTTTGTAATAGGCAGATAGTTATCCGTTGCCATTGTCGTAGCTTCCCTAAGAAAAGTATATAGTCCTCAAACCGACAATGCGTAGTTCACTGGCCTTCGGCTACCCAAAAGAACGAGGCTCCAATAATCTTTCCGCATAGCTAATCCCTGAAGCATCGAGTTGCTCCTGGTATAACATTTGGAGGGCCCGATGAGCCGGCCGTCTTATTAAGGAGACTGGTCGCTGAGAATATAATTGATTCGAGTACAAATCGAAGGCTGATGTTGCTCCTCCAGTTTCTCTTCCTCTTCCTCTGGGTTCGCCACTTGTGTTGTAACTAGCGTAGGCGTTTGGATTCTCGAGAAGTGGCATTATTCGACAGTCGACGTTTAGGGTTCTTTGTTCTTTCCAAGATAAACAATCTTGTCCGTGTGCAATTTACGTGGAAGTCCTAGTTCTTTTTTAGAGAGAGAAGACTACTCTTTTCAAGAACGGACTTACCAGTATCTTCAAGTATCCACTCCTGAGTCCTCACTTATAAGCGGACGCAGGAGCCTTGAAACATTCCCAACAAGCCATTGCTGTACCGATTCATCACCAATTCCCGCCCATTTATTTTGTAGAGAGTCAAGTTCTCTAAAGCCCAGAGTGAGCGCCGTAATCCCATGCAGCCCTCCATATTTGAAGAAAACACTTTCGATGTCCTCGTCAGCATAAGGTGGACCGTGAGATGCGCATCGGATACTTCGGATCGATGAAATAGATCTTGAAGAAGAAGAGCCTTGAAGTAGGGATTTGCTTTCAGTCGGAGCGTTGGGGTGGTAGATATTGCGACGTAGAATGAGTTTAGGAGAGCTAGAAAGGTATCCCAAGGATCTAGGGCAAGGGATTCTTCTAGACTACATGGTTTGGATTGTGTGGTGGATTGAAAGAGGCTTTCCATGACTACAGGAGACAGCAGAATGCAAACTGTGTGGAAGGTACTATGCTGGAGAGGCCTGTAAATAAGGGATGTGGAATTCTCGTGGGTTAATACTCTGAACTGAACAAGAAGGGTAAGAACATGCGAGCTGAACGGAGGAAAATATGCAGTCCCGCGGCAAACGGTTGGCTTGTAGATATGAATGGGTCCCCAAATGAAGCAAGCTGGCGTTGCGGGGTAACATAGAGTTAAATCATAAGTTAAATCTCAAGAAAACTACGCTGAGGAGGATGTGATTCACAAAATGGCAAAACCAACAAGGCGTGCACCTCTCTGTACTTGGTGCCAGCCGAGGCTGTGTGAATCCATAATATCATTAGCATCAAATCGCCAAAACTCCGGTTCTCAGTATTGAGATGAACGCCAGAACTATATGTCACGAAAGATATTTCATCTCATCTCCTGAGACTGTCAAGTCTAGCTTGAAGATCATTATCTCCAGGATCCCCTCCTCCACCAGTTGGACCTCCTCCAATAGCCTGTGCAACTCGTCCCTCGGGTACTGTAGTGCTTTGTAGTCCTTGTGGAGTTTCGCCCATCTAAAATTCGAATCAGCATTGCCATGAACAAAAGAACATGGCGTCAAACTTACAGCATTCTTAAGATCAACCCCGATTTCCTCCAGCACCTGGTCGACAATCTCATCGCCCTCTTCCTCGTCCTCCAACCCCGTAACATCATCAATAGCATCATCCATCATCTCTTGTCTCTGATCCATAATGTCATTCTCCTTCTCGAATTCCATCGCTATCCTTTGTAGGGCCGGGAGATTCATATTGCGATTCATACTTCCCAAAACCCCGGTCGCGCCCTTCATCGCCTGCATCATCTGCTCGTTCGTCCTCACAGTCTAACAGATGCAAGCATAAGTCCTCTGCTTCAAAAACCCCCAAGAGACCCTAAACAAACATACCTGTATGCGTAACGAAATGGCCTGTAACTGAGTCCTCATCGAATAGAACTTCTCAATATATCTCCGCGTCCTAACCAGATCCTTGGCCTGAATCTTACAAGCACCCATCTGTCCATTCTTCGCACTCTTCTTGATATCCTGAATCAGCTTCTTCTCCTGGTTCTCAAGCTTCACGCGCTCGCGATCCAACTCCCGCTGCGTCTTTTCGAGTGATCGCTGGTGTTTGCGCAGACGCTCTGCGGGCGTCATGCGCTTTCCGAAAGCCCATTCGACGATCTGCGAGAAATATTAGTTGATTCCTTGAGTGTTTTTTGTAATTGGTCTTTACATTCATGGTGTTTGTGGTTTGGGAAGGAAAGGCTGGCGGGAACCTTTGGGTAGTTTCATAGTTGCCTTTGGAAGCGCCTCGTCATAATGGGGGCTTGGCGGGGAGCGGGCTGACCCTTGGAGTTTAGCACGTGGGGCTCTATGGTTAGCGTAGCCTCGCGCCAAAATAAGTGGATCCATTACTTGAGGCAGCAATAATTACCTCAACGCATATATGTGAATAAGAAAAAGTCAAATTAGCATGTGCCTAGATTTTTGTTATATTTTTACGATTTATTGTTATCACGCTACGCTTTTAGAAGGTTCGCAAATTGTGGTGCCAAGCTTAGCCTTCCATTGCCCTACCAACTTTTACACAAATTCCACTGTTACTTGCAATCAGAAATATAGAACCATAACTACGATGTACAAAGCATAATTTTATTATTGAGCCACTGGCCAATTTTGCAATAATATCCTCTTAGCAACCGCGACCCATCAAAATTGGATTGAAGTGGAGACGAATCAAGTGCGCTTACATAACCATTTACGTGCATAATCTTGGCGTGGCAAGATGCGTGGAGGTCAACCCATTCATCATCATAAACAATTTTCTGCGAGACAAACAGCTGCTTTACCCCTCAACGCCGAATGATACGACTTCCATCAAGATGAGCCAAGAATACGATAAAGGAAAAAAGAGGCAGTCTCTGCCAGCAGGGTCGAGCTCGAGCTCGAGCAACCCGAATCGTCCTCAATTTATGACCGTCGGGACTGGTTCGACCTCAGAAAGTGCAGCTCGACTTCAAGCCATCTTGGACAACGACTCAGGTTACGGAGGAAGCTTGGCTGGTGATGGAATCAATGGTGCGCCATCATGGAATCCTACTTTGACCGAGGACAGACCTACCCCTACTATGTCACCAATTGGACAGAGTGGAGCAGCTGCCGACAACGATAGGAGGGTTCAGGCAAATGCCATACACCAGCTATGGTACAATCAGCATCGAGTGGCCCTTGGCAAATCAATCAACAGAGTGGTGGAGAGTTTAAGATCGTTGCAGGAGATGAATGCGTCATGGCCGGCAACATATCCATCAGTACAACGCGCCGAGTTGGCATCCCCGAATCGAAACGACAGACCAGCTTTGGTACACACGAATACAGGAGCTAACAAGCGACTGTCTATGCCACCGGAGCCTCGTCCAGGATCCATGCGACGAGCGGAAACCTCGATCGGCGAACAAAGTACCCAGGGGGAATCGAGCAAGTCGGCAGAGGAGAAGGCCGTTGCAGAACCACGATTGATGACTCCACAAATCGCACAAGAATTCTCCATTTTGAAACTAGATCTCAAGTTGGGAGCATTATATCAAACGGAGTTGGTACATTCACTAGAGAAGAATTCGATAGCATCCCTCCTGGACGGAAAGATCAGCACGAGCATCAAGCACCTTTTGTCGTTGCGGGAACGAATTGAGGATACCTCAAGTAAGGTGCTTGTGACAGGAGATTTGAATGCTGGCAAATCTACGTTCTGTAACGCCCTCCTTCGACGCAAGGTTCTGCCAGAGGACCAACAACCGTGTACGAATATTTTCTGCGAGGTTTTGGATGCTAGGGAGAATGGAGGGGTTGAGGAGGTGCATGCAGTACACAAGGACTCGCAGTACAATCGGCATGATGAGACCACATACGATGTCTTTCGCTTGACGGATTTGGAGAAGCTTGTGGTCGATAACGAAGCCTACACGCAGTGCAAAATTTACCTACAAGACGTACGATCAATCGACGAATCACTACTCAACAATGGTGTAGTGGATATTTCGATCATCGATGCTCCGGGTCTCAACTCCGATACTACAAAGACTACTGCTGTATTTGCACGACAAGAGGAGATTGATGTGGTGGTATTTATTGTATCGGCTGCCAATCACTTCACACAAACTGCAAGAGAGTTCATTTGGGCTGCGGCCGCAGAAAAGGCATACATTTTCATGGTGGTTAACGGATACGACAACATCAAGGACAAGGAGAGATGCCAAAAGATGATTTTGGAGCAAGTTCATGGTCTAAGTCCCAGAACATTCAAGGAATCCTCAGACTTGGTTCATTTCGTCTCAAGTAATGCAATCCCCACAGCGCCCCCACCGGGTCCACCAGGCGGAAATGGAGGTAGTGGAAGCTCGAGTGGAGGCGATGGAGGCGACTTTGATGACTCGGATCCAAAGGGCAAGGGCAAGGCCCAGGATAAAGAAAAGATTCGAGATTTCGAGGCTCTTGAACAATCGCTAAGAAGATTCGTATTGGAGAAGCGTGCTCGATCAAAGTTGGCACCAGCTAAGACATATTTGCTGAACGTCCTTGGAGATGTGCAAACCCTGGCAACCGTCAACCAGGAGGTTGCTCAATCCGAATTGAACCGCGTTTCAAAAGAACTAAAAGAACTGGAACCCGTTCTTGAGGCATCCAAAAAGGCCAAGGCGGAAGTTAGCGATGACATCGATCGAACTATCGAGGCCACATGCAAAGACATTTACGACCACACCCGATCGACTCTTACCTCAACTATATCACAAGCAGGGGAGGAAGATCATGGCATCCCTTATCCGGGTCTGTTCAACGCATTCCAATATGCAGATGACCTTAAGGAGGCCATCCTCTCCGAAATATCGGCGGCAGTCACGGCGTGTGAAGAGCATGCTCGATCCAAAACTGTTGGTGGAGTGAACTCGATCAAGCAATTGGGACTCCTCCACCTTGGAAATGAGTACACAGACTTGAGTTTCCGAAGCGATGTCATGTTCCGAAGAAAGCGAGATATTCTAGCCCGACAGGTCGAAATCGAAACCGAATTATGGGACTTTTTCGACTGGTCAACTATCCTGCAAAAACAAGAGAAGATGGCCGGAACTGGAATGGCTCTCACTGTTGCAACCGCTGTTGGTGGACGCATGGTCGGTGGATATGGTTGGGTTGACGGAGCTCTGGGAGCCGCAAAAATTGTTGGCAATAACAACATCCAGAAGCTCATCATTCCAGGTGTCATCGCAGCAGCCGCCGCCGCAACTTATTACATTCTAAACCAGATCCCACACTCACTCCCCCACCGTCTCTCCACCAAGATCTCGGCTCAACTCACAGCCATCGACTACGTTCATGCAAACAGCGACAGAATCTCCACCTCCGTCCGAAAGGTCCTCCGTTTCCCAGCTGATAACCTGCGTGTTGGTCTTCAGCGCTCCGTGGAACAACTTGGTTCTAAGCGTGAGGAGACATTAAAGATCCGCGGCGAAAGCGAAGTTGCCCGAAAGTACTTTGGAAACCTGGTCAACGAAAGTGCCAGGATCCGAAATACTGTCGAGGCGATCGACCTGGAAGGACCGGCACCAGGAGTAGCTGCAGCTTATGATTTTTAAGATTTTCATTAGACCATTGGAGATTTCTTGATACCACTTTTACATTTTAATACGGTCGTTTTTTCCATTCCCCTCTCATTCTGGAAAATGAAGGCGTTCTTTTTTTTTTTTTTTTGAGGTGGATGAATATCAAACGCGGCATTGTAGTTGTAGGAGCGAAAAGAGAGACGATTGATGGGATTGGTGGGTGGGCGTTTGCTTTTTGCTCTTCGGTGGTAAGGTGGCTGGCTGGTGGATTAGGTTACTTCCGAGGAGCTTTGAAAGAATCCCCGCTTCCTCTTTCGTTGTTTATAGTTTGGGTTCTGATGAGATACGTACGTACATAGTAATAAAACCACAGCGAGATTGAGGCACGAATCTTTTCTCTTGGTTTTATTTGGATTTGTGATGAGTTTACTTGCGGTACGTTGGGCTTTAATTAGTGAGATATTGAACGGTGGCGCGCAAAATCTTGCTTCTTCTCCCCTCGTTTTCTTCAGTCGCATTGACGTCTCAAGCGGGTTACTGTGGTAGTTTGCTTATGAATGAATGCTAGCTAAGTTTTCCTAGTCATTTATCTGGGGTTTTACCTCTAATGATATCTGGTCTATGAGATTCACACCAGGTGAAGCTCAATGACATCTTCTTGTAAGTGTAAGTCAGTGCTTTGGTCTCCAAAAACTCCGCTACTCTGCGTCCTACCCGACTGTTCCAGACTCTTTTGCCTAGTCTCATAGTCAGGTTGTATAGTTTTCAAAAGCATAACCTTCCACACTTCTACTCCTTGTCGCCTCTACTCTCTTTTTACAGCCCTCCTAAAGCCCCAGCCATTGCGGCATACCAAGTTTGACTTGCTCCTCCATCGAGTCCTGCCGCGTCAAAAGATGGGTTAGTAAACCAATCCCAACTCGCCTTCGCATTGATGAGGGCAAGATTAGCCATCAAAACACCTCTCCACCCCCCCTCTGTCGCCTCCGCGCGTCCATTACTGAAAAACGCATCCCACTCCCCCTTAACAAACTTCTTGGTCCTACTCAACGCACTAGCGGATACCAAGGGAATCATATGAATACCATGAATATACTCGGCATTAGCACCAAAGTACGTGACATGATCGATTTTATTCTCAAACAAAATGCCGGATACCTTGTTGTCGATGAAGTTCGCGGGCTCGACGGTGTTCGAGGAGTCGTAGAGGAAGTAGTTTTGCAGTGCACGAGAGGTTAGGGCGAGTTGGAGGTTTCCTTGGGCTTCGAGGTTTGTGGAGCCGGTTACTTGGCCCCAGAGTTTGAGGGCGAGGGAGGAGAGGATGTCTTCGCTGGAGGACTCTTCGTCGCGGCCGTCGGAGGTTTCGTACAGGCCTGTGGCAGTCAGCCTGGTTCATTTTCAATTCGAACGAGGATTGGAGTTGAGAGCGGAGTGAGGGTAGTGTTGAGTTTCATGAAAGGCGGGATGTGGGAAATGAAGACTGTTTCACTGGGAACTTACCATGAGCGAAGGAGTGACCGTGGTACCAATCGAAGTTTCTGTGCTGTGGGAAGAATGTATCCAAGGGAGAAGGGTTTGCAATATCCCGAACCAGAGCATTAATGTATGCCTTGTTGGGATCAATCCATGAAGGGTCGACTAAATCATGGCTGTCAGATTTCTAGGTTTAGATTTAGGAGTTGGTGATTCTTACCATGCCCAATGATCGCAGCAGCATAAATGAAATAACCATAATGGAAATGATGATCGTTGTAGAAGGTGTTTCCAAAATCGGCGCCGGCGTCGCCCGTAATATAAGAAGCAGTAGAAACTAAACCGCTCCAGGCAGTTTCGTAAACTAATGGGTATTGTTGGCGGTTCTCGATGAAAACTGCGAATGCTGCTTTGAGCTTATCCAAGCCCGATTGAGCTAGACCCTTATCATCGAGCATGTCGTTGAGTACATAGACGATTTGCGCGAATTTTGCGAGTGCCTGAAAGAGTTAGAAATTGCGTTAAGCGAAAGTGGGGGTTTGAGGAAAGGGGGAGGTTTCGGCGTGAATGATAAGGGGTTGGGCATCAGAAGAAGAAATCTTGCTTACCTTTCCACTGTAGTACATGGAGTTTAGATTACTCTGCGTATCCACATCCTCCGAGATGTCCTTTTCCGCAAGCGCATGAACAATTCTCTTCGCATCATCCGATAGTGCCTTCTTCTCTCCAGAATCCCGATCCCAAGGTGCGACACCCATTGTTGTCGGTAAACTCTCAGACATGGTCCAAGAATCAGCGACCACAGCAGTGGCTTTCCCTTTGGTGGTGGTGTCAAGTAACAGATCTTTGACATTTGCTCGAGTGTCTTCAGAGAAGGAAGCAACATGATGTGGTAGAGCGTACATGAGAAGTGTAGGTGGGTCAGGAATGTACCCTTCTTTGTTGAAAGTAAAGGTGTAAGATCCAGCTGCACCATCAGCAGTTCCTGTGAGGTCAACACTGACAGGCCAGGCACCGGAGGTAGCGTCATAGAGTGCCTCTCCATTTCCAGGGTCCTTAGCGAATTGGAAGACACCGTCGAAGGTTGAGGTCGCCTGAATCAACCCATTGTTGACTACCGTGAAGTCCAAGTTATTACCTTTGGGAGACCATGCGTATAGCAACCACTTTCTGTTGTCCTCAAGCTCAATAGTGAATTTCATTACCCCAGGTTTTGGATTCTCCGAGGCTTTGTTGATCGAACGGAAGAGTACACCGGATTGGAGAATGGGAGTAACTGCATTACAGCCAGCTGTAACGAAGCCCATTCCTTGAACGATTGGTATTTGGATGAGTGGACGATCACCAGCTCTAGCATGTAAGCTAACATGAGCTGAGAAGGCAGTCAATCTCTCAGTTGTAAGGATCGTGTCTGCACCGAGCTCTAGAGCTGAGAGTATGATGGATTGAATTCCGATGGGGTTGACGAAGAAGCGAGCTGGGTTTGCGCCTTCTGGCCCAAAGACTTTTTGACTGTCTTCGAGGTGTTGGATTGACATGCCCCAGCTGCTGGTAGCTCCTTTGCCTTTGGCCCATGTTCTGGGTTGGGATAGTTAGCTTTGAAACTTTTGATTGAGGGATTGTTATACAAGAAGTTATAAATGAAGGTTGGTGGATCGAAAACGACCAAGTGCTGGGTCATCACACAATTTGTGGAGGTGCTTTAACGAGAAAAGTGAAAGAGACAAAAAGGCAAAAGTGATCTCAGGAGGTGTTTCACTCTTACAGAGAATAAGGATGAGTCCATGCCCCCGAAGCCTGACTACCCAAAAGAAAGTTCTGCCAGAACTTATTGGTACCAATAGGACCTTGCTGAGAAGGCAGGACATTCAAGCGAGGAGCAGGATGGTCAGGACGTTGAGGTATATTTCCCGGTGGTGGGTCCGTAGAAATAGGCTGGAAGATGTTTTCCGCAAGTGCTTGGTGTGGCTTTGGGCCCGGAACAGCGGTTGGTTGTCCGCCATCAAGCTTGGAAGTGGGTGAAGGGATCGAAGTGCTCAATAACGGGTCATTCGTATGAATGCCAGCGGGATCAAGTTGAGTAACGATAATTCCTTGCGTAGCTGGTGCTTGCGTGGGTTCGGGAAGGATTTGAACAGTTCCAGAAGATGTTGGGACTGTTGTAACGGGAACACTAGGAGCTACAGAGCTGGTAGAGGGTACGAAGCCCGGAATTGGTGCGAAGAATTCGTGCCCATCGTTTGGCCCAGAGGCTTGTGGGAAAGGAATGGCATACACCGCAATGGTATGTAAAAGAGAAAGGAAGAAGGATGCCTTCATGATTGAAAACTATGAACTTGCACCTTGATATGTTGAATGATTGAAGAAGGTTGAAGTTTGTAAAAGGAATAAAGCCGAGGAGAAGCTATAATATAGATATGAATTACTTGAAATTGCTGCTGATTCACCGATGGTGATAAACAGATTCACTAAAAGTGGAAAGGAAATACATGGATGGCAGCTCATGTTGAAGACATAATATTTATCTAGGCACAGTCGTGTGACGAAATGTTATGAATCTCACTGGCTTTGAGAATACCTCGGAGCCTTGTAAGAAATTCGATAGAAAAGGGAATGCCCGAATGACAACAAAAGTTAAGAATGGTATGACCCCCAAGTCACAGACATGTAGACGGGAGACATGTCGTAATAGCATACCCTGTCACTCGCAAGGCTAAACATGCCGAAGCTACTTGAAGTCCCGGAGCCGCAGAGTTGTGGGACAAGATTATAGAAATTTGCTCGTAATTATCTCCAGCTACAATAAATTTTATAGCGCGAAGAATTCCAAACCGCTTGCGACGAGAGCAAGGAATGTAGTTTGGGAAGGCAGGCGTGGAAGGCTTGTCTGAGACAACCGTTTGTGGCGGTGATTCAAACCAAAATACCCAAACACATAGAGAACAATGCAATGAGCCTCAACAACAGGCTAACCGCGAGACAGTAGAACGAAAATACCCACTAAGCACGTGATAGCGAATAGTTACTGCAGCAGCAACAACGCACAGTTTGGCAAGAGATCAATCCAGATCTAGTTAACCAAGCTTTGAAATTGTTAAGATGAATGATTCGAAGTGTTCGAATTACTACATCGGAAAGATGCCACGTTAGATTGAGACTTGGTCTTGGACCACGCTGTTTGAGCCACAGGTGACGAAGTCTTGAATCGCAAACCGATATGACAGAAATGAAAGCTAGCTCGGCGAGCCGAGAAAAAAGTACAATAAGACAATGTCATTTTCTAAGACAGCAAAGTATCAAATACACGCCTCCGGTAAAGTAACGTCAGAGCGCAATTCAAAGTCAGTAGGGGAAAGCGACGATCTCACTTGAGGTACTAAGAACAAATTGAACAAAGTCAAAGCAAGGTAAAGCAATGTCGCTAGGAGCTCATGAAAATCGAAAAGGTAGGTAGCAACAAAAGGAAAAGAGTAGTAGCGGTGTGGGTCTTCAGTCAGCCAGAACAATATCATAATTGCGGCTACCCGTTCAGTACAAAGATACACCTGTCTGCTGATGGAGTGTATGTACCGAGTAGCTAGTTTGTATGACCTCAAAAGCTTTTCAGGTCCTTCCTAATTTGAAAGTTAGCATGTGGTTGAGAATGTATCGTGGTTTCTTGTCATAGTAACTTGGATTAGTTGACATCCACTTCAATACAAATAGTATTCAACAGTATTAGAATAAGCCCGAGATTTCTCGGAGATCTTATCCTGTTATGCCTTTTGATGACATGCTGAAATAAAAGCTGGTGATGCCTCGCATCATGTGAGCACAACATTTTGTGTCCCCTGGCATTAGGTTGCGGGGTAATTCGCCGAACCCAAGCCCGTGGGACTTCTCGCGAGATCGCATGGGAGTATGTCACATAATACCTGACATTTATAGCTTCATGTGAGGCCATACCTTGTGATGCTCCAAATGAGCAGTGAATCAAAAAGGATTGGGACAATGTTGTGGGAATTGTCTCGAGATGATATTTTTCCAAAATTTACATAAGTGGTTTTGACATCGGTGCAATAATGCCCTGTTTGAGCAAAATCCTGGGCTTCGTTGCTGCTTGCAAAGTTTCTTTTGTAGCCCATTCTGGCCCAACTGGCATTCGAAGAGACCTCTCGTATTGTTGACGGTTCTCGAAGGTATGAGGCAAGCTGGTTGCGAGATATTTGCTATTCTAGATAGACTGTGAGCTTTTGGATGTGCAAACAATGCGGACAAACGGCTTACCTTCTTGACACGCTTCTCATTAATTATCACACGTTCCAGCTTTGAATCTTTACGGTTTGCGGCCTTGACACCCTCGACCTTAGTCAAGAACCTGCCCTTGTTTCGTGCCTTTTCCCTCTTACTCACCCCGTCACCAGTCCAGCTCCCCCAGCCTGGAAGTGTATTATCAACAACCTTGTCTTCCTCATCTTCAATAGTCTGGTTCTTTTCTGCCTCAAACTCTCCCACAACATCAGCGCCTGCAAATGCTCGCTTGATCAAGTCTTGATCTCGGATCGCGAATGGAAGTTGAATGGTATTTCCTTCATCACTATCATCAGAGTCCACATCCATATCCAATGTGGCTGTCTTTTTGACCACCTTCTTTGATTTTGGCTGTGTAGCTATCATAGCTGCCGCTGAAAGATCGAGCTCTTCTACTTCCACAGCGTCATTCTTCTTGTGTCGGCGTCTCTTGGCTTCTGCATCGTTGATCCCAGTCGGTTTCTTGAGGGGAACTTTCGACCAAGCACCCCCTTCCAAGTGAGCTGGTTGAGGCTTCTGTTTTGGAGGTGCTGTAGTTTTTAAGATGCCCTTGGGCTTCTTTTCTTTTGGTTGGATTGTGGCGACTCTTGAGCTTTCATCGATGTTCATAATGTCAAGATTCAACTCGTCGTCCTCATTATCGGATCCCTCTGGCTCCTCAAATTCAGTCGCCTTTGATGGTGCTGGTTTCGCGAGAGTTTTGTTGCTTCCAGGACCAAAAATTCGCCGTCCAATATCTCCTGTCTCTTCCTCTTCCTCCGATCCCTCACCGGCAAGTTCTCGTCGCATGTCTTCAACCATATCATCATTGCCCTTCTTTCGTGCCTCCTCTGCCTTGCGCATGAACTTCATGTTTGCCAATTTCCCGCCTGGTGCCGACTCATCAATATTTTCCGAGTTTCCGAGTTTGTTCAATTGCCGTAAAGCTCGCGCATCGTCTGCTTCTGAATCGTCACTCTCGGACTCACTGAAAGAACCTTCAGATCCATCGTCGGATTCCTTTCTAACAGCTCTCCCCTCTACCCTCTTCCTCAGCTCTTCATCTCTTCGTGCCATTTCAGTGATACCGGATCTTGCGTCTTCATCCCAGGCAGCTCGACCAGTTTCCTTTGTAGCTTTAGCCCACTTGCTACCTCTGTGCTTGGCACCCATTCGTTCAGTGGCCCTTCTGCGGTCTTGGGCTTCTAGCTCATCCTCGGAAGGTACGTAACCTCCCTCTTCGAGTGCTTCCTGGTTGAGGCGCTCCTCTTTCTCTCGTTGTTTTCGATGAACTTTACGGTATGACTTGCTCTTAATTTTCTTGATACGCTTTGACTTTGCCTCTTCACGGAAAAGAAGGTCTCTGGCCATTCGGAGTTGGTCTCTACGTGCCTTGACCTCTTCAATTGACATTTTCTTGGTCTCCAGCTCCTCATATTCACGGATTTGGTCCTCGTCGTCTTTACCATTTGTGGTTGCTAGACCACTTTCTTCGAGAATGCTCTGTATAGTAGCTTCCAATTCGTTGAAAGGTTTGGTTTGATTTGTTGGAAAGAGTTGTTTGTTGGATTGTGCTGATGCGGTTGCATGATCTATAAGTGGGAACATCAAATGGTCGGCCCTACGATTGTTCTTAACAGTGTCCGTCCACCTATCCAAGGTTTCCTTGGTCTGGTCGTATGCAGAACTGCGATCTAATCGGTATTGCTGGCGTCTAGCCAACGGTACTTCGAGCTTCGCCGAAGAGGTCTTCTTTTTGCTTGAATTTGGCTCGACAAATTTCAGTGACTTCTTGATGAGTGGATCACTAATCCCGGCTAATCCCAAATCTTCTAAAGTGAGTTTATTTTTTGAGGTGAGACCGAATTCTGAAGGTGTGTTGTACTCGCTAGCACCATCGCTGCGCTGCTTTGCTGGTGCCTTGCTGCTTTCGTCTACTTGTGGTAAATTTGCGATCAAATGCTGCAAAGCTGCGATTTTGGCAGGGTCGGAGGTATCTTCGTCATCGTCGTCTGCAGAAGACGCAGAAGATTCATCGTCACTCTCTTCTTCCTCCTCAGATCCCGAGCTCTCAGCTTGCCGCCTTTTGGGTTTCTTTTGAACTTCCTCTTCATCTTCTGAAGTATCCAACATGTCCGCGAGATCAACCGCATCTTCACCCAAGTCTCCCTCTTCTAGTTCCGAATCAGAGTCTTCTTCCTCGTCTTCGTCGAGATTAACATCTTTGTTGCGGGGTTTCGATTTCTTCATCTTGTCTTTCTTGTTCGTACTGCCCGAGAATGCGTACCCATTGAATCGTTCCTCATCGCTCTCCCCAAAAGCCTCGTCACTGTCCAAGTCACTATCATCATCTGAGTCCACCTCTCCCATCTTCCACTCATTTCCCTCACTGTCGCTCCCAGCACCTACATCCAATTCGTCGAATCGACCTTTCGCAGGACCCTTTCGCTTTTTCTTGGTATTGGATCCCTCCTCGTCCTCCTCTCCATCCTCGTCCTCATCTTCATCTCTGCGACGTTTCCCTGGTCGATTTCCACCTTCTTGTGCACCAAGTCGATGTTTTCGGATTTTGACATCATCGGAGGTTTGGTGGGATGCAATTGCAAAGGCGTCTAGAGTCCGCTTTTTCGAATTATTCTTCTTCGGCTTCGGTTTCTTGTCCGGCGCACGCCCATGTGCTTGTCGTCCTGCCATTTTTGCTGTGTCGAGAAAAAAAGCACGCTTTTTTCTGGTGGGAGGAACGCTTGATCAAAGATTTCGTTATCGCCCGCCTCGATAAACATTTTTCAAGGTGGCACGGACCAAGCGCCCACTAGCGCCAATCCCTTAGCGCCCCATTTCTCTCCAAGATATTTTCTCGTCCGAAGCTTCGAAAGGAGAATCTTTCGATATTAACGGCCAATCTCCAAGCTCTACCTTGGTAGACGACACGATGAAGCCAACACAACCCCTCGCCAGGAAGCTCACTCGCCTGGCGCTGAACACGAAGAAAACCAACAAGGGATACTACAAGGGAACGGGAACAGGTTCGACTGGTTCGCACACGAAGCATGGAGGCTATATCATAGATTGGGACAAAGTCAGGACATATGTTGTGCCAGACTTGAAGGATTTCAAGGTATGCCATCCCAATTGAAGCTTGGGTAGCTCGAGTATGCTGCTGTCGCTGGGCCAGTGGCTGATGGAGGACAGCTCACACCATTCGTGACGAGGAAAATCACTTCACCAAGAGGACGCTTCGACGGCGATCCCAAGGGAGGATTTAGCGGAGAGCGATATATCCAAAAGTGGAAGGAGGAGAATGCAGAAACTTGAACGAGAAATGCAATTGATATGTTTTGTTATAGAGGTAATGGCTGCTTCTCTGTTGTTGCTCCGAACCCGGCTGACTTTTTCGTTTCAGGTCCGGATATTGAGTTTGTAAAATACCCTCGGTATGCATTAGGGATGGCGTTCAAACAGGTGTACTATATCAGCTGTAAAGAATGTTTACAGCATTGCCACGCCGGCCATGCCAGACCGTGGCAGTATCGAAGAAGACATCCACTGTCGGGACTCGTTCTTTAGAACGAGTCCCTCATCATCTGCGCCTCAAGTAACTGCCTACACGATTTACGTGACACTTGTTCGTTTCTATTTCGTTTCTTCAAGCCAAGGCATTTGTGTGTAGAGCATTACGAACCTTCAATGTTCATCTGCTTAAGGATTTTTTCTTTCGTGCCAAGATCAATGACCCTTTCATTACCAAACACCTTTCTTCTATACTCCAAGGAAACCGGTGCATGAAGACAGGGGTAACAATTTAAAGAAACGGAGGAAGTAAATAGGATTGCGGTCCCCATCTCAATAACACATATTTGTTTGGCCCAGTTAAAGCATGGAAACTTTCGAGATCAAACATGTAGTCTCATTTTCAAGTCACTCCAGATTGAGATTTTACTGCCGGATGCGTTTGTTATTTCCGTGACATTTTTTCTACTTCTAGAGGCGCTCGGAAAGCTCACATAACGCTTCATGCAACGCAAGCTATGTATCGGGGTTCATCCACTCGTATCATCATAATAAACCAATTTTGCCCTTCACCATCACTCCTACGGGGTTCAACCTGCGATTTCCTTGTTCTCCTCTCTCAGAGCTCTCAACTGGGACTCGAAATCCTTTTCTACCCACTCCCAGTAAGTTCTCCAGGTTTGGTGTTGACTAGCTGCCGCACCCATACCCATGCTTGCTGCTGGAATCGCGTCGTGCAATGTCAGTGATACTCTCAAGACGCCCTTGGTAGCCTCCTGCTGTTTCTCAAATTCCTGCTTAACGGCATTGTCCTTCAGCTTGGTCGACAAAACGGTACGGAAGCATTCAGCAATGGAGTCCAGGCGACCTGAAGTCTCATCCGGGTTTAGAACAACGAGTTTGGTGAGCATCAGGTTGCAAAGGGCACGAATATCGTGCTCATCTTTGAGCCCTGCAATGACCCGATCGTAAAAATCCAAGATGTTGATTCGTGAGAATGCGATCTCCATCAAGGAGTAGAGTGTCTCGTAGGCGCTCTAAATCAGTTGTGAGCAAGTCAAAAGTAGCGGGGGAAAGAAGAAACACTCTACCTTTCGGATCTCCAAACCATCATCTATCTTGTGTTTGAAAGGTCCCATTGTAACCACCCGAATCAGTTCTGGTTTGATTACAGATTCCTCCATGACAAGTGGAAGCAAAACTCCCAGGTTCGGGATGATGAGATCTTGCTTGTTGTGGGCTGCAGAGTTGAGAGTGGTAAGTGCCAGACGTTTGTTTTCAAGATCCTGGTCTCCCAACATAGCAATTACCATATCTAGCAATGTAGTCTTGAGTACATTATCAAATTCCTCATCGCTATCTGGAAGGGTATAACGGATGGCTTGGATAACCATGGCACGAACTGATGGAGTTGGGTCATTGAGATAAGCCTGGAACACAGGTTAGCTGCAGGATGGTTAAATTGACATTATGGATCCATACCTGTAATTGTGGAATATACGTCTTGGGGTCAATGAGCGCAAGTCTTCCAATGCACTCAGCACCCACAGCCTTGTTGTCCTCGGCTTGCGAAGCACTGAGGAGTTGATCCCAAATCGTGTTTGTATAATTCTTGATGACGGCAGAGTTGTTACTGGCTTGCTGAAGGATTTCCTTGATGGAATGTAACAATAAATACTGAGCATTGCCACCCTTCTCCATTCCTGAAATGATTTTGGGCAAGTAAACAGAGACGTTACCAGCACCTGCACGCCCAAGAGCAATTGCCGCAGCAAGAGGGATCTTCTCAGACTGTGTAGAAAACTGAGAGATGAATATTTCCGGCTTCAGAGGTGAATTGACTCCCAGACGGAGTCCAGCCTCACCGAGGACCGCCAGTGCCAGGCTTCGACGTGTGTCCTCCTCCTGCACGTGTTCCTGGATTTCCTCGGGCTTTGCATTGGGCTTAACAGGTTTGATAATGTTCACTTCGGCTGTGAAAGCATCGATATTGACTCCGACGGAAGAACCACCAGAAATAAGCAGTGTACCAATAACTCTTCCAACAACTGCTGGATCTCCATTGGCGCGGACCTCTGCGAGAAGACCTTGCATCAATGTTTTACCAGCCTTCTGTTTGCCAATTTCGGAGACTAGGTTCAATAGTGCATCAAGAACCGCACCACCAAGGGTTGATTTTAGCAGTTCGCAAAGGGATGCGTTAAGTTGATCAGTAACAACCAACTTGGCATTGTCGGCAACAAGCGAAGATAACACCAGAAGGGCAGGGCCAAGAAGATGTAAATCTGCTGCAGTGAGAAGAGGAAATAGCGCACTTGCAAGACCTTGGATCGTTGGTGCATCAAGAGAGCTTCTAGAAGCTGGCGCCTGAACCAAATTCTTCAAGGCAAGGAGACTTGCACCTCGCAACGATCTGTTGGCTTTTCGAAGTTGGGCAGATAGCTCAAGAGACACCTCTCTAATCCAAGCTGGTTGGAGTTGATCGGCACTTGTTGTCAAAGCCGCAATATCATCAATTGCGTGGACTGCCGCTAAACGGGTGATCTCGTTCTTCAATCTGTCAGTCAAAATGTTCATTGCTGCGCTTCGCTCAGAAGCGGGTAGTAATGATGATCCTTCCGGCGATGCGGTGCGTGCCAATAGGATTCCCAAGGCTTTGATCGCACGCTGCCTAACTTCCAAGTCAGCGTCATTAGCCGCCACACGACCAATAACGACCTTATAAAGCTGCTGGAGGTCCGCCTTATGGCTTTGAGACAACGAGCTGAATCTTGGCGGTGTCAAAGCCTTGAGCAATTCCTCGACGGTTCCAATAGCTTCACTAGAGATTTTGTAGTTTCTGTCATTGACAGCAGAAACAACGCCTGGGACAATTTTAGCCAAGAACGGCTGCAGAACACTAGAAGAATGGGTCTTGGCTATGTCACCAATTAAGCGAAGTGCAGCAATTCGTAAGGTGTTTGCAGTCGCTGAAGCCGCCCCACCACTGGTGATAGCAGTTGACCCCGCGTAGCCGGGAGTATTCTTAATTGCGTCAATTATGGGTTCGACAATCTGGCTGAAATACTCGGCGAGGCCGCCCTTTTGAACGGAAACAACATCGTCTAAGAGGTTGATCAACGCCTGTTTGGTTGGGATTGAGCTACCCCTGAGAAGTTTGGTTATTGCTTTGACGATTGCAGGAGTAAGCCGTGCTAAATCAGCTCTTGGACCGGACTCTGGGACTGGCTCGACGGTTGGTGAAATCAATCCTGCGGAAACGGAGAGAAAGGATTTTGTGTCAAAGGTAGCGCTGCTGCTTTCTCTCCTTCGTTTTCTGCTCTGAGGGGCATGATTGGCATACTCAGATTCATCACCCGATAAATTAACAAAAATGCCTTCGCCAGTCTTACGAACAAGAGACGACATGGTGGCGATGACCTCTAGCCGCACATTTTCTTCTCGTTCATTGAATCGCTGAACTAGAACAGGGGCTACCTTGGCATATAATGTACCATCATCTAGCAGATCTCCACTTCCTCTTGTCGAGATAATGGTATAAAGGACCTTGGCTGCACATCGACGGACTTTCCAGCTCGCGTCGTCGTCGTCGTCGTCAAATCCAGCCTCGGCTTCGAAATCATCGTCGTCGCTAAAATCATCCCCCTCGTCCTCTTGTGTTCCTCCCATTTCCTCGTCATCGTCGTCGTCATCATTGTAATTGGGGTCGTACTTCAGGAATCGAAGGGCAGCGCCAATTGTGTCATCCGTGTAAATACGCATTTCTCCACCACAAGAAGCTAGGAACCCCTCCAAAGCTACAAGAGCTGATTCACGAACATCGTCCAACTCGGAATCTGGCTCTCCGTCTTCGGCGGAATTTTCCAATTGATCTACTAGCTCCTGTTGACTGAGCGCTGAAAGAACGAACGGTGCAAGAGTCCCCAAATAATGACCAAATCTAGCAGGAATTGATCTCGCCATGGATCCAAGTATTGTGATATACAGACGTCTTTGAACGGAGGTGAGGTGTGGGTTTCGGAGGTCTTCGATGAGGTGGGAGACGAAACCGCTCAGGGCTTCATTGGTGAGATAGGTTGCGAGAATCGACATGGCAACAACAGCTCGCTTCTTGACCACTGAGCCCCCGCGTTCAGATTCCAAGATACCGACCAACAATTCTTGAAAGGCATCCACTTCGGACTGTTGAAGCATAGGACCAAAACATCTAACAACCTCAATCAGAACATCAACAGCCTCCGAATCCAGTTCTTTGTCCGAGTTGAGATCAAGCATGCTAGGTGGTGGTGGGGGGAGCTTCACACCCTTGATGGGTTTTTGTGCAACCAGCCGGCCGACCAACCGCGGAACGAGAACTTGGCTAATGGCTTTATATGCTTCACCAACCTCCTTGGTTGCAGCTACACCACTAACTGGTCTTGGGAGGGTGATGACGACTGTGCGAAGGGCCATTGCTGGAATGGAGTTATCAACCGAGTTTTCGATGTTCAAGGTGGACAGCTTCTCGATGAGCGGGGACAAAATGTTGCCGGGGAGTTTTGTTACGAGGGGGCCCAGGCTGCAGAGAGGTCAGTATTTGACGAGCAGGTGGTGCTTTGGTCAGAAAGTAGACGTACCATTTGATGGCCAAGTTCTGGACTTCGCCATTCTGGTCGTCCAACGTCTTGAGGATGCCATCTACGGTTTTGGCGGCGGTATTGTAATCATGGTATAGGAAATCCGACTTTCCAATAGACAAGACTTGGAAAAGGTCGTTCAACGACATGTACCGAAAGTCTGGGTCGACATCCTGGAGCTTAGGAAGTAGCGCCGCCACCGTCTGCGAAGTTGGATTTTGGGGAATCTGGCTCGACATGTCGAAGATGTGGGATTACCAAAGTGTCGAGATGTTCGTCTGCGACAAAGCGATCAACGCGCGGGTAGTGGTTGACCATTCAAAGGTGATGGGATATCTCGATCTCAGGGAGGGAGACTAGATGAGTTTGAGCTTGAGCTCTCCCTGGTGGTGGGTTGAGGTCCGGTACGCGCGCCGAGGGGTTGTTGACTGGAGACTGGGTAGGCAGGTAGGCAGGTAGGCAGGTAGGCAGGTAGGCAGATATAGTTGGGTACTAAGTAGTTCTGGTGGTGACGAGAAGTAATCGAGGTGGTCGTTCCTGTGGAGGGAAAAGTTCAAGGGTTTGAGGTTGAGCGGAAGCTCTTTGAAGATGGTCACCTCGGAAACAATCCCCTCAATTCACTGGGAGACGAAAGCCTTCCATTCACCTCACGTCAAGATGGTGGGGTAAATTTCATGGGTGCATGTATAAACCTCGAATCTGAGGCATCAAGTGTGGCGTCCAAGTGTGGCTTCCAAGTGTGGCTTCCAAGTGTGGCTACCGGAAAAGGCCGGGTATGAGTAGCTTTGACTGCTTTCTGATGGATTTCCCCCAGCCATCTTTCCTCCTCGTCTTTCGTCTTTTTACTCAATTGAGACGGCAAGTGCTTGCAAACCTCTCATCCTCTCTCTCCTTCGCTAATTGCCCCTCCCAGACACCTTCCTGTACTCTTCCTGTACTTGATTGTTCAGTTTTCCATACACAATGGCGTTCTCAAGAGTTGCTGCCATGCGATCAAGCTTCCGGGCCACACGACCAACGGCGGTGCGCCCACAATTGTTCAAGTACCGCCAGCTTGCTCGCAGAACATATGCCAGCGGAGGACACCACGAGGCAAAATCTGGTGGAGATGCCGCCTGGTATGCTATGCCGCGCTCTGAAGTCAATCCCAGGCCTGGAAAGTATTACTAACGACGTCATTCAGGGCCGCTGGAGCTGTTGCTGTGACCGTGCCATCATGCTGTAAGTTTCACCGTTTCGTCTGAATTGCGGCTGCTTCTGAAGCTTTGCTTCTGCGCCCTGTGATTTCTACAACTCCTAATAATGGCACATACACTTGTACTGACTCTACTTTTCCAAAGGGTTCATCCTGCGAAACAATCCTGAGGATGCGCATGCTCATGATAGCCACGGCGATAGCCACGGCGAAGCCCACGAAGAGCCCGAGGCCAAAGAGGAGAAATCCGAAGAGCCCGAGGCCAAGGAAACCGAGGAGAAGGGAGACGCTGAAGAGGACAGCAAATCAGAAGATTCCGAATCAGATGATGAGGCAAAGGCCGTAGACACCCCAGAGACCTCTGACGACGAGAGCACCGAACCCAAGTCAGACGGCAAGAACACCAAGAAGGACATTCCAGATGCGAAGGGAGGCTCAAAAAAGAGAATCGAAAGCAAAAAGGGCGAGAAGCAAGGGGATGCGGAGGAGCAGGATGATGATGCTCGCAAGGTAATTGTTTTCTGGCATTGTGCTTTTATTGTACTAATTCATTATAGCCTGCAAGCTCAGGAAAGGACAGTGGAAAACAGGAGGGATTATCTAATACCGATACCAAACACTCAACCGACATCTCAAGCGACTCAAGCAAGAGCACAGATGGTGTCCCAGAGTCGGCCAAGTCAAAAGGACCAGTTGAACCAAACCCACAGGTATAGATCAGATTCATTGATTTCCGTTTTCTTGTCACATATTATGTCTTCTATCAATGCGGTACTGACCATAATCCAGGCAAAGGACAAGTAGATTAAAAGACGAGGAGTGTTGGATCTTGGGGAGATTAGTACTGTAGATATGACACCTTTTTGTACTTTGAGAAAAGCTACATAATGAACAAAAAGGCTTATTACTCATGTATGATTTTTTCCCCCTCTTCCGTGGGATTGTCAAGGTGTATGGACATGCACACGTTTGTGGAATACACTTATATCTACCGTTGTGGAAAATCCAAGGGAGCTTAGGGTTATCTAGATATTGTGGGAGTAGTTATGGTTCTTCGCGCTCCTTAAAACTAAGGTAGCCTTGACCTTTGTTTTCAAGACGGTTGGGTGGCACTTCCAGGTTGTCGTCACACGCAACTCGTGCGTGAGATGCGTTTGTTTTCTCCGGAACTCAAGCATCTTTCTAGCGAACCTGCCTTGACTGACGACATCTTTCTAATTACAACAACGCAAGCTCAATTCCATTTAGTTTGAACTTCTATATCGTCCACAAAAAGGCAATGTGATTTGTTCGAGTCGTCAGTGTAATCCCAAGGTCCGGGGCCTTGGGGTTGCTAATTTCCCCTCGTTCGTGGTCCCAAAGTTGTATCAAGAAGGAAAGAACTACCCCGGTGGGGTGCTCTGGTGCTCGCCCACCCTTTCCATGTTTATTTCTTCTTCCAAGGTTCTTCTCCGTTCTCAACTTCTGTCCCCAAATAAAAAATTAACATCAACAACATCATTTCCATCGCTTACCATCGCTTTTCTGCATCACTACTCAAGCCATAACCATGTATGTACTTCCTCTCTGTATTGAGAGTAAGATGTGCTAACGCGTTCCAGACTTACTCCGTACCGTGGGATTAATGTCTTTGCCTCCTCCAAGGTTCACTCGTGTCACTTCCAGCACTTGCTCAGTCGTCCTCAATCATCGGGAATCCTTGGCAATGCCAAACAACAACAAAACTCCCGCTGCAACCCAGCCCATCGAAGCTTACATAGCTGCTTATCCCAACCTTCCTGTCGACGAGAATAATGATGACGGATCAACGTATGACGGTTGGATGAATCAGTTTTGTAAAGAACCTGGTGACTGCAATGCACTAACAGAAGCCATATTTGTTCCTTGTGTCTTGTATGGGAAGATAGAGTGGCGTAGAGCACGCCTTGCGCGAGGCCAGTCCGCTGATGACTCTGCATGGACAGCGAAAGATGGCTGCAATGGGATGTGCTGGGCCTACTATATTGTGATGCATTTTTACCCATTCCATGGTAAGTCCTCCTCCTCCTCCCTCTCCATCTTCATGGCTATCAAGTACTTGCTAATGGTCTTTAGCGGTAATGATCTGCTTTGAGCGAGCTGCTGTGCGCGGTAGATATGGCATCAAAGGCGATATGGGAACGGACTGCGCCATATCATATTTCTGCGATAGATGTACTCTGGTCAACATGGATAGAGAGATTCGAGCTCGAGAGGGACTTCTGAAACTCAGGAACAGCAAAGAGTACGCAAAGTACTTGGAACAACAAGGTATACAAACTGAGCAGCCTAGACTCAATCCGCCGATGGCTTATTTATCTCCTCGCCCAACTCAAGATCAACCATCTGGAAGCAGTCCTCAAGTCCCCGGTAACGCTCATCCAGAGATGTCACAATCTGGTGCCGGCAATCCCGTTACTCGACCCAGCATGGCGGCAGTCAAAAAACTTGGAAAGTCTCCAAAGGCACAACGAAGATCAAAGCTAAGTTCTGCATATTTGACACCAAGCGATGATGACGGAGAGGAGTTGTTACCGTTAGGGGAAGGCAAGCAACGAATGATGCCAGGCAACGGCAACGAGTATACCTCCTCGTCTATGACTGCTCGAACAAATGGCAGTGTCTCAACTGGAGTATGCCAAGAAAGAGATGAGGGTGTATTATCCTCACACTCACTCGAAGACTGTGAGGCAATCTTCGTCGACATTCCTCTTACCCAACACGATTTGGGGAATTGTGAGAAGTCAACCACCCTCCCCGGATCTACCTCCCAACACGAGCTCAAGCATTCCAACGCGAAGAACACAAAAGCAGACGATTCGTCTCATAGACGTGATTCAAACCTTCAGCACGTTCTCGCCGATTGTCCAACCGAGGTACTAGGCAGCAGACCTTACCAGACAATCAGTGGTCCAAGCAACAAGGAGAAAAATCCTCAATTCTATGTACATCGTTTATCTAGCTGTCCGATTTCCTCACCTGACTCCTCGTCAGAAGACCAAAAGGGCATGCATCATGTTGCAGAAAACGCAGAGATTTCTGCTCCCATTAGTTTGGAGAATGGAGAGCACGTCAAAGCAGGAATGGGCGCTACCAGACAAGAAGAGATGCGCCAAACAAGAAACGATGTCAAGAGATTGGTGACTTCACGAACAATGCCTACAATCAACACCAGTGACACCACACCTTCGGATAGGCAAAGCCGTCGCCAAAATCAAGGAACCCAACCAAAAGTCAACAGCAAGGGAAAGCAAAAGAGTTGGGGAGTCAATGAAGCCAAGTCAGCGATTGATGAGTACGGCACTTCTGAGCATTCTGCACAGCTCTCATTTGCAAAATTCCTTGAATCTAAGGGACATACGGTGGGCTATGCTTCAAGCCACAACCAAGCTAGGATTTTGGAGGCGGCCGCCCGTGCGGGTAGACACACGAGAAGCGATGATGGGATTGCTGATGATTCTGACGATGATTCGTTGGCGGGATCGGGCAGTGTCCAAGAGTAAAAGAGCCAGTGTGGTCGGTCAACCTGGTTTGCAAGAGTGGCGTCGCCTTTCAGAGGCAAGGAGTAAGTTTTGTATGGTCCTGATACTGATGGTGGAAGTGTATTATTACTTTGCTCCACCTTTTATGGAAAGCAACTCGTCAATTGTGTAACTCAATTGTTGCTCTTTCGTACTGTAGTTCACGTAGAATTAATAATAACGGCGACTATCCTTTCATTCTTTCGCTTGTAATAGAAGTGGGCGTTCTTTCGTGAACACCTACTTTACTTTTGCTTATCCAGTTAAAGTGATAGATATCGTTGAAAAGAATATCACTCTACTTATCAACAGAACCAGTCGATGTCACCGCCTGGACTTACTTTTCAATTAAGCCAAGGACCTAGTTTTGCACATCTTTGAGAGCACGTTTTTGCTGAGAATCGAGACGGCAGACCACCGTTATTGAGAGAGTGATTTCCGAGGCCTTCTCATTTCTTCAAAGCGAGTCTGGACCTCGCTGTCTAAATGGCATAGCTTCCACAACAGAGCAGAGATCTCAAACCACGTTTCGAAATAGTCTAGGATAATGAATACTGCTCGAGATTGTTTGAAAAATTAGAGCACGTTTTCTCCATTTTAGAGCAATGACTCGAGCAAGGCGAATTATGTACTATCAATAATACATATGAGAAAAAAGGTACTGCAGTTGTCATGTGAGACTCCATCGAGGGTGCTTTCTTTCATTGTACCGTTGTAGTATTCTCAAAACAGACAGTCGTCATAGAAAACCACAAATAGACACCTTTAACGACCTGCTAAAACAACAAAGATATGCAAACAACAAAGATATGCAATAGGATACAGAGCAAGTATGGAAAGAAGAAAAATGGATTATGCTTCTCCCCAAGTTTTTCCTATGCCAAAGCCAAGCTCCCACAAAGCCAACCGCCCCCTTCCCAAATTCGTGGTTTGTTTCTCATTCATGATATTGTGCCATAAAGTCATTTTCATGCCAACAAGAAGCAAAAAATCATGCAAGAAAATTCAGGTTAGTCATTCTTCTCATTAAAGTACGTGGCTGCCCGAGATTACTATCGTCTATCATCTAGGCAGGAACTCTTCCCGTCTTGCTCTAGAACATCATTGAGTAACGACACCGGTTCTTCCTCTGGGAGGAAGAACGCGGAGAGAGGGATCAACCGACGGATTGGTAGAGGAGAAGGGGTTCGCCGACGTTCTCGATTTCAGGGATTGTGCATTTCAGGTCGAAGGCTTTGGAGAGGACAATTTTGAAGATCTGTGGGAGGATTGTGAGTATTAAGTTGATGGTTTTGGTGGGGTAAATTACCTTTTGTACGTTGATGCTGTGACTTGTACTGCTGAAGATGAGACTTGCTCTCATTGCTTTAGCGAACCTCCGTGCCTGGCAGATGATGTTAGTATGCGTATTGAGGTAAATAAATATTAAAAAAGTGGCAAATTGCGGCTCTTGTCAAAACAAGGATTTTGCTCACCTGATTTGATATTTCCTCTTGGTCCTCGCGGGGAAAGTTGACGAAATGGTCATATTTGGTACCGACGAGAAATGGAATGGCCGTCTTGTTGAATCCTCGTCCTTGGCGGTACCATTCCTTGATGCTGTTCAAAGTACTCTTCCGCGTCAAGTCGAACATGAACAAAATCGCCACCGCGTCATTGCATACCAGGGGCAACATGTTGACAAATTCCCGCTGTCCTCCCAAATCCCAAATGGAAAAGGTAATCTCGGTATTGCGTATCGAAATAGTCTTTTCCATGAAATTAACCCCCAGCGTTTGGATATAGTCCTCGTCCCAACTCCCCTCGACATATTTGACCATTAACGATGTCTTGCCGATTTGTGCATCGCCAACCATGCCGACCTTGATCACCACGCTGTTCTTATTCCGTCCCGCCTCTCCACTCGTAGCGCCGCGAGCATTCTGATCTTGGTACGACGACTGCATGTTGGAGTAGGCACCATTACCCGAGAGGCCGGAATTGGGTCGGGAGATGGAAGGAGCAAAGGCTGTCGGGGGAGTTGGGTATCTGGCGTCGGCATCGGGGGTGGGAGAATCAGGATAACCTTGCTGGGAGGGAGGGAAGTCGGCAGAATGCGACTGGCCGTGTCGTCGATCGAGGAAGCCATTGCTGTGCGTAGGCGTGTGCGAGTGCGAGTGCGATTGTGATTCTTCGGTGCCGCCCATTGTGTCATCCTGTCCCTCCCCCCGTGTATCGTATGCCCCCTCGTTCTCCATCGTGTTCTCCATGGCGTCGTGAAATTGGGCTGGCGAGCCAGCAGAGAGCGTAGAGGAATCCAGAATGCCGGGTGCGGTGCCTTGACTGAACAAGGCTGAAGAAATCGGCAGGTGGGTGAGGTGTTTTTGTGTGCGAGGTCGAGGTCGAGGTCGAGGTCGAGGTTGAGGTCAATAGATCAATAGCCCAGGGCAGCTGGAGCTGGCGGTCGCGGTCCCGAGAAGCGTGATCAGAACTGCCGGATTATCTTAGCTGATCTGCTCTCTTGCAAATGAATGACTCGGGATGGAGAGCAAGGCACAGTCTCTCAATGCGGGCAGAGGCTAGACTTGAAGTGCCGATTTGGGTTTGATTTGAGGTTATTCCGACGAAGATAACCCACTCCCCCCCCCCTGGCGGGCGGCCTTGGCAAGTTGGTATGCCGCTAGCTGGAACACAGACACAGTGACGGCGCGTGTTTGTTGATTTCCACGCGACGACGCAGGCAATTGGGCAGCAAGCACTTCAGCTACTCCAACAAACGAGAAATTCTGCACTGGACAGGCGCATGGATGCATCTACGGCCAAATTGAGGATTGCGGGTGGTGTGTTGTCCCAAGGCATAAATGTTGATTTGTTGTGGCAATCTACGAGTAGTCGTGAGGTGCCTTGGTGGGGTCGCTAAGGGTGCCCCCTCCCCTGCTCTGCTCCAAAAGTTGCTTCCGATCAGACCTCCGACTCCGGAGCCTTTGAGCCCGTTGCCGAAGCATATTTTGGATCTTGGATCTTGGGCTCTCCCGACTTTCGACACCAAACAAACAAAATGGCTTCAATCGCACGAACTCTACGTCCAGCGGCCTCGCGGTTGACCGCCTTGTCGAGGGCAAACACACTATCATGGCGGCCCTCTGCTTTCCCCTCGCGCGCCTTCTCAGCTTCTCCATCAGGTAATTGGTTTCCTGGTATCATGGTATCATGGTATCACGGCTGGGTGACGATGATGCTGATAACGCGCTAGTAATGGTAAAGAAGTATACCAAGGACCACGAATGGGTTGAACTCTCCGACGACAAGAAAACCGCAACCATTGGTATCTCGGATTACGCAGCACACGCCCTCGGTGATGTCGTCTACGTCGAGCTTCCAACCGTGCCACTAGAGGTCGGAGCAGGCGATTCAATCGGAGCGGTGGAGTCAGTCAAGTCGGCTTCAGATATCAACTCGCCCATCAGCTGCACCATCACATCTGTCAACACTCTGCTCGAGGAGAAGCCAGGTGCAATCAACGTAGGCCCGGAGGATGATTCGTCGGGTGGTGGATGGGTTGCAAAAGTGGAGGTCGGTGAAGCAGGAGTCAAGGATTTGGATGGCCTGATGGACCACGCAGCATACAAAGAGTTCACAGAGGAGTAATTGGGAGGGGCGCACAAAATGGAAATGTGGCACTTCAACATGACTGCAGTATCTTGTTTGGGAGGCGAATTGGTATCGGAGTTGAGTAGGTAGATGCACCATTTTCGGAGCCAAGTCTGCTACCAGCAATATTTGTTGTGCAACACCCCGGTTTCTCCAGGAGATATTTACGCATTGCCACCTTCTGCGATTACCGGCCGGTTCAAATTGATAGCCTCCAAGATCTTAGCAGCACCCTTCTCTACCAGATCCTGAGCGAGTTTCCATCCAAATTCATCTGCGTCCTTGACGTTTAGAATCTCATCTAGTCTCTCTGATTCCACGCTCTCCTTTCCGTCCAGACTAACCACAATTGCCTTCATTAGCAGCTTGCCTTGCTCAATCCAAGTCGTTTCAACTCCAATTGGCACACTGCAGCCTCCCTCCAATGTACGCATAAGACTTCTCTCTGCTGTTCCAGCAAGAGTGGCTCTTTCGTCCATTAATGGACTCAAGATTTCCAGAACCTTTTCATCCCCATCTCGAATCTCAATTGCAAGTGCCCCTTGACCTACTGCATATAACATTCCTCCACCAGGCGTCTTTGAATCCAGATATTGCGTAATCCTGTTTCCCCAATCCATTCGGAGTATTCCAGCCGCTGCCAAAACCAAACATGAGTATTCCCCATCTTCCGCATCCAGCTTGCCCAATCTCGTTCCCAAATTTCCTCTCACGTCCTTGAACTTCAAAGTCGGGTACTTCAACTTGATCTGCGCACTCCGTCTCACACTGCTCGTCCCAACCACAGCACCATCCGGCAACTCCGCCAAACTCTTAAACTCCAGCCCCTTCTTCATAACCACCACATCCCTGGGATCCTCCCGCTCCATAATACACCCAATAATGCACTTGGGCGGTAATTGCGTCGGCATGTCCTTCAAACAATGAACCACGATATCCAACTTCTCTTCCAAAAGTTGCGCTTCCAATTCATGTGTCCATAAGCTCTTTGCGCCGAAGTCGTGGAGTGGAGTGACTTGGTTTTTGTCACCCATTGTGGCCATGGCGTGGATCTCGAAGTCGATTTCTGGGTGTGTCTTCTTTAGTGATCTCTCTACCAATTCGGCTTGGATTACTGCGAGGGCGGAGCGTCGGGTGCCGATGTTGATCTTCTTTTTGGGGGATACATGGTCGTGTTTTTCGTTGGTGAGGGTGGGATCGAGGCGGTCGCGGGAGGAGGTTGACTCCTTTTGTTCGTGAGTGGCCATTTCGGTGGAAGTTCGAGGGAGAGAGGATGAAGGTGTGAATGTAGAGGATAAAGCCTGAGGGGCAAGTCGAGTTTAAAATGGTGGGGTTAAGCCGCACGGTCCAAGCGAGCCCCTTGAGTCCACGTCTTTTGATCCGCTCCTAAATGTTATGATATTGAGTTTTGGGAGCCTGGGCTAGAATTACTACGAAGTCGTCCAGGGTAATTGAAAGTGAGAAGGTTCAAAAGAATTATTAGAAACATTCTTGCTTCTCCTAAGAACTTTCAAAACAATACTTCTCTCTACTTTCCACACAGTAAGTGGGGAAGGAGGTGTATGAAGAGCATTGCCTGGATCTCCTACCTAGATGCTGCAACTAGCTCAAGCTCAAGGTAAAACCTGGGGGTAATACAGGGGTACAATTTTTGTTGCACTTTGCAGCGAAATACTAACGCGGTCGTTCTAGAGCCGCTTTTATACAACTTTCAGACGGCTATAACTTTGCGCCCCAGAATGAGAATTAAAAAAATCCCAATAGGATACTACCATTGTAAATTGGGGCATCCGGTCTTTATTGTATCTTCAGATTTGATGGAGGTGACTTTTGGTGGTGTTACTAACAAATCTTGTAGAGTGAGTATGTCGAGAGCAGGGATTCTAAAGCGGCTTTGGTACCAGTAGCTTGGGTACTGACTTCCCCCACTTGCGTAATAGGTCTCTATGGAGGTGAATTCAGAGAGATCCATGGCGTTGGTGTTTGCGGTACGTCGAAGTGGGGCGGCAGTTTCCTAGTTATTTAACACCTTATTTAATAACTTTACGCGACATCGCGCCAAGACATCTCGAAGCGCGTCCCACGAGAAACGTCCTCCCAAGATCCACCACCAACAGTACACATACACACCACACAGCCTTTCAAAATGCCATCCACAAAACGCAGAGACGAAGAAGAGGAGCTCTTTGATGAAGAGCCTCCATCTGTTGAACCCTACACAGTCCTTGGACTCGAGAAAAGCGCAACCGCGGATGAGATCAAGTCGGCATATCGCAAGGCTGCGTTGAAGCATCACCCTGGTCAGTTCTCTTTCTCTCGATCTTCTTCATTCACAGTCTTTACGCTCGATCTCGATCTAGAGCTCTATTCTATGTTGAACTCCACTAACTCAACCCAAAGACAAATCCCCCGAACACCTCAAAGAAGAAGCCCACACCAATTTCCAAGAAGTCGCCTTCGCATACGCCATCCTCTCCGACCCCGTCCGCAGAAAACGTTACGACGTCACCGGTTCGACCTCAGAATCAATCGATGCAGACGGCTTCAGCTGGTCCGAGTATTACTCTGAGCAATTCCGCGACGTAATAACCACCGAATCCATTGAGGCATTTTCAAAAGGGTACAAGGGATCGGAGGAAGAGAAGGACGATTTGCTCAATGCATACACCAATTCCAAGGGCAAATGGAGTGGCATTTATGCAACTGTTATGTTGAGTGACCCGTTGGAGGATGAGGATAGGTTCAAGGCGATTATCGATGAAGCGATTGCGGAGAACGATGTTGAGGCTTATTCTGCATATACCAAGGAGACCGCGAAGCAAAAGGAGAACCGCATGAAGAAGGCGAGGAAAGAGGCGGAAGAAGCGGAAGAATATTCTAAGGAGATATCTGAGAAAAATAGTGGTGGTGGTAGCAAGAAAAAGAGTGGCGAAGACGACCTGGCAGCTCTGATTCAGAAGAAACAAGCAGGACGTGGGGACTTCTTTGCTCACCTGGAGGCGAAATATGGCAGTGAGAATAAGAAGTCGAAAAGCAAGGCAGGAAAGAAAGGCAAGAAGAGAGTTTCAGACGAGGATGACGATGAAGATGATGGAATGCCTTCCGAGGAAGCTTTTCAAGCTGCAGCTGCAAAGTTGAAGCAGAAGAGTGAGGCTAGTGGAGGACGGAAGTCTAAGCGTGCTAAGCATTGATTTCAATATCATCTTGTTTGGCCGTCCCTGGGAGGTTTGATTTGGAGTTATACACTCTGGCATGGAGCGCTGGAGTTGGGCCTACCTGGATAATGGAAATGGAAATGGGGAATCACGAACCAAGTCAAAATCTTAGCGAATGAATGTTTATTCTCTATATTAGAGTGGCCAATGAAGCATTGCAAAAATGCTCTTTGCCTGACGCACCGTTCCAAAACCAACCATTTCTCACCCCAAAACAAACCCCCGCACACCATTCGTATACCTCTTGTATTACTACTCACCCCCGCTATTCCTACTTTACCTACAAATAGCCCAGTCATTCGAGAACAGTCTCTTGGTAGATTACCTGTAAATAGAGCGATGTTCGGAAAATAAAACTTCTCGAAAGGATTAGAAAACCAATGGTAGCTAAAGATTTTCTATTTATATACGTAACTAAGTAAATCGCGCATGAAGACAATTTACTATCAAAGAGAATGCCTAGTCCTACCCTACAGAGACCATTTCCGACAGTTTGTGTAACGTCGCCTTTTTTGGCCCCCAATCCTCCTTTTGGGTAAGCCACGAGTAAACCACGAGTAAGCCACGGATAAGCCACACTGATAAGCCACTGATAAGCCACTGATGAGCCACGGGTAAGCCAACGAGAGAATTGGGGTCCAAAAAAGAGTTGCGAGTAAACCAATGAATATCTAGTAAGCTACAAAAACGTCGAGTAAGCTAACAAATGGATGATTTGTAGTGAAAGGGTTACATGAGCAGGATTGCCCATGCTTTCATCATCATGGGTGGGAGAACGGAGTCAGTACAGATTTATTTTTTATTTCTTGCTCCTCTATTTAGGGTATTTCTATTCATGAATTCATCTCCCAGGTCAATATACCCAGATCTAATCTCCCCTTCGGCGCCCCCTTTCTACCATTTCCCAACCCCTTTGTTATTTTCGCTTCCCAAAAAAGGCATCTCAGCCACACCCACACTCCTTCATTCACCCATCCCATCTCCCCTTGACAAACTCACTCAACCTTCCCCCTCCTCTCCTTCTCCTTCCCCACCAAACTCCTCGGCTTACTACAGCTCCAAACACTAGGTCCCCTCTCCTCCCCTTCTCTAAACTCCTCAATCGGCCCCTCCACATCCCTAACCACCGCACGATTACTAGTAATAGTCGTCCTCCCACTCCACCACCCATATATCAAGACAGATCGGTTCATCTCACTCAGCTTCTCTGATACCACCTTTGCAGAAGCGGGGAGTTCAGCAAGCAGGCTTGGGATATCGACGGGGACGATTTCGATGGGGATTTGCCAGGTTGAGGGGATGGGGTATTGGGAGTGAGTTTGGAAAGCGGTGATGGTTTGGGATTGTGTGAGCGGAGGGGTGTTTGAGGGAAATGAGGATGATGGGGAAGGAGGGACGGGCGTGGAGAGGAGGAGGGAGGTACGAGCTTTCTCGGTGTCGGTTCCTATCGTGTTTACGATTTCGAGCATGCGGCTTGCTGCTTCACGGGTGCAGACTAGGTTTTTGGATCCGCATGCTGGCCATAGGACCTATAAAGATTCTGATTAGCTTTTTATGTATAGAAGTTGAGGAAGAGTAGGGTCTCTACACATGGTAGAAGGTGTTCCTCTGCTTCTAGTTTTCGCTGTTGGTTATGTGTTAGCGAGACTGCAAAGGACATGTAGAGGGGGTTTTTACTTGGCTCTGGATCATTTTGTTGTGCCAATCTGCTTCTTCCTGCGTAAAGTTAACGTTTGCCTCTATGCTACAAGGAATTCTCATAGTTGAGTCTAAATAGATGGAGGGAATGGGGTCATCCAAAATGGCTATACTAACAACAGTATCATGCGAGATATCGCTCACAAAAGCCAACATAACCGTACAATCAATATTCAGCACCTCCGAAAACTCCTCAAACCGATCCGGCACCAACCTCTCCACCACATCCACCAATTTCAATTCCTCCTCTGCCAAGTCCTCTTTAGTCTGCACAACCACCCCCAAGTTTCTCAATCTCTGCAACACCACACCCACCTCCTTTGCTTTCGGCTCTCTAGAAACCCTAGGTAACACCAGCCGTACCTTCGGATTCCTATACCTAACCCTCGTCGCCTTCGAAGCCTTAACAAGCGTCTCAACCTGCTTCAGCAAACCCTCCGCCTCCCCTCCATCATCATCCTCGAAATCCCCCTCAGAATCCGAATCAGCAACCCAACCCGCTTTTGCGAAATCCCAAATTATACGCTTCTCGGTGTGAGAAGAGACTTTCACCCATTCCAGACCATCTTCACAGACAATATCTGCCACAGCACTATGTGCTTTGTGTTTTGTACCGGGGAGGTTATGACGATTTATCGTTGTTGTTTTGGCATGTGGTTCCCAATAGAAGCGACGACTGAGGGCTGTGATTCCGCGACAGGTTTTTGCGGTAGACCAGACGGAGGCGTAGAAGAGGAAGTTGGAGGAGCGGATTGAGTGGGCAATTGTGATGTTTGAGGAGTCTTTGGCTGCTAACTGTTTCCTAACCATCAGTAAACCATTTCAAGGAAATACCCCAGCAGGAGTAGGGGAAAGAAAACACACCTTATTAATCAACTTCATCTCCGCATTCAACCCACTCCTAAAAGTCCTCAACTCAACGGCATTCTCCTTCCTATGCCTCTTCAAATATTCCTGGTATTCCTCCAACTCCGTGACCAAAATCCGGCACCGTTCTTGCATCTCAGCACCCAGTCTCTCATGGTCGATTTCCGGGCCAACTTTTGTCACTGAATCACCAACTTCAGTAGAAGAGCCATTGTGCTTGAATTCCTCCACCTTGAGGTTCGCCGTCTTCCCTTCCAACCCTTCTTCGGAAGGAATTGCGCTGCTATCCACAGTAGAGGGGTTTCCCTCGACCATGGTCGCGTGTTCGAGAAGAAGCTATTGGGTACTTTGGGAAGGAAACATTGATTGCGGTATTTTTCGAGTCAAGGTCTGTTTCGTAAATACATGGAGGAGGCGTCGTACAGTGCAGGAAGTAGTCACAGAAACTTGAAGAGTTTGGTCGAGTAAAACTATTTTGAGTCACAATGAGAATCGGTCGCTGACACTTTGGTGGGGGGTTCGAAATGCCCCACCTAAATCGCGGGGAATTTTGTCCGAAGTACGCCCATTAAATCTCGATGCTAAATGAATCCTTTCAAGGAGATCAACTATTGCAAATTTGCATATGACCATTTAGCCAGCCTTTATTTTACAAGGCAACATGAAGCAAGATCTGGATCCATAAACATAGCACTTTGCTTCACTCCCGAGAACGCAATCACAAAGAATAAAGGCACAGGCAAAAAAAAAAAAGAACTTTTTCTCAATTAAACTCAGGCGCCTCCCCCAAAAAGAACAAGACCACCCCATATACATACAATTCCGCACACCATCATTCAGATCCACCCATTCTGGTCCTTCGAGGTACGTCGGAATCATCTAGAAATACATGGTGGTAACCAATCTTCCCCGACCACCCTCATCAACCTAAAAAGTCGAATTATATTCGTTTCATAACAAAGGGAAAAAAGTATCGATATTCTCGCGTGGGAGTCCCAATTTGCTGCAAACCCCAAGCACCCGTTTTAAGGCCAGAGAAAAACAGACATCGCAGGTGTAGAATAACCTACATCCCAACCATGGACTTGACAGAATCCACGATAGGTTGGAGATTCTTTGGCTGGTTGCCTGGAACGTCGGAAGCATCATCGGGATACACCAAGAAAGCGAGGGCAATGATGAAGTAGAGACCGAGCAACTGGAAAAAAATATTAGCAGATATTTTATACATTCCATTTCAGAGGATCTTCTTACCATAGCACCCTCCAAATAATTGCTTTTTCCATCCTGAATGACGTATGTAACAACCAAAACACTCAAGAAGAAGACAACAGTTTCGAAGGTTTCGAAATGAAGAGTCATTTCCTTGCCCATAATCCAACCGAGGATGACCAAGAATGGAGTGACTAACAAGGCGATTTGCATACTGCTTCCGATGGCAACACCCATTGCAAGATCCATTTTGTCCTTCAAAGCTACAACAATTGCAGTGACGTGCTCTGCGGCGTTACCGACGATAGGAAGAAGGATGAGACCGATGAAAGTTTTCGAGATGTGAAGAGTCTCGGTGACGGATTGGATAGAATCGACCAAGTATTCAGCACAGATAGCAACTCCGATCGTGACAACAATCAAGATACCAGCTGCTGCCCATGGGCTCACTTGTGGCTCCTCCTCCTCTTCCGTATCTTCCCCCTCACCCTCTGCATCGAAAAGTGGCGTATGGGTGTACAATTGGAAGAAAAGGTAGAGGACGTAAAGGATGAGGAGGATGATAGCAGTTCCATGGGAAAGAATTAGAATGTTATCTTTAGTGGTCTCCTGGGACTTGGAGAGAGCAGCATAGAGCTGGGAAAATATCAGCTACTGTTTTTGAAAGGTGCAAGAATTATCAACATACAGTTGCAGGAATGATCAAAGAAGCGGAAGCAACAGCCATCAATGAGGACATAGTAGATGCAACAGTTACGTTAAATCCCTGCTCAATACCCAGGACCGTTCCTGTTCTAGTATTGTGAATGCCACCAGCTAAAAAGCAGCATCCAAGGACCAGAAGGATATTAGAGAGAATACTTCCCAACATACTGGATTGAACAATCCGGATTTCGTCGTTTCTTAATGCCACGATACTGACCTGGACCCAATTTATTAGCTGGAGCGAAGGATACGACAGGATTTTCCCTCCCAACATACAATCAGTTCAACCGCATTACCAAAAGTGGCATTAAGAAGACCGCCCATAGTTTGGCCAAGTTTTAAAGAGATTTCCTCCGTGGCAAAAGACAAGATAGCGGCCAGAGGAACGATCGCGAAGAAGTTTAAAACAAAGACAACGGTAGGGTTCCATTTGAATGCACCTGCAACTATACCCAACGGCACGAATACCAGGAGGATATTGACATAGTTGCTGTACAAAGTGACCTTAGTAACGTTGACCACTTGTGCAGGAACCCTTACGAACGCCTTTGGACTATCTTCTCCTGGAGTATGGGACTTGTTTAAAAAGAAGTCGCGTATGGACAGCTTGCGCGACGCAGATCCGTTCTCGAGGTTGTTGTCCAAGAGGCCTGTTCGCTCGTTCGGATCACCGTTTGACGGCATGGCGACTTGTGAAAAGGAGGATTTAACTCGAGAGAGGGTTCTTCGAAATGCTGGGGTGGCTAAAAGTTTATGCAAAGAGCTCGAGTCAGCGACCAAAATTCCTATTCAAAGACAACGACCCTTCTTGGCTCGGTTTCGCAGATTGTTGGAGTCCTGGAAGTATCCCGGAAGTCAACAAAGAAATGCTGGTTGAGTTGGGTCCGCGATGACGAGTGGTCGAGCAGTCGAGCTAATCGCAATCTACGCGCGGTGCGACCTTGCGGTATTGATGAATGAATTAAAAGTGGTGCGATTGAATGTGCCGGCACGTAAAATGAATGTCGCTGAAGTGGGTAGAGGAATGATTATCGATGTGATGAAGGAATGGAGCTCGGTGTGCTGCTTGCGCCGGTCTTGTTCCGAGGTCGAGGTGGTGGAGGAGGGAGCGAGGGAGAGCTCAGAGTTTTGCGATACAGGCTGCGGTAGAGGATAGGATAGGTAGCTTTAGAGTGGTGGTGGTCGGGTCGGGCAGCAACGTCATTCGGCCGATGAAGTTCGAGAGTACCGTACCTAGGTAGGTATTTCCGACGGGAGCCAACAATTCGGGGGGCTGGGGCGAGTGTCGATGATTTGTTTTGATGTGTCGCAGACGAATCCAGATAAATAATGAAAAGGGGAATTGGGCCAAGATGTAATGAAAGCAATGAGCACTCACAAACCATAATTGGACTTGGCAATTGTTAATTCACCGGGACTTCCTGGTATTCCGGTCGGGTGATGTAAGTTTATGGTTGGGGTACTGGTACTGGTACTGGTATCCGTCAAGGACCCAAGGTGCGATGGCGAGCGGGGAGGGTGGAGGTGGTGTCGAGAGAGCTGCTGCGCCCGATGGTGAGGTGATGGTTTTGGTGTCGAAGGACGAGGAACGAGGGGAAATCAGATCGCTTGCCGATTTGGTGGACGGAAAAGCTGTATGTAGCTGTGCAGGCAGGAAGGAGCAAACAAGACAAGACCAGTCAGTACACTAGTACCTTTACTGAACAATTGGAAAGAACGAAGGAGCTGGGGATGAACGATGCTCAAAAACCAGTAGGTGGGCGGAGGGACTTCAAGTCTCAGGAGCTTGCAGCTTCGTGCTTCGTTCAACTCTCGGAGTCTCTTCTCTTCGAGACCTTTTGGTGGATTAAAGACCCTTCATTTTCATCATGACCATTTCAGCTTCACTAGGGCCGATCATCATATGTGGGTGTTCTCGCCCTCAGCTTCCTTGATTTCTTGGTCTGCAGACCTTTCCCGTGACATCTGGAAACAATTGCACCCGACAGCACAATCGCGGGAATCTGCAGAGGTACCCAAGCTTATATTGATATCCTGCTGTCCCGATCGAGTAAATAAACGAATAACACTTCAATTCAACTCTTCCAACCCACCAAAACAAACCCAGGTGTTTTAATGTCTTCTCTTACTTCCTCATCCGGGACCGGAGATTTCCCAAACCTAACCGATCAGCCAGCCAGGGGGAGCTCTGCTTATCGAGAGATCGTTGACGCAAAATCCCCGCCGTTTGTGCATCTTGGCTGCATTTGCACAGCCTCCCTGGCCATGCGGCCGCAACTTCCTTTGTCCCCATGTGAGACGACAACACACCCACCTCGACCCAGCCACTCGAAATTCGTGTAAAACACCACCAAGTTGAATGTATTAGTGAGGCTTTTCTCTCCTTCGGTCGCTTTCCTACTTGGCAAAATAATAATGAAATTTGGACTGGTTGTTGGCTCTCTCTTGGCCAGGCAATGGCGCGGCCCAAGTTGAAAGCCTGGTGATGAACATGTTTTCGTTGTAAACTCAACGTGCATAGCCAACTGCTACGAGTATTGCTTGGCCAAAGGCAGCCTTTTAGCTCTTCGCCCATTAGTAGGTAAATCCACTTCCATGTTCTTTGTGATATGATGATCCAATTGTATCCAAGAGGTGTTTGTTGGTAATGCTGTCAAATCCGTCCATGCTTGTAAAAGGTAACAATAGCCCTCGGAAAATTCAACTCATGCCCTCAAAGCAGGTCTCCTCCTCGCTGCAATGACTAGAGACGAATAACGATTGGTTTTGGGACCCTCTTTGTCGCTTTTCTTCCGATTCTTGATATCCACATCCATCTTCTCTCGTTTTTCTCTTTCCTTGCGCCTCTTCCTGGCTTCGTAGTCCCCGTCTTCCCTCATAACATTCGGATTGCGGTTTTCATCGTTCCCGACCTTTCTTTCTGTCTTCTCTTCAGTCCTCTCCTTCCTCGTCGAATGTGACCTCTTCCCAGAAGCCTCCCTCATACACTTGTCCTCTTCCTTTTTCGTCAAAACCCACGGAACACTGAGGACATTCTGCCGGAACCCCAAAACATTATTCCAAAAGTTGACCTCCTGGTCCGTACTCTTCAACACCTCAACCTTCACAATAGCAACCTGTCTCTGGTTGCGGAAACTGCTGACTCCGCCTTTGATTATGACCGCCACGCCTACATCCATATTCTCCCATGGTATCTTTGGCTTCGCGACCGTGGGTCCAGTGTTCTTTTCTTCTTTCTTGACGGGTTCGGGCTTTTGACTAACGGCAGGCTTTGTAAAAATGTTGGGTTTGGGTGCCAGAGCGGTACATTCGATACACATCCCACTACTATCATCAAGCGTGATGATTGTCCTCCCTGGGTGTTCATCAATCCCGACAATTATGCCCGAGAGACGCACCCACATTATCTGATGATTGCCATGATGATAAAGGCGTCTACCTATTCCAAATATTATTAGCCAATGTCTACAAACTCCCCCCCCCGGCTTTGCACAAGCACGCCTACAAGCTCCAATGTAAGCCAGAAATTGGGTAGGCCCAACATGCCTTTGAGATACATTCCCTGCTCATCACTTAGAGAATGCACGTCAACCGCGCGCAACGGACAATATGTATGGACAGTGGGGGAGAGGTAGTTGCAGTACGCGGGGTAGATGTGAGGGCTGGAGGTTTTGGAGTTCATGACATGGCAGAGCTGGTGGTGCAAAGTACTTGGTGGGCTGGATGTGCTGGTCTGTTGTTTTCGAGAGATGACGACGCGTTGAACAAGGGTTCGCGAGATGACAGCGAGAGCACGGGACTTAGTAAACCCCGAGAAAATGCCGCCAACCTAAACTTCTCATTGCTAGCGTCCTCTTACTCCCCGACTCTCCAAGTATACTTGAATACAAATAGGAAAAAGGGTCATGTCTGTAATTAGCGGTTCGGGTTCTAGGCTAGGGAAGCGCCGACGCACTCGCAATCATGACGAGTTGTCTCCAGGGGGGAAGAGTGTTGAAGCGACTTCAAAGATAAACATAAACGGCTTCTGTTTAATCAAATGATTTTTTGCCCTATTTTTTGGGTAAGTTTTTTAAAAAGAGTTTGAACTTTCTAAAGGTTCAAAGACCAAGAGGTGATAGTGGGTAGATTTTCAAAGATTACAAAGCCAAGGTGAATATTTTTGTAATGAAACTGATCTCACACGAAATCATCTTGAGAATGCTCAAACCGCTCCAAACGCCAATATATCTTCCCATTTTTCGGGGTATCCAGCGACCAGAAAGAAGCAAATGCAACCTCAACCACCCTTCCATTCTTAACCTCATAGATCCCGATCTGGAACCCAGAGTACTACCTCCTTATCACCAGTAGCAAACATGTTATATTTTGGATTGAAAGCAATAACGCCAGTATCTCCCTTGTATTCCAATTCATGGATTGGTTTTGCAATCTTTTCTGGTGATCCTGCCAATGTATCGTAGACTAAAACATTTTCTTTTCTCGTTCCGCTAAGTATGTAGCGTCCATCTGGAGTGAAGCAGCAATCTCCTGCGCTTGGGTTGAGGAATTCTGGGGAGTGAGGGTCTATGTGATCAGGGCTGTGATCTCCTACTCCTAGACGTTTTACACCACCTCTATCTCGATGGACTATGGCTTTCAGATGTCCATCAAAGGCATCGAGTAGGATATGGCCTGAACCTGTGGTTCCAAGGAGTAGAGACTTTCCATCGTTGGAGAATTCTATCTTGTTCCAGCCTTTACTGACTGATCCCGGGATGATTTCTTGGGAGTAAGGTAGCATGTCAAAGACACCGAAGGGTGCCCTGTCGAAATTACGGAAATCGTATAGCAGGATTGATTGTGCTGTTGGAGAGGCTACGGCAAAGACATTCCCAGATGGGTCCCATGCTGCGAGGTAGGCCCCGTTCAAGAGCAGTTTGCCACATGAGTTTTTGGTGCCAGCATCCCAGATTCGAACTGTGTCGTCTTCGCTACAAGAGATGAAGTTGTCTTGTCCCGGGTGGAGGGAAAGACACGTGACGTTCTTCTCGTGGCCTTCAAAGTAGCGTAGGTAGGTGTTGTCGTGAGTTGAGAGGTATCGGATTGTATCTATCATAATTAGTCTCTGTGTTGAAGGTGGAGATGGATGAGTACTTACGGTTCAACTTGGTACTGGAGTGTATGATACACGGACCAGAATCTCGAGTCTTGTGGGTGAACATGGCATGGCTTACACCATATTTCTGACTCAAGCAAGTCTTGTGGGACTTGCCTTTGATAACATCATAAATTTGCATGCTATTGTCGCTCTCCGACGTTAGAAGGTAGTCTCCTCCATCGCTGAAGTCCAGGGATATGATGGCGGGTTTTGGTTTTCCGGGTTTCCCAGGTGCGTGACCAGGAGTATCACGTTTGAAGAGCTTGTTGTCTGTCAGTACTTGTTGTCCGTCAACGGGGGGGTCATCCAACAAACATGTTCATACCTTGGTTGGTCGGAATAAAGAAATCATATCAGACACTTTTGCCGTGGTTGGTAGTCCGTTTGCAGGTAGTACGGGCACGGCGGGCAGTCTCCCATTCAGGTTCGCACCCAGGGGAGAGTCGATGGCCATTGGAGTTGATGCCATTGTTTTCCACTTGGCCGTTGCCGTTTCACTTTTGAAGGCGGATTTCAAGTGTAGAGAAGGAATGGTAGTTGAGGCTCTTGGTCTTCAAGACATCACAGCCATATCCGTCACGCGTTTATTCTCAGCGCATCCTGAACCCTTCGGAACGTTCTTTGTACCCCCTGGAGGTTGAGATGTTGAGATGTCAAATACCTAGCAGGTTGAACCTTGGAACATGGCAGAAGTCGCAGGGGTAAATGCAGACGCGCCAAGCTCCAGGTATTTGGGGCGCCGGCTTCGGCACTGCACGGCCCATCTATCGCAGAAACACCTCGATATTCTTAGTACCTGGATCCAGTAAGCAATATTTTTATGTTACTCGCCGTATTACAAACACTCTCACAAACTTCGTGGCAGCTCCTTCTAAATCATAGAATCGTCAACCCGCAGCTTCCTCTCCTTGCGCCAGCTCGAAAACTAAAGCGACGACGAGGCCTTGCGCTTTGGCTCTGTGGAAAGCGAGAATAGGCCTTTCGGAGAAGGGTTGGTTGCAGGAGGGGAGCGCGGATGAGATGTCTACAACAGTAGGGTGAGCTTTGAGTTCCAGTGTGAATGCCTTCAAGAAGGGCTTCATTTTGACTGTCTATAGAGCTTTTGTCGCTGGTGGGATAGCGGCATGCGGAGCCGTTACAGCTACTCATCCTTTCGAGACGGTCAAGATTCGGTAGGAACTCCTCTATTCCCCAGCTTCCAAAACCTCGTTGACACCATCTGCGCAGTATGCAATTGCAAGGAGAGCTTCAGTCGAAGAGTCTACAGCCTCGCATGTACAAGGGACCAATTCACGGCGTCACAGTCATCGTTCGCAATGAGGGTGTTCGGGGAATCTACCGGGGAATTGGAGCCGCGTATATCTACCAAATGATCCTCAATGGATGTAGATTAGGCTTTTACGAACCCATACGGCAGGCCGCTACTACCGCCGTGTTTTCCGATTCGAAAACTCAAAGTTTGGGGATCAATATACTCGCCGGCGCATCATCTGGAATTCTAGGAGCTGCCGCTGGGAGCCCCTTCTTTCTGGTAAAGACACGGTTACAAAGTTTCTCACCTTTCGCACCAGTGGGAACGCAACATGCTTATAAGAATTCGGTTGATGGAATGAGACAAATATATAAAGGCGAGGGCATAAATGGACTCTATCGAGGTGTTGGGGCTGCTATGGTACGAACGGGTTTCGGTAGTTCGGTACAATTGCCTACATATTTCTTCGCCAAGAGGAGATTAGTGAAGCATCTAGGAATGGAAGATGGCCCCGCGCTTCATTTGGCAAGTAGTACAGCAAGTGGATTTGTGGTTTGCTGCGTGATGCATCCACCAGGTGAGAATAACAATCTTATTTCTAGGGCATTAGACTAACCCCAGACCAGACACCATCATGTCTCGCATGTACAACCAAAACGGCAATCTCTACAAGGGTGTATTCGATTGCCTGGGGAAGACAATTAAGACTGAGGGAGTTCTAGCTATTTACAAGGGCTTCCTGCCTCATCTGGCAAGAATATTGCCTCACACCATTTTGACACTGAGTCTGGCGGAACAAACTAATAAGCTGATGCGGAAGTTTGAGAACAAAATTCTCCCCGCCACAAGCATCAAGGATGAAATTTAGATGATGGTTGAGAATACAAGCCGTCGATTTTTGATATCCGATCACCTCTGTACATAAAAACTGCATTAGAAGGCGTCTGTCTATAGAAGGATCAGAAACGGTGTTGTTTATTCAATTTTCCAAAAGTTTCCTTAACTATTGATAGATCTCGAGCATCCATAGCACAGGATTCCATGATGAGAGTGCTCCTCAGTCGGCCGTGAAGGTGTATTTTGATCCCCTCCCCAGCCGTATATGCCATCGGTCCCTTTAGCCACCGGAAGACCACAAAGCCCACAGAATGTGGTATCATCGTCTGGCAGTGATTTAAGTTTGCTAGTCGTTCTAACAACATTCGCCACGATGCTTGGGAAGTTCTCTTCCACTGACTCGAAATACTGTGCCATGAGATCATCAATGGTGGTAGTTTTGGAAGAGGCAGAAATATGAGATGAAGACTTTTGGTAAATGACCAAATCGGTCAGAGGGGGTGCTATCAAGGAAGAGAAAAATTGAATCTCCTTTTTGAGTAAATCCCGAAGAGGATAATTGAAACCGATCCCATAAGATGAAGCTCCATCGGATACTTGCCATGGCAAGGAAAAACCTCTACCCTTGGCCGTTTCTGTTAGAGTTTTCTCAGCGAGACGAGTCGTCGAGTCTCCGAATAAAATGCTTTCACACTCGCTCTTCTTTGCGACATCCACTAGGAGTCGGGTGACTAATGTAGAAACGAAATCAGAACGTGAAGTAGCCGATGACATGGATCCGAGGAGGGTTTGGAGTCTATCTGCTGGATCCTGCGTATGAGATGGCTCCTCCATATTAAGAGCCTTCCAGTCTATCCCGTCAAGAAGAAGGGCATCCTCGAGGTTGAGAGTAGAATATGTGTGCCTTGGGAAACGAGACTTGTATTTCTCCAGCATTTCATCAGCCTCTTTTCGATCCACTGGGTCGACATACAGATTTATATGGACCACAGCCAATTCATACCCAGCTCGGTTCATACGTGTGTATTGTCCTTGAATGTGTTGGTCCAAGATATGAAGTAGGGATGCTGATGATGGGCCAAATGAAAGTGGGAAAAGGAGCCTTCGGGCAGTTTTGGTTGAACCACGAATTTTGTAGGTTTCCATGCGCTTCACGGCTTTGGTGGTAACGTATGCAACGAAGCATTTCCTAAACAGAGTCAGCATGTATGCTGATATCCGCTTCAAGGGCTACTAACTTGCAGACTCCATTTGACCGAATTTGGTGAGTCGCAGCCTCCTCATTACACCTCTTGCACAAGGCGATTTCACCGTTCCCCTGTGTATCCGCATCGCCCGACATGTTGTTGCAAGTAGCCGATGGGTGAGGACTTGTAGGAACAGTATGCCTGTGTACGGCCGTCGTGAATTTGTGGCTCCTTATAAAAATAGTTTGATGATGGTGTTGATGCCAAAGAGAGGAGAGGGTTGAAATTTGACAAGGCTTTTGCGCTGCCTCGTTGGGCTCCGTGCGTTGCCGCCGCCCAAGCTCTTCGCTAGTGTTCCTGTTACGTTGCCTACTCAGACACTCCGCTGAACTTAAGTCTCGGACCCAAACGCAAATTCTACCCCATCGCTACTCTCGAAAAATCTGCGAATCTAAATCTCCCACTAGATTCTGCCGATTCAATCTGTATGGCCCGCGCAATTATTCCATAATTTCTGCTACGACCAGACTTTCTGCGCCTTGAAACCTTCTCAGCTTCCGGTTCCAGCCCTCGAGGCTACCACCTACCACTCGGTCCCAGTCAAGATGAGGAACTGGCTTCATGGCCTCCTCTTGCTCGGCTTGTCTTGCGCGACTGCCAACGCCTTGGAGTCGAAAATAGTGAGTGGAATGGCATATTATTCTGTGTTAAAGAATGTCTTCTAACTCGGTTACTCTCTCCAGGACGACGCCGAGGATAATCGACAAGTATGCGCCGGAATGTACAGCAAAAGCGCTTGGGGAGGAGCAGTAGAACCACATATACTAGTCAAATTCATACAGGAGGATGTAACAGACGACTCGGATCCCATTGCGAGCATGGTCATTTTTGAATGGAGAGATTTCGACCTCATCGGCGTCCTGCCAACCCCAGATTCCCTCCATGTATGCTACGCCAAGCCGTTCTTCATGCACCAAAAAACATATACTAACAACGTCTCTAGAAAGAGTTTATCTGCGATACCGAAGCGATTACCACGATGCCGGATTACTGCAATGCAAACAACACTGGAGAATTTATTCTGGCCCCAAATATTACCGATGTCTCGAGGGCTTTGGTGGTTACCGACGCAATTCATCTGAAGGATCCTGGCGCTCCAATAAACTACAGCATCAAGAAGACGGGTTATTACTGTGTTGGAACGTCCCAATTCTCGCCCGAGGGAGTGAAGTACAGAGCAGCTGTCGAATTCAGAAATGCTTATGGAGAATTGCCTGCTTCAGAAATCGCCAAACTTCCATTCTACGGCGGCATCACGATTGTGTATGCCGTGATAGGAGCGTAAGTTGGGTTTTGCCATTTGATGAGAATTGCACTAATTACCTTCAGTTTCTGGGCTTTCTTGTATGTCCAACATCGGTCTGATATCTTGCCGGTACAAAATTACATCACGGCAATTATAATATTTCTCATTGTAGAAATGCTGATGACATGGGGATTTTATGGTAAGTCTACATGTATGGGGGGTATATTTCGTGCTAATAATGAGTAGATTACTTAAACCGTAGTGGTTCCAACATTGGATCCAAAGCACTGATGATAATAGTCGCGATATTGAATGCAGGACGAAACTCGTTCTCATTCTTCCTACTGCTTATTGTGTGCATGGGCTATGGTGTTGTAAAACCAAGTTTGGGTAAGACCATGGTCTATGTACGCTATCTAGCTGGAGGACATTTTGTTTTTGGTTTGATTTATGCAGTTGCCAGCTTGACGGTCTCCCCAGAGAGTGCAGGTGAGTTATCCTTGGCGCCAAAAGATGCGACCCCCTAACCAAATCCAGGCCCGCTTGTTCTTCTCGTCATTCTTCCGTTGGCCGGTACCTTGACAGCTTTCTATGTCTGGACACTCAACTCGTTGAATGCCACCATGAAAGGTAACGAGGACCCAATTATTCTAAAATTGGTAACTAACTCAAAAATTCTAGACCTCAAGGAGCGTAAACAATCTACCAAAGAGATGATGTACCGAAAACTCTGGTGGTGTATTCTGGGCTCCATACTTGTCATCTTGTAGGTGGTCTCAGATTGTGACTCCAACCCTTTCCTACGTGGCCTAAAAGTGGTGGTACTAACTCTTCATCTACGTAGTGGCTTCTTCTTCTTCAATTCATTCACGTTTGCAAGCACATCAGGTAAGCTACATTCCGTTCAATTACATCCTCAATGAACCGTTGCTAACTCGAACCAGACCCTGACTTCGTACCTGTAAGTTCAATCTCGGCGTGTTCTGTATTTGTAGAATTTACTGACATCTGAAAGTTCCACTGGCAAACCCGCTGGTTCATATTGGACGGTTGGCTAAATTTAGTAAGACCATAGCCCTTTTCTTTACCTCCTGTCCTCCCATTTCCGCCCCACTTTCATTTACCCCTGAGTCCAACCATATTTAGCGAGAACCACTTCCTCGAGCTCAAACAACCTTGTTTGTAAACAAATGCTAACCGACTTGCCAGGTTTACCTTGCCGATGTCATCTTTGTGGCATATGTTTGGAGGCCAACAGCCAACAACAGACGATTTGCGTAAGTATCAACGTAAACTTCCACCCCCGGTAGCCACTAACGTGAGAATAGCATGAGTGACGAATTAGCCCAAGATGATGAAGGATTTGAAATTGCAGACTTTGGTGCGGAAGATGACGAGGATGACGACCTTGAGAGTGCTGGCGCACACAGAGGCGACCGAAACCAACCGGGCCAAGAAGGAGCAAGATATGATCCCGTCTCGGGTGCAAAACACACAAGACTTCCTTCGGGAGCCAACACAGCAAAGGAACTTCCTCGGGATAGTCTGGACGGAGACACGATTTTCGCTGTTGGGGAAGATGGCGATAGATGGTCTGATGATGGAAGTGATGATGAGGAACGAGGCAAGCTTGTGGGTAACGCGGCAAAGAACAGTTAGTAAGACTCTCGGGCGGATCTGGCGTATATGGATTGTAATACTATATGACTGGGTACATAGCGTTTGCTTGGGTATTTCTTCTTTCTGTTTCTCACGACGTGTTTGTACTGGATGAATGGGTTGTGTGTGTGACGTTGGGATCACACTTGCATGCAAAGTCTGGTAGCAGAATAGATTTATGTCAGCTTTTATGTCATGAGTTGTGGACGTTCGGGTTTCTTGGTAGCCGGCTCCGTTGCCAGGTTCCCCTTTTCGTGGAGCTAGCGCGTGATATGGTGTGCGGGGTCGTGACAGTATTTAGGGGGTTTTTGGATTGTCTAGATGTGTTTTATTCAATCAGCAGAAAGAAATCTTGATCATGGCATTCCTAGCGCCCTGTTCTAACTATCCGTGGTATTTCATAGTACTTCAAAGCAATTGCAGTGGGGGTTCGCAGATATTCGCCCGCCCTCTTTTTTACACAAAAAGCACTCTGAACAAGGCATTTTATATACTTAACTTTCACTATAAATACCCTCTGAAATTTGAAAGTTAATTTAACTAGAGGAGTGTGCTAGTAGCTTTCTAGGATAGAGATACTAAATAAATACTAGTTCTTAGGTTACGTTGATTTAAAAGTAGGTAGAGTCGGAAGAACACAAAATTGAAATACCTAAATTTAGCTAAAATCTTGTCCTTTTAAGATACTACTCCTTTATAAATAAACCTTTGAACAACTAGCTTAGAAATAAAACTAAGAAGACAAAATATAGATATTTTAAATCTAAAGGAGACTTAAACTATAAGTTCTATAAATAATCAGAGCACTATTTATAACAGGGGTTTAAAAAGGGTGGTTTCCAGTGATCTTAGGTGTGAAAAAGGAGCGGGCGAATATCTGCGAACCCCCACTGTACCCCCAAATACTTGGAACAATTTAAGATCCTAGCCCTAATCTAACATTGTTGCTCAGGCTTACGCTAGACGATGACATGAACTTCTGCAGTTTTCGTGGTGGAGTTTGTGCAGACTCTTCTTAGTATAATGTGTTGCTATCTGGTACTGTAACTTGAAATTTTACACAAATGATGTTGTTTTGGGGGGGGGGACTTTTGTATTTTCTCTCGTGGTGTATGACATAGAAGAGGGTTCCGCCTGAAAAGTCAGCGGGTTATCGCGGTATGCCTCGCTGTTTAGACTCCTAATATCAAATTTGTGGAGCTAACTCTCACCTATTCACGCCCGATACAAATGCTAAAATGGCGCTTAAGGAAACAAGATGTAGATGTCTCCTGAACTATACTAATACTGAATAAACGAAGAAACATATAGAAGTAAGCCCCGCCTAACAAAAATAAACCAATCCCGGGCAGCGGTGTCTCGAATCTCTTGAAAACATGAAATAGGATCCGAAGTCCGCTGCCGCGTGTTGGGTATTTCTTTAGGAGTCTTTTCTTGTAGGGTGATATATAGAAAAGGTCGTGGTTGCGTCTAGATCCGACATATCTGTTCTAGAATCCAAGGCCTATATTATGTAGACCACTTAGTCTTACATGTCATAGCGTCGAGGGTCTTGTGAATATAATTAAGGCTATGCTTGACTAGAAATTTGGACATGTCGGGGGAAAATCTGAAAAACTTGGTGTGATATGAAGCAAATGCTCATAAATCTAAGAAGAAAAAATGTGAATTTCGGGAGCTTTGTCTTGGCTAAACCATCCACACCCTAGGCACAATTATCTGGTGCTCCCTTCTACTTCGTCCTCGTCCGATCCTGAATTCGTGGCATCTAGAAACACACACTTGTTTGTACTAGGTGGCTCGGAAGTAGAAGAGAGGAACGAAAGTCAGCAATAATACGGCGGATAGCTTGGATTGCAGTGCCAAGCCACCCGACCGCTCGGTGCCAGTCTATTGGAAGAGGCCTGGGATACTAAACAACATGACTCTTTTTCCCTTGACTCTTTTTCCCTTGACAAGACAACGTCGACCACGGGTGGGGGACCATCTGCATTTTCTGAACGAAAGTAATAACCATGTAGGGGCAATGGACAGTGATTTTTGTAGTGAGAAAAACGCGAGCTTACCTACAACAAACATGGGCGACTTCATGACTTGAGGGCTAGAGTTATTAGGACGGAGGTAGAGGTCCTAAGATTGAAAATCGGGTGCTGCTCGGCCCGGTCAGCTGTCGATTCTAAAACTGCTACTTTGATTGGTGGAATGTGTGCTTGGCACGGTAGTTTCCGCTGGATATTCGGGTGAGAGCGGAATATGTGCCGAGCCAAGATGCCAAGCTCTTCTTCCACCCGGATGGCAGTACCTTCCTCACCGCGGGGTATGTACACCAAAACCTGCAAGAGGGCTAACCGGGAGCGCATCATCAGTACCTAGGTACTTCACTAGCATTGGTGACGAGAACTACCTAGCTGATTGCCGTTTCCTCGGTAATGAATGCTCAACCCAAGTTGATCATTAAAAAACATCCTCTTCCCCGGTTTTCGCCCCCCTATTGAAACTCACCAGATACACCTCTTTTAATTTGATCTTCACCTTGAAATCAAGCTGCATCTCGCTTCCTTCTTTGCTGAACTGAATAGACAAGGTACAGTCAGGAAAACGAAAACGAAAACGAAAACGAAAACCCCGAACTCATCCATCCATTCCCTCCAGTTTGCCACTCAGAAATTAAACGCCCAACGACACCTTTAACCCATCACACATACACCATGAATTGCCCATCTCGCACCGAGGAGCCAGAAGGAACTGGATTCAACCAAAATCCCAGCTCCCTGTCAGCTGATCTCACTACCCGCAATGATCTCAACGGAATGGCAAATACCCGGGTATTGAGGAGAATTTCGAGTAGCGAGATTCGAACAACAGAGGAGCAAGACTATGATCCCAATTTACCTCCAGAAAAGGGTCTTGTGGTGGGGGAGAAGGGGGCTCATGGGAGCCGTGGTGGGGGGAGTAGCGGAGGTAGAGATGGAGGCATAGGGCCTCCTCGTAAGGGGATGGGCGATGGTTCGAGTAGCCATCATTCAATCCAAACCCTCTTTATGAGAGTTCGAAAGTTTTGTACAACTTTCAGCAAATTCATTGGCCCAGGATTTATGGTATTTTATATATCTGCACTCTCTCATTACTGAACAGTGCTAATGACCATCCAAAGATCGCTGTGGCTTATATCGATCCCGGCAACTATGCAACAGATGTAGCTGCCGGTGCGACGTATCGATTCAAACTCCTCTTCGTCGTTTTGATGTCGAATCTATTCGCAATTTTCCTGCAAAGCCTGTGTATCAAATTAGGAAGTGTCAGTGGGCTCGATCTAGCCGAAAGTTGCAGAGCTTTTCTTCCGTGGTGGCTGAACATCTTTCTTTATATTATGGCTGAAGGAGCTGTAGGTTTTAGGACAATGCGATAAAAATATAGGCGCTAATTTGGGACAGATTATTGCCACTGATATCGCTGAAGTTATTGGGACAGCTATTGCAATCAACCTCCTGATACCGCAAATCCCATTGGTTGCGGGTTGCGCCTTATCCATCGTGGATGTGCTGCTGATTCTACTATTCTACAAACAAAACGGAGGTATGAGAGGTCTGCGTGCATTCGAATTCTTCGTAATGGCACTTGTTTTGGGTGTCGTGATTTGCTTCTGCATCCAATTGAGCTTGATTGAAGACACGTCTGTTGGCGAAGTTTTCAGGGGATACCTTCCCTCATCAGCCATTATCCAGTCAGACGGGTAAGTTTCTTCACTCTCTCGCGAACTGGGATTCTTTGCTGATAATCACTAGCCTCTATCAAGCATGTGGTATTCTCGGCGCAACTGTCATGCCTCACTCCCTGTATCTGGGCTCCGGGCTTGTGCAACCCCGACTTCGTGAATATGATGTGAAGCATGGAATCGTCCCACCAGCAAGCGAATCAGACTCAGAGAGCACCCACAAGGATGTCTACTTGCCTTCTCTCTCCGCCATAAATTTCTGTCTCAAGTATTCTATCATCGAGCTTTCGATCGCCCTCTTCACCTTCGCGCTATTTGTCAACAGTGCTATTTTGATTACGGCTGGTGCCTCTCTGTCAGGAACTGAAGCAGCAGATGCCGACCTCTTTGGTATTTATGCTTTGCTTTCCAAAAGCATCGCACCCGCCGCTGGAACAATTTTTGCTCTCGCACTTCTTCTCTCCGGCATCAGTGCTGGTATCGTCTGTACTATCGCTGGACAAATGGTCTCTGAGGGTGCCTTGAATTGGACAGTCGCACCGTGGCTCCGTCGCCTCATCACGAGAAGTATTAGCATCACGCCTTCTATTATTATCGCTGGGGCGGTGGGAAGATCCGGTCTCTCAGCCGCTTTGAATGGGAGTCAGGTAGCCCTCAGCGTCACACTTCCATTTATTTCTGCTCCGCTGATTTATTTCACCTGTCGTAACAAGTATATGACGGTTGGTGTTCATGTAAATCGCACGCATGGTGTTGAGGAGTCTAGGGAAGAAGGACAATTGGGTGGGGTTGCTGATACTGCTTCTCTTACTCAGCGGAAGAAGATGCGAAATCATTGGATTACTGCTGCCTTTGGGGTTATCATTTGGCTCATCATTACTGTGATGAATGTGGCCAATTTGGTCTTGCTGGGCAAGGGTGAGGGTGTGTAATTGCATCTTCCCTGCCCGTGTGACTGCGTGAGCAGTTGAGTGGATTGGAAACAAGTATCGACGCTGGAGATTCCGAATAAAATCAGCGGTGGGACTCTATTTGTGTGTTCGTGGTAAAGTGAGCAATTAAGGGTTTCGATACAATAATACTCCCAGGTGGCTTTTAGAACGTCAGTGGCATGGGTGTTGATTCGAAAATTAAAAAATTCACTACCTTAAAAGAGTAAGTCATTGGTACAGGTGTGGAGTGCCCTTGAAGAACACTTAATAGTGATTCCGAAGTCCCGTTATAACTAACTAAAAAAACAGTTCTGCCTTTGTTTACGAAATTCTTCCGGTCCAATTCGCCCATCAGCTCCAGCTACGAATGTCCATCGCCCAAAGGCCTCGCTAGCTTCTCGTAATTCCAATTCTACCCACCTACCCTTTTTGGCTCCCACAATTCTTTCTCAACATTCAACTTCGAGTTTATAGCCTCTAAATCCTCACTTAATTTTGTCTTTGCAACCATCTCATTCGCAGTTTGAAAGATCGTTTGTCCCCAGTCTGGAACAAGTCCATTGGCCTAAAGTTACACGATTAGAATTCCCTCAGTTGTCTTTTGAGGATGAGAACGAACTTCTTTAACAACGTCCTTCAATTCCACTTCCATCTCCTTCTCAGCAAGCAATAACTGATGCCATAAATCGTCACCCACACTTCTCTTTTCAAGAAGGCTCCCACATGCCTGCTTCTTGGTTCGCACATTGATAATACGACGAATATCTTCCATTGCGCGTCGCAAGAGTGCAGCTCTCAATATGCTCCTTGGGACTTCAGGTGTTTTCAAGTCTTTCAAGTCTTTCGAGTCGTCTGGAGTTTCGAGGTGGAGGAGGGAGAGGTAGACATTTCGTTGGAGATGGGGCGAGAACCATGGCTTTAGAGTGTTGAGTTTTGCTGAGGGTTTTTGTTAGTTGACTCTCATGGAAACTGAATCCCGCGTATAAAGGATATACCCATTTGATGTTTCTGGTACAGTGTGTATATGGTATAGACGGAAGCAACAAGTACCACTACGTAGAGGACAGGAAGTATAAGACCCGCCCGGTTGATTTGAAACATCATGACTTTATTATGTTGTTCTTAAAAAAGGGATACTCAATAAATTTACGACTTTCAGTGGGAGAACTGGAAAACGGGTTCCTCCCGAATTCACGCCATACATAACTTTTTCGGATTGAGATCTGTCCAATTTTGCATAGTTGCAACATCTCCCAGTGACTCATTGGGAGGAGCTGGGAATCTGTCTAGAAGCAACTGGAAGCAATTGGAACTGTCCGCGTTGATTGGCTGGAGTATACGCGGATGGAAAACCACCAGGAGACTAGCGCTCATTGATGAAGAAACAACTACTTTTGACCCTCCGCGGGAGCATAATTTGAGAATGACCCCAGATAGTCCCTGGCGAGTGTAAAGAACAACCGTAATTCGGGTTAGAGCAAGGGGAGCTTGAGAATTGGACCACTGCAAGAGAATTAAGCATCCTTTCCTACTGGACTGAGTGAAGGTTTGTATTTGGCAGAAAACGGTATATAGATCTAAAAGACCTCCCTCTTTCGTTACCTCTGTCGGTCCCGCACTTCTCCACCTGGATACCGCTCCGGGAGTCTCTCCGTGGTACTTCGTGTTTACAAGCTTCTCTGGTCGACCATCTCCTGCTCGTTCACGAAATTTCGAAAAAACTAATTCCAAGCTTTCCACGTCTCCGTCGCCATGTCCTCTGCGTTTGGATAATCAGCCTCCACCCGTGCAATACACAGCTCTACTTCCTGCCGGATATTCCACAACACATCTGATATTTGAGCAGAGCCAGTTCCATCCTGCTATAACCATGCCTCTTCACTAGCAGCATTCCACGTCCCATTCCTGTGCACCATGTAGATAGCCGAAGGTAATGGTCGGCCAAGGTTTTCCCCGCGTTCCCAAAACATCTTGCTTGTACGTCTTAAGTTGATAAAAGGTTCCCTCCATGCCTTCAGAGCCTGCTTCCTAAGCTCATCATTGTTCTGCGTCGGCCGATACTTCGTACGCATAGCATGCGCCTCAGCTTCCTATAAGTCATTCGTCATCACCTCCAAGATAACACTCTGGTTTCGGATAAATTCAATCGTTTGCTTTACAACAGCATCTCGACCCTTTTTCTTGCTCACTTGGACATAACCACGCCAGCATACCACCCGTCCATTGAAAACAAGCAGGGTATGTCACCGTATGTGGCGCGTGGTGTTGTCCTTCACCAAATCGTGAGGGGTCGGAATCCTGTATAGCTTCTCCTCCGCCATTTTCTACACCCTGTGAAAATCGAGGAGTTTCTCCACAATCAAGGATGCACTGTTAGTAACGATCTCGTCTGTGATGATCTTGTCTTGCACCGTCAGCTATACTTGAGGGACGGAAGGCCGCTTGGGCTTAGGCCTTTTCAGCCTCGGAACTTTGTATCTGTTGGGTGTTGCTTTTGGCGGTAGTTCTTGGTGTGTTTTGTACAGATGCGTGTGGTATAGACGACTTTGAACGTTGCCTAGCCTTCGACGTCGAACCTGGTGCTAGAGGTTGCTTTCAGTAGAGGTGTTTGAGCTGTTGGTAATCGTACTCGAAGCACTGTAACCTTCTATAACGAGTTGCAGTGTGTTGTTCAGTCGCCTTCGTTAGTCAGAAATTCTCGTCGCATTCGTCGAATCGTCGGAGACACATTTTAGGTCAGACTTTACTATGACTAAAGTAAGGCCGCGAGTTATACTTAAAGTAACTGTCGGTTAACTAGAGTTTATAACAATCGAGGAAAACTTGTCTATAGAATAGTTATAAATATAGATACTTATTAGAAAATTAGATACTACTTAAGAGTATTCTAACTAATTTAATAGTATATATGAAGTCACGTGACTCTGGACTTAAAGTACTTTTTATATCTAAGAATAATATTATTTAGCTTAGTAGAACAATTATTAATATATAACTACTTTACTACTAACTCGCGAGGGGTTTGAGTCGAGGTTAAATCGGGTTTAGAGGTGATTTAGACTGATTCTAGAAGCGTATTTAAGCTAGTTTATAAAATAGATTAAAGCAGTTTAAAATAATTTAAGAACTAGGTTTAATATACTTTGAAACCGACTTAAGATAATTCATAGTAGTAAAACCTAACTTGTTTTAGCGAGTCGAACCGAGTTATAAACTAGGTTAGGTAAGTTAAGTTAGTGTCGGTTACTAGTTTAACTTAATTCTAGACCCGTCTTAAACTAGTAGTAACTTAGTATTAGAGTAGCCTTAAATTAGTACTAAAAACTATTTATTACTATTAGTATATAATAAGCACTTATACTAGTACTTAATTATACTAGTATAGTATAATATCTCTAATATCTCTAGATCGACGATACGTAGCCTAGATAAACGGTACCTGATACGGATCACTAGTATCCGACGAACTAAATACTATCTAATAGACTAAATACTATCTAATAAACTAAATACTATCTAATAGACTAAATACTATCCGAGTATATAGATTAATACTATCTAATAGACTGAATACTATCTAATAGACTAAATACTATCCGAGTATATAGAATAATACTATCTAATAGATTAGTTATATCTATAGTTTTAGACTTAGAACTATACTAGTATTAGACTAGAAGGCTAGCTATAGCCTATATATATATATAGAGTAGATAGCTTCTTAGTTTTTTATTTAAGTTAATTAATTTATTTTTACCTTTTACTTCTTATATAATCTATTATTACTTTATAAACTATAACTATTCTAAGAGGTTATAGGCTAGGCATAGTTTATTTTCTATATAACTTTGTTTTATATAACCTAGTATTACTTTTACGTTAAATACCTTCTTAGGTAATATATCGATTACTTCTAATTCTATATTATTAAGAGTTTTTTTATTTTATTTTTTATTTTTTAAAGTTTTCTTTTAAAAGATATTACTAGTCTACTTACCTCTTATACTACACCCTAGTAGATTACTAAGCGCCTATCTTAGTCTAGTATATAACGAGTAAAGAGTACGCTCTATAAGATTACTAGTTTATTATCTTCTTACTTCTTATAGTTAGATAACTAAGAGTTAAGGTCAGTACTTTATATTATATTATATAATACTATATTATTTTAACCTCTATTCTATTAAATAGATAATTCAGTTAAGAACTAAGGCTATTCTTATAATTAGATAATAAGACTTTAAAACAATTATTAGTATATATCTTAGACTCTAAGCTTTACTTAATAGACACTATATTATTAAAATATCTTAGAACTAAAGTAATCTTAAAGATTAGCTTATTATATCTGTCCCCTAGCTTAGTATTACTCTAGTTAACTTATATAGTAACTTTTTATTCTAAAACCTTATTACTAAACATTATCTTAGTAGTATAGTTAGCACTAATATCAGGTATACTAGCTTACTAGAAAGCCCTATACTAAGTACTACTAAAATAGACTGTCTTACTAGTATATTTAAACACCTAGAAATAAAAGCTATTTTTCATAAAGACTAGTTTAAAGACCTTATATACTCTATCTAGCTAGCGATATTTAATAAAGTATATAATAAGCTTCCTCTTAAGCCTAAAACTAGATAGCTTCTTAATTTATAAGTCTTTTATACTAAAACATTCTTTATACTTAAATTACTCTAAGAGTATATAAGCCCTTTACTATATTACTATTTTAGTCTAATAGGTTCTAGAATAATAAAAATTCTAGTTTTCTAACTACTTTTAAGATTACGTAACTACACGTAGTTTTCGTATTAGTCCTTCTCTTAACTAAAACATACTCTTTTATTAAACTATAATATCTTTTAGTTCTTTTAAGAGTAGTAAATTAGTTAGAAAAACCAACTATATAGAATAGTATAGAGAGGTAAAACTCTTTCTAGAAATTAATAGATTTATGTTATATATAGACTTATCTATTACTAGACCTAATAAAGATCTATACTATATAAATAGAGAACCTAGGTTAGTAGAACTTAGTATTAAATATAAGGAATATAACTCTAACTATACTAGAAGTAGCTAAAAAGCCTTAAAAGCTATTAAGTCTATTATATCTATTAATAATATAGACTAATTTAAAGATAAAACTAGCTCTAATACTATATAAGCGTATATAATAGCTATATATAGAGAATCTAGTTTTAATCTAATTAGTCAATATCTAGATATAATTATTAAATCTAGCTAAAGCTCTTATAAGAACGTCGACGAATATACTAGCGCTATATAAAGTATAGCTTTATATCTTAAAGACTTAAGACATCTAATACCTAAAAGCTATATAGCTTAGATTATATTTAAAGGACTTAATAGTAGCTTTAAAGGTTTTATATTAAGAAAATATAAAAAGCTAGGAAAAGATTTATCTAAAATTAATATAGATATTCTTATATCTAAACTTATATTAGAAGAAGCTAGAATAGAATCAAGTAATAACCTAGAAGCTAATAAAGCTAAAAAGGCTAATAAAGCTATAAATAAAGGAAATGAAATTGCTATTTATACTTATTATAATAAGAGAGGATATATAATTTCTAAATACTTTATACTATACCTAGAGCTAAAATTAAATAAGAAATCTAATAATACTAGTAGTAATACTAGTAATAATACTAGTACTAATACTAGTAGTAGTACTGATTCGAAAAACAACGATAATAGTACTTTAAAAGTATTATATATAGCTATACTAAATACTTCTTATAAAGTATTTAAAGAGTCTAAAGTTATACTAGACTCTAGTACTACTAAACATTATATACTTAATAAAGATTAGATTCTAAACTTTAAACCTATAAAAGGACTAACTATTAGTATAGTAGACAATACTAAGCTACTTATACTAGGAGTTAGTATAATACTAATAATAAGTTCTAATAATATTAAAATAAACTTATTAGAAGTAAATTATATCCTAGATATCGCTACTACTCTAATTTCGACTAAAGCTCTTATTAAGAGTAGCTTTAATATTAGTATAGATAATAAGAACGTATATACTTATAATAAGCTACTAGATGCGACTATAAACGTAAACTAGGAATATAATACTTATTATCTTAATATTAATATAGATTATATAAAGCTTAAAAAAACATTATATATTATAGAAATAAAAGAGCTTAATATTACCTTATTATATCGAAGATTAAATTATATTAATATTAATACGTTATTAAAAACTATATTACTTACTAAAGGATATACTATTAATTCTAATAGTAAGAAAGAACTAGATAATTATAAAAATTATTATAAAGGAAAGATGACTAAGAATATAAGTTATATCCCTCTAAGTAATTATAACTTTAAGTCTTTAGAATATTTCAATATAGATATTCTAGAACTACTTAGAATTAAAGGACTTTTAGACGAAACATATACTCTTATATATATGTATCGTAAAACTAGAGCTATATTTATATATATTATAAAGTATAAATTAGAAGCTTTTAATAAGTTAGTTAAAATAAATAACTTATTAAAAAATCAATTTAATAAAAGCATTAAAGGTCTATACTTAGATAATACCAAGGAATTTAAGTCTAATAAGTAGGATATATATATTAAAGACCAAGGTATTATATATAACTACACTAGTCTATATAGTCTAGAGTAGAACAGTATTATAAAAAGACTTAATCGATATTTAATAGAATATATAATTACTATATATTTAGAAAAATCTATACTACTTTACCTCTAGCCTTATATAGCTCGTTCTATTATATATATAAAGAATTAGGTATATAATAGCACTATAAAATCTATACTATATAAAGACATATTTAGTATAAGTCTAAATATATTATATATAAGTACTCTTAGATCTCTTTATTATACTTTAATATTAAAAGAAATAAGAGCTAAAAACGCTAAAAGAAAACTAGCTAATAAATCATATAAAGGAATATTAGTAGACTAGAAGTCCTCTAATAACTTTCTTATATATATACTAGAACTTAGGAAAGTTATTAATATAAGAGATATTATAATAAAAGAAGACCTTATATATAAAGACGAATTTATTATAAAAGAAAACTACTCTATACTCTTAGAAGAAGAGTCTATAGATTAGGATTATCTATAAGAAATAACTAGTTATATAAATACACGTCTAGAGAGCGATAGTCCCGCTCTTATAGAATATAAGGAGTTAAGCGATAATAACAATAATAACCTAAATAACGAGATATATATAGATAACGTCGACGTATTAGGATAAGATAATATTATAGAGCTAGGCCTTAATATAAACCTTAGACTAAGAGGTAGACGCGTTAATCCTATAGAAAGGGATATAGACGCGTTAGAAATCGACGAGCTTTAAGCGCTAATAGCTATATATTACTATGTATTACTCGCTTATTTAAACTCTAAAATAAAGGGCGATAGTACTAAAAAGGTTATTATTAATAAAATATCTAATACTACTATTCTAGAGCCTAAAAGCTATAAAGAAGCTATAAGCGATATTAATCCTTATAAAGACTACTAGATTAGATCTATATAAAAGGAATTAAATACTCTTATAAGTAATAAAACTTAGAATATTATTACTAGTAATAATACTAGTAAAGATACTAAGCCTATTAAGATAAGATAGGTTTATAAACTAAAAGAATCTAATAGTATAATAGAATTTAAATCGCGATTTATAGCTAAAGGTTTTAAATAGTTATATAGAAGAGACTATATAGACTCTTTTATAAGAGTTATTAAGCAAATAAGCTAGAAAGTCTTATTTGCTCTAGTACTATTATATAACTTTATAATATAGAAAATCGATATAGTTTTAGCCTTTATATAAGAGGATATAGATATAGAAAGACTAAATATTACTCTCTTAGAAGGAATAAACAAATACCTATATATCTCTATATTATATAATAACACGTTAAAAAACATGAAAACCCCTCTTAACTAAATCGTATATTTAGAACTTCTAAAAGCCCTTTATAGATTAAAACAATTAGCTAGAATCTAGTTCACTATACTAGTTACTATACTTTTAGAACTAGGTTTTAAAGTACTAAGTACTAATTTATATATATATATAAATCGTTTTACTAGTATATATATATATATATATATATATATAGACGACTTAGTAATAATTAGACCTATAAAAGAACTTATTAAAAGTCTTATTAATAAACTTAAGAAACACTTTAATATTAAAGACTTAGGTCTTATTAAAGACTACCTAGGCATAGATATTATTAAGAGAACTAAATAACTAAAACTAAGCTAAGAAAAATATATATCTAAAGTGTTAGATAAGTATAATCTTCTTAATTATAATCCTATCTATATACTAATAGATTCTAAAATTAAATTAATACTAAATCTATTTTAAGCTAGTCTAGAAGATACTAGACTATTTTAAGTAATAATTAGCTATCTACTATATATCTTTATTTATACTAGACTAGATATTGCCTACGCTACTATTATACTATTAAGATACGTATTAAACTCTTCTAAAGAACACTTTATAGTAGCTAAGTATATATTAAGATATCTAAAAACAACTATTCACTATTATATTATATATATAATAAAAGACATATCTAGCTATTTTATAAGTAGCTTTTGTAACTCCGATTACGCTAGCGATATTAATAGTGCTAAATCAACTACTAGATATATTTTTTACTTAGCTAGGAGGCTAATTATATAGCGTTCTAAGCTATAAAGTATTATAGTCTAATCTATAACCAAAGCTAAATATATAGCTATAAATATAGCCTTAAAAGAATTTGTCTATATAATAGCCTTAGTTAAAGAACTAGGCTTTTATAAATAAAAGAAATTTAGTTTATATACTAATAATAAAGGAGCTCTATAATTAAGCTATAACCTTATATATTATAAAAGAATAAAGTATATAGCTATTAAATACTACTATATAAGAGACTTATTAGTTAAAGGAACTATAGATCTAATATATATAAAATTAATAGATTAAAAAGTAGATAGCTTTACTAAAGCACTTAATAAAATAAAATTCTAATAATTCCTTATATAATTAGGAATAATAAGTTATATACTAATATATAAAAACTAAAAATTAACACTCTTAACTAACGCGTTAAAATAAATTAAATAGAAGTACTTATTAAGAGAGCGTATTAGTATATAATAAGCACTTATACTAGTACTTAATTATACTAGTATAATATAATATCTCTAATATCTCTAGATCGACGATACGTAGCCTAGATAAATAGTACTTGATATAGATTACTAGTATTTAATAGACTAAATACTATCTAATAGACTAAATACTATCTAAGTATATAGATTAATACTATTTAACAAACTAAATACTATTTAATGAACTGAATACTATCTAATAGACTAAATACTATCTAAGTATATAGATTAATACTATTCGACGGATTAGTTATATCTGTAGTTTTAGACTTAGGACTATACTAGTATTAGACTAGAAAGGCTAGCTATAGCCTATATATATATATAGAGTAGATAGCTTCTTAGTTTTTTATTTAAGTTATTTAATTCTTTTTCATCTTTTCACTTCTTACGTAATCTATTATTGCTTTATGAACTGTGATCTTTCTAAGAAAATCTTTTCCTAGTTCTTCGTATTTTCTTAATATAAAACCTTTAAAGCTACTATTAAGCTCTTTAAATATAATCTAAGTTATATAGCTTTTAAGTATTAGATGTTTTAAGTCTTTAAGATATAAAGCTATACTTTATATAGTGCTAGTATATTCGTCGACGTTCTTATAAGAGCTTTAGCTAGATTTAATAATTATATCTAGATATTAACTAATTAGATTAAAACTAGATTCTCTATATATAGCTATTATATACGCTTATATAGTATTAGAGCTAGTTTTATCTTTAAATTAGTTTATATTATTAATAGATATAATAGACTTAATAGCCTCTAAGGCTTTTTAGCTATTTCTAGTATAGTTAGAGTTACGTTCTTTATATTTAATACTAAGTTCTACTAACCTAGGTTCTCTATTTATATAGTATAGATCTTTATTAAGTCTAGTAACAAATAAGTCTATATATAACATAAATCTATTAATTTCTAAAAAGAGTTTAGTCTCTCTATACTATTCTATATAGTTGATTTTTCTAACTAATTTACTACTCTTGAAAGAACTAAAAGATATTATAGTTTAATAAAAGAGTATGTTTTAGTTAAGAGAAGAACTAATATAAAAAATATATATAGTTATATAATATTAAAAAGTAGTTAGAAAAACTAGAGTTTTTATTATTCTAGAACCTACTAGACTAAAATAGTAATATAGTAAAGAGCTTATATACTCTTAAAGTAATATAAATATAAAGAAAAAAGATTTATAAATTAAAAAGTTATCTAGTTTTAGACTTAAGAGGAAGCTTATTATATACTTTATTAAATATTACTAGCTAGATAAAGTATATAAGGTCTTTAAACTAGTCTTTATAAAAAATAGCTTTTATTTCTAGGTATTTAAACATACTAGTAAGATAGTCTATTTTAGTAGTACTTAGTATAGGGCTTTCTAGTAAGCTAGTATACCTGATATTAGCGCTGACTATACTACTAAAATAACGTTTAGTAATAAGGTTTTAAGATAAAAAGTTACTATATAAGTTAACTAGAGTAATACTAAGCTTGAGAATAGATATAATAGGCTAATCTTTAAGGTTACCTTAGTTCTAAGATATTTTAATAATATAGTATCTATTAAGTAAAGCTTAGAGTCTAAGATATATACTAATAATTATTTTAAAGTCTTATTATCTAATTATAAGAATAGCCTTAGTTCTTAATTAAATTATCTATTTAATAGAATAGAAGTTAAAATAATATAATATTATATAGTATAATATAAAGAGGTACTAACCTTAACTCTTAGTTATCTAACTATAAAAAGTAAGAAAGATAAAAAACTAGTAATCCTATAAAGCGTACTCTTCGCTTATAATATACTAGACTAAGATAGGCGCTTAGTAATCTACTAGACCGTAGTATAAGAGGTAAGTAGACTAGTAATATCTTTTAAAAGAAAACCTTAAAAAAATAAAAAATAAAAAAACTCTTAATAATATAGAATTAGAAGTAATTAATATATTACATAAGAGAGTATCTAATATAAAAGTAATATTAGGTTATGTAAAACAAAGTTATATAGAAATAAACTATACCTAATCTATAACCTCTTAGAAAGGTTATAGTTTATAAAGTAATAATAGATTATATAAGAAGTAAAAAGGTAAAAAAGAATTAATTAACTTAAATAAAAAACTAAGAAGCTATCTACTCTATATATATATATAGGCTATAGCTAGCCTTTCTAGTCTAATACTAGTATAGTTCTAAGTCTAAAACTATAGATATAACTAATCTGTTAAATAGTATTAATCTATATACTTAGATAGTATTTAGTCTATTAGATAGTGTTTAGTCTATTAGATACTAGTAATCTGTATTAGGTACTATTTGTCTAGGCTATATATCGTCGATCTAGAGATATTAAGGATATTATACTATACTAGTATAATTAAGTACTAGTATAAGTACTTATTATATGCTAACACTTATCTAGAAAGATTATAAAGTATTTATAGTTATTATAAGTATTAGGTTTTATAAGACTATATAGATTACTACTAACTTTTTCTAATAGACTAAAGACTTTACTACTTATTAGTCTATTTATCTTATTAGTAAATTTACTTTTAAGATAGTTTTTATAATTAATAATACTATTATTTATATTTTTATTAAATATAATATTATTATAACCTTTTATAGTATTAATAATCTTATTTAATACTTATAGACTAATATGTCCTAGTCTATTATATAGGTATAGTTTATTTATATTTTTATACTTTATTATATTAAGTATAGTATTACTTAATATAGTGTTTTTATATCTAAGAGGAATAATATCTAAATAATATAAGTTATCTATCTTATTACTTTTAGTTATAAGCTTATTTATTTTATTATTTTTAATATAGTAGTTATTAGAAGTAAATATAATATAGGAATTTACTAATTTACTTTAACTTATTAGGTTATAGCCTAGCTTAGGTATATATAAATAGTTTTTAAGTATAAAAGACTTAATAATATTATTATCTTTAAACTTAATATAAATAGAATTAACTCCTTTAATACTAATTGTTTTTACTTTACTCTACTTAACTAGTTTATTATTAGGCTTATAATTTATAAAACAGAGCTTATTATATATTATATATTTTATAGTAGTAGTGTCTAGTATAAAATTAGATTTATTATCTATAGAGTTAGAAGTAGTAGTAGTAAGAACCTATTTAGCTTATCTAGTATTTAATAAGGAGTTAAAGGTATCTATACTAGTATTAGTATTTAAGTTTATAGAGTTTTTATTTTTAGTATTATTTATCTTAAAGTTTAGATTATCTAAGCTAATATTATCTTTTCTATTATTAATAACTTAAGTATTATTATAATTAAGGTTAGTAAATATAATATTAACGTTTATATCTCTTTTATCTTAAGATAAGCTCTTTTCTTCTCTTTCTTTATTAGAGCTAGCTCTAAGTATACCCTTTTTAAATATAAAGCCTTTAAGTGCTTTTTATAGATTAAAGTAGTAATACTTATTTATAAAGTACTTATATAGCCTACTTATAATAAGTATAGTATTTCCCTTTTATAATCTTATAAGACTTCTTTCCTTTATAGTTCTTATAAAGAGTAAAGCTTATAAAAGCTTCTTCTTTTTTAGACTCTTGTCTTTTAGACTTATCTATAAGATTAGAGAATAAGTTCTCTATAGTATAGGTATTAATATCGTTTTATAAGGATTAAGTTATATTAGATATAATATTCTTATAATCCTTACTTAGATTATTAAGTATTTAGGCTATAACTATCTATCTAGGTAGTTCTATACTTTTAACTCTTAATTAATTACTAAGATATTTAACCTTATTAAGATATTCTTCTATAAAAGAGAACCTCTTTAAGAAGGTATTAAAGAACTCTTTATATAGTATAAATTTAGAAGAGAACCTTTTAGAACTATAGAGGTTCTTAAGTATGTTCTAAGCTGCTTTAGTATTATTCTTATCTTAAATTTATAAAAGTAGGCTGTCTTTTATAAGTAATATTATATTACTTAATACTTTATGTTCTTATTTAAGGTCGCCTTTAATATAAAATATAATTAATTCGATTTATCCTTCTTTAGTAAAGAAAGCCTTAGTATATATAGCCTAGACTTTATAATTTATAGAGCTCTTAAGCTTCTAAATACTTATATGTTTATTATAAGAAGGTATTACTACTATATAAGAATAGTTATATAATAAAGCAGTTAAGGAGTAAATATATATAAATTATATATATATATAAATATATAGGTATATTTATATATATATCTTATTTTCATCTTTTTAGTATACTAAAGGCCTTTTTATATAGATTAAAAGCTTAGTAGTCTTAGTATATAGAACTAGGTATAGAATTAGGTCTATAGTATATAATATCTACTAAGGTAGTAGACTTATACTAATCTAGTAATTTCTTTATACTTTTAGGATAAAGAGCTAAAATAAAAGATTCTTTATTTTAAGTCTGAATATTAACGTATTACTCTAGAGCGCCTCTAATATATTATAAATATACAGTTATATAATATACTTATTAAGCTTACTAAATAGGCCTATATAAGATTAAGTATATAATCTTAGATAGCCTATAGTATAAGTTATAAATTATTTATAATAATTCTATTAACTTAGACTTAAATACTTTAAATCCTTAACTTACTAATCTTATATTATTATATATATTATAAATAGACTAAATACTATCTAAGTATATAGAATAATACTATTTAATAGATTAGTTATATCTATAGTTTTAAACTTAGAACTATACTAGTATTAGACTAGAAGGCTAGCTATAGCTTATATATATATATAGAGTAAATAGCTTCTTAGTTTTTTATTTAAGTTAATTAATTTATTTTTACCTTTTACTTTTTATATAATCTATTATTACTTTATAAACTGTAACTATTCTAAGAATTACTAGTAATTATATATTAAAAAAGACTGAAATTATATAATTAGATATATATTATATAGTTATACTACTCTTATATAATATACCCTGGTTCTTGTTATTAAATATCTAAGTTCTACTTCTACTAATTCTACTAATTCTATTAATTCTACTAATTATTCTACTAAATATTCTACTAATCTAAATAACATTATCTCTATATATATGCCTTAATATAATTAGTTTGATTAGTTAGTTAGTTAGTTAGTTAGTTAGAAACTATAAGGCCTATATATTAGTTTAGGAAGTAAGTATAGAAATAGTATATACTATAATAGTAATAGTAATAATATAGATAATAAATCCGAGGCTTCTAATTTGCTCTACTAAAAGTCTAACTATAAAATATATCTATATTAGCTAATATTATTTAATAATATAGAATTAACTAAGGTAGTAAACATAATAAATATAATATAGATTATAATACTATTAAGTAGCTTAATACTAAGTAACAAATATAATATAATAGTAATAGAGAGTTATTATTATTATTATTATTATTATTATTATTATTATTATTATTATTATTAAAGTAAAGTATTAAAGTATTAAAGTATTAAAGTATTAAAGTATTAAAGTATTAAAGTATAAAGTTTAAAGTATCAAAGTTAAAAGTAGAAGTAGCTTATATACTAGGTCTTAGTAGTTACATAGCTAGTTATATATAGTATACTATGTTTAGTAAGAGCGACTTTAGTATAAAAGCTATGTCTTACTATATAACCTACTTTAGTTATATAACTTACTAAATTTATATACTAGTAGCTTTAAATTTAAAGACTACTAGAATATAAAAATTATATAAGGTTTATATATAAAAAGCTACTTAAATCGCCTTTAAAAAAAAAAACACTCTTTCTAGACTTTTTATTTTTTCTTCTAAGTACTTTATTTTAGATATGTTTTTTAAACTAAGTTAAGTACTAGATTATAAGTTAGTTAATTTAAATTGCTTTATAAATTAGGTTAAATTACTTTAAATTATTTTATAAATTGGTTTCTTACTTTAAATTGTTTTATAAATTAGCTTAAATTATCTTAAATTATTTTATAAATTAGTTTCTTACTTTAAATTGTTTTATAAATTAGCTTAAATTAGCTTAAATTATTTTATAAATCGGTTTAAATTACTTTAAATTATTTTTTAAAATATATTAGAGCTATTTTAAGAAATAACTAATATCTTAAACTAGTATTAAACCAGTATTAAGTCTAAGTTAATACTAGCTTAAAACTCTAGTAGAGAGTATATAAGTAATTATTACTTATAAGTTTAATATTCTTTATATATTATAAAAAACTTTTAAATACTAGAACTTTAATACTAACTAATATATCTATTATATCTAGTATATACTTCTAGAATAGTTTAACTAGCTATTATAGTAAGTAATAGTTATATTAAAAGTGCTATTATAATAACTTATAGTATATATTATCTATACGTGTAGTTATAGCTAGTACTAGTTAGTTAATATATATACTAATATACTATATCTATATAAGAGACTCTCTACTAAGTAAACTATTACTTAATTAGATACTAGTACTTTAGTACTTACTTTTTTAAGTTATTATAGTTTTATAGTACCTAGTAGTATATAGAGACGTAGAAGACTAGTTATATAATTATATACTCTTAGAACTTAGTAGATAAGTTATAATAGCTAGCTATTTATAATAGTTTATACCTAAGAAGTACTCGGTCTACTAACCTTCGTATAATACGAAAGTAGCTTATTATCTACTAAGTAGATAATTAAACTACTTTATCTTACTTATTATTTTAGACTAATTATCTACTAAGTAGATAATTAGACTACTCTATCTTACTTATTATTTTAGACTAATTATCTACTAAGTAGATAATTAGACTACTCTATCTTATTTAGTCTTTTAGACTAATTATCTACTAAGTAGATAATTAGACTACTTTATCTTACTTAGTCTTTTAGACTAATTATCTACTAAGTAGATAATTAGACTACTTTATCTTACTTAGTCTTTTAGACTTATTATCTACTAAGTAGATAATTAGACTACTTTATCTTATTTAGTCTTTTAGACTAATTATCTACTAAGGAGATAATTCAACTACTCTATCTTATTTAGTCTTTTAAACCTATTATCTACTAAGTAGATAATTAGTCTACTCTACTCTATTTAGACTTATTATCTACTAAGTAGATAATTAGACTACTCTATCTTATTTAGTCTCTTAAATCTATTATTTACTAAATAGATACTTAGCTTACTCTACTCTATCTTATTTAGTCTCTTAAACCTATTATTTACTAAGTAGATAATTAGCCTATTCTATTCTATTTAATATCTTATACTTATTATCTACTAAGTAGATACTTAGATAATCTTCTTTATTTAAAAAATTCTTACTCTATATTAAACTTAAAACCTTTTATCTATTATTTAAACTCTTTTAGTTTATAAAATTATTATTTAGTTTATAGTATATTTAATAATTATAGTCTATCTAGTTTATTTTAAAACTTACTCTAATTATCTACTAAGTAGATAATAGGTAAGCTAGGACGTTATAGCTCTCTAAGGGCCGATTCTTAGTATAGCGCGCGGCCTCTACAAGGGTGTTTTAGAGTACGCCGCGTATGCGTAAGGTGTAATAACGTAGATAATAAATCTAATACTTCTAATTTACTAGGTAGCTAATTTAAGAGCTTTAATTTGCTCTATTAAAAGTTAGATAGTAAAATATACTTATATACTCTCTACTAGGGTTTTGAGCTAGTATCAACTTAGACTTAATACCGGTTTAATACCGGTTCAAGATATTAGTTATTTCTTGAAGTAGCTCTAATACGTTTTATAAAACGATTTAAAGTAATTTAAGCCGATTTATAAAACGATTCAAAGTAAGAAACCGATTCATAAAACGATTCAAGGTAATTTAACCTGATTTATAAAACGCTTTAAAATTATAAACTAACTCAAAATCTAGCTCTTAACTTAGTTTAAAAAATATGTCTAAAATAAAGTACTTAGAAGAAAAAATAAAAAGTCTAAAGAGAGTGGTTTTTTTTTCAAAGGCGATTTAAGAGACTTTTTACATATAAACTTTAATTAGTAATTATATATTAGTAATCCTTATAAATAGGGCTACTAGCCTACAAAAAATAGAAGTCACGTGACTAAAGTGGGTCACATGGTGGGGCGTGGCCTTCGTACCAGGGTCGCTCTTGCCGAACACGGTACGCTACGTACAACTAGCTACGTAACCGCTAAGACCTACGGGCGCACGGGCCACCCCCACCTTCGACTTCGACTTCGACTTCGACTTCGACTTCGACTTCTTCGACTTCGACACTTCACTTCGACGACGACGACGACGACGATAACTATCTATCGTCATCGCATCGCATTCACTCGGTATCGGGCCGCTTATCGGCATCGTAATCCAGGTCGTCTTCGTCGCATTCGCTACCCCGGTCAATTCCACGTCGTCGAATAGCAGCAGGACAACATCGGACGATATAGGCACATTTCACGGTCGGACTTTCAGCAGAGCGAATAAGAAGCCCTGAATTGGTCACCTAGCGAATCAGAAGCATCGGATTTGTCATCTACGTCATCGCTGTCGCTGTCGCTTTTACGGTACGTACTGTTTCCACCCTTACTTCCTGAACTGACGTGCGTGCCTTATAGTCTTAGAAAGGTCACAGTTCACAAAGCAACAATAGATTACATAAGAAGTGAAAGGTAAAAAAAGAATTAATTAACTTAAATGAAAAACTGAGAAGCTATCTACTCTATATACATGTAGGCTATAGCTAGCCTTCTAGTCTAATACTAGTATAGTTCTAAGTCTAAAACTACAAATATAACTAATCCGTCGGATAGTGTTAATCTATACACTTAGATAGTATTTAGTTTATTGAATAGTATTCAGTCCGTCAGATAGTATTAATCTGTATACTCAGATAGTATTTAGTCTATTAGATAGTATTCAGTCTATCAAATAGAATTTAGTCCGTCGAATACTAGTAATCCATATTAGGTACTGTTTATCTAGGCTACGCATCGTCGATCTAGAGATATTAGGGATATTATACTATACTAGCATAATTAAGTACTAGTATAAGTGCTTATTATATACTAATATGCCCTCTTAATAAGTACTTCCTTTTAAGTTATTTTAACGTGTTAGTTAAGAGTGTTAATCTTTAGTTTTCGCACGTCGACATATAACTTATTATTCCTAATTATATAAGGAATTATTAGAATTTTATTTTATTAAGTACTTTAGTAAAGCTGTCTACTTTTTAATCTATTGATTTTATATATATTAAATCTATAGTTCCTTTAACTAATAAATCTCTTATATAGTAGTATTTAATAGCTATATACTTTATTCTTTCATAATATATATAGTTATAACCTAATTATAAAGCTCCTTTATTATTAGTATATAAACCGAATTTCTTTTATTTATAAAAACCTAGTTCTTTAACTAAGGCTATTATATAGATAGATTCTTTTAAGGCTATATTTATAGTTATATATTTAGCTTTAGTTATAGATTAAGCTATAATACTTTATAGCTTAGAACGCTATATAATTAGCCCCCTAGCTAAGTAAAAAATATATCTAGTAGTTAATTTAGTACTATTAATATTACTAGTATAATTAAAGTCGTAAAAGCTACTTATAAAATAGCTAGATATATCTTTTATTATATATATAATATAATAGTGAATAGTTATTTTTAGATATCTTAATATATACTTAGCTACTATAAAGTATTCTTTAGAAGAGTTTAATACATATCTTAATAGTATAATAGTAGTATAGGTAATATCTAGCCTAGTATATATAAAAATATATAGTAGATAGCTAATTATTACTTAAAATAGTCTAGTATCTTCTAGACTAGCTTAAAATTGATTTAGTATTAATTTAATCTTAGAATCTATTAATATATAAATAGGATTATAATTAAGGAGATTATACTTATCTAATACTTTAAATATATATTTTTCTTAGCTTAGTTTTAGCTATTTATTTTCCCTAATAATATCTACGCCTAGGTAGTCTTTAATAGAACCTAAGTCTTTAATATTAAAATGTTTCTTAAGTTTATTAATAAGACTTTTAATAAGTTCTTTTATAGGTCTAATTATAGTTAAGTTATCTATATATATATATATATATATATACTAGTATAACGATTTACATATATATATAAATTAGTCCTTAGTACTTTAAAGCCTAGTTCTAAAAGTATAGTAACTAGTATAGTAAACTAGATTCTAGCTAATTGTTTTAATCTATAGAAGGCTTTTAGGAGTTTTAAATATATAATTTAATTAAGAGGGTTTTTTATGTTTTTTAATACGTTATTATATAACCTAGGGATATATAGATATTTGTTTATTCCTTTTAGAGGGGTAATGTTTAGTCTTTCTATATCTATATCCTCTTATATAAAAGCTAAAACTATGTTAATTTTCTATATTATAAAGTTATATAATAGTACTAGAGCAAATAAGACTTTCTAGCTTATTTACTTAATAACTCTTATAAAAGAGTCTATATAGTCTCTTCTATATAACTATTTAAAACCTTTAGCTATAAATCGTGATTTAAATTCTATTATATTATTAGATTCTTTTAGTTTATAAACCTATCTTGTTTTAATAAGCTTAGTATCTTTACTAGCGTTACTACTAGTAATAACATTCTAAGTTTTATTACTTATAAGAGTATTTAATTCGTTTTATAATAGATCTAATCTAGTAGTCTTTATAAGGATTAATATTGCTTATAGCTTCTCTATAGCTTTTTAGCTCTAGAATAGTAGTATTAGGTATTTTATTAATAATGACCTTTTTAGTACTATCGCCCTCTATTTTAGAGTTTAAATAAGCGAGTAATATATGGTAATATATAGTAATTAACGCTTAAAGCTTGTCGATTTCTAATACGTCTATATCCCTTTCTATAAGATTAACGCGTCTACTTCTTAGTCTAAGATTTATATTAGAGCCTAACTCTATAACATTATCTTATTCTAATTCGTCTTATCCTAATTCGTTAATATTATCTATATATATTTCGTCGTTTAGGTTATTATTATTATTATTACTTAACTCCTTATATTCTATAAGAGTGAGACTATTGCCTTCTAAACGTGTATTCACGTAACTAGTTATTTCTTATAAATAATCCTAATCTATAGACTCTTCTTCTAAGAGTATAGAGTAGTTTTCTTCTATAATAAATTCGTCTTTATATATAAGGTTTTCTTTTATTATAATATCTCTTATATTAATAACTTTCCTAAGTTCTAGTATATATATAAGGAAGTTATTAAAAGACTCTTAGCCTACTAATATTCCTTTATATGACTTATTAGCTAGTTTTCCTTTAATGTTTTTAGCTTTTATTTCTTTTAATATTAAAGTATAATAAAGAGATCTAAGAGTACTTATATATAATATATCTAGACTTATGTTAAATATGTCCTTATATAGTATAGATTTTATAATACTATTATATACCTGATTTTTTATATATATAATAGAATAAGCTATATAAGGCTAGAGATAAAGTAGTATAAATTTTTCTAAATATATAGTAATTATATGTTTTATTAAATATTAATTAAGTCTTTCTATAACACTGTTCTACTTAGGACTATATAGACTAGTATAGTTATATATAATACCTTAGTCTTTAATATAAGTATTCTACTTATTAGACTTAAATTCCTTAACATTATCTAAGTATAGACTTTTAATACTTTTATTAAATTAATTTTTTAATAAGTTATTTATTTTAACTAACTTATTAAAGGCTTCTGATTTATACTTTATAGTATATATAAATATAACTCTAGTTTTATAATATATATATATAAGAGCATATGTTTTATCTAAAAGTCCTTTAATTCTAAGTACTAACAGTGGGTGTAGGAATTCCGTGCGCATAGGCCCAGGTTCTGCTAAGCTACACCAAAATCACTATATTTTTACTAACTTCTCCTACTAATTATAGAAGAACGCTCTATTAGATTTATATAAAACGAAGTATTAAGAGTAGTATAACCTAATACTTGAACCTCCTTAGCTTTTAATTAGGCTAGAGTAACTTAAAGTCTATGCTATAATAATCTCTTAGAGACTTTATTAGTAAAATATTAGCTTTTAAAATTATATACGTAGCTTAGGAGTTATAACTAAGTAGTTAGTTGGGAATATGCTCTTCTTATAAAGCTCTACGTCTATGATCGTTGTTAGGATATGTTATACTATATATTTACTAGTTTATAAGGCTGTAAAGAGGGTGACTTTTAGTGTGTTTTCGGCTAAATTTAGAGGGTGCGCACGGAATTCCTGCACCTACTATTGGTACTAAGTAGTCCTAGAATGTCTATATCGAAATATTCTAAAGACTTAAAGTTATAATTACTTAGAGAGATATAACTTATATTCTTAGTTATCTTTCCTTTATAATAATTTTTATAATTATCTAGTTCTTTCTTACTATTAGAATTGATAGTATATCCTTTAGTAAGTAATATAGTTTTTAATAACGTATTAATATTAATATAATTTAATCTTTAATATAATAAGTCGATATTAAGCTCTTTTATTTTTATAATATATAACGTTTTTTTAAGCTTTATATAATCTATATTAATATTAAGATAATAAGCATTATATTCCTAGTTTACGTTTATAGTCGCGTCTAGTAGCTTATTATAAGTATATACGTTCTTATTATCTATACTAATATTAAAGCTACTCCTAGTAAGAGCTTTAGTTAAAATTAGAGTAGTAGTAATATCTAGGATATAATTTACTTCTAATAAGTTTATTTTAATATTATTAGAACTTATTATTAGTATTATACTAACTCCTAGTATAGGTAGCTTAGTACTATCTACTATACTAATAGTCGGTACTTTTATAGGTTTAAAGTTTAGAATCTAATCTTTATTAGGTGTATAATATTTAGTAGTACTAGAGTCTAGTATAACTTTAGACTCTTTAAATACTTTATAAGAAGTATTTAGTATAGCTATATATAATACTTTTAAAGTACTATTATCGTTGGTTTTTAAATTAGTACTACTACTAGTATTAGTACTAGTATTAGTACTAGTATTATTAGATTTCTTATTTAATTTTAGCTCTAGGTATAGTATAAAGTATTTAGAAATTATATATCCTCTCTTATTATAATAAGTATAAATAGGAATTTCATTTCCTTTATTTATAGCTTTATTAGCCTTTTTAGCTTTATTAGCTTCTAGGTTATTACTTGATTCTATTCTAGCTTCTTCTAATATAAGTTTAGATATAAGAATATCTATATTAATTTTAGATAAATCTTTTCCTAGCTTTTTATATTTTCTTAATATAAAACCTTTAAAGCTACTATTAAGTCCTTTAAATATAATCTAAGCTATATAGCTTTTAGGTATTAGATGTCTTAAGTCTTTAAGATATAAAGCTATACTTTATATAGTACTTATATATTTATTAACGTTCTTATAAAAGCTTTAGCTAGATTTAATAATTATATCTAAGTATTAACTAATTAGATTAAAACTAGATTCCCTATATATAGCTATTATATATACCTATATAGTATTAGGGCTAGTTTTATCTTTAAACTAGTCTATATTATTAATAGATATAATAGACTTAATAGCCTTTAAGGCTTTTTAGCTATTTCTAGTATAGTTAGAGTTACGTTCCTTATATTTAATACTAAGCTCTACTAACCTAGGTTCTCTATTTATATAGTATAGATCTTTATTAGGTCTAGTAATAGATAAGTCTATATATAACATAAATCTATTAATTTCTAGAAAGAGTTTAGCCTCTCTATACTATTCTATATAGTTAGTTTTTCTAACTAATTTACTACTCTTAAAAGAACTAAAAGATATTATAGTTTAATAAAAGAGCGTGTTTTAGTTAAGAGAAGGACTAATATAAAAAATTCACATAGTTATATAATATTAAAAAGTAGTTAGAAAACTAGAATTTTTATTATTCTAAAACCTATTAAACTAAAATAGTAATATAATAAAGGGTTTATATACTCTTAAAGTAATATAAGTATAAAGAATGTTTTTATAAATTAAGAAGTTATCTAGTTTTAGGCTTAAGAGGAAGCTTATTATATACTTCGTCAAAAATCGCTAGCTAGACAGAGTATATAAGGTCTTTAAACCAGTCTTTATAAAAAATAGCTTTTATTTCTAGGCGTTTAAATATACTAGTAAGATAGTCTATTTTAGTAGTACTTAGTATAAGGCTTTCTAGTAAGCTAGTATACCCGATGTCAGCGCCGACTATACTACTAAGACAACGTTTAGTAATAAGGTTTTAGGATAAAAAGTTACTATATAAGTTAACTAGAGTAATACTAAGCCAAGGGATAGATATAATAGGCTAATTATTTCGAAGTCTTATTATCTAATTATAAGAATAGCCTTAGTTCTTAATTAAATTATCTATTTAATAGAATAAAGGTTAAAATAACATAATATTACGTAGTATAATATAAGAAGGTACTAACCTTAACTCTTAGTTATCTAACTATAAGAAGTAAGAAGATAAAAAACTAGTAATCTCATAGGGTGTACTCTTTGCTTACAATATACTAGACTAAGATAAGCGCTTAGTAATCTACCAGGGCGTAGTATAAGAGGTAAGTAGACTAGTAATATCTTTTAAAAGAAAACCTTGAAAAAATAAAAATAAAAACTCTTAATAATGTAGAATCAGAAGTAATTAATATATTACATAAGAGGGTATCTAATACGAAAGTAACACTAGGTCACGTGAAATAAAGTTATATAGAAATGAACTATGCCTAGCCTATAACCTCTTAGAAAGGTTATAGTTTATAAAGTAATAATAGATTATATAAGAAGTAAAAGGTAAAAAAAGAATTGATTAACTTAAATGAAAAACTGAGAAGCTATCTACTCTATATATATATAGGCTATAGCCAGCCTTCTAGTCTAATACTAGTATAGTTCTAAGTCTGAAACTACAGATATAACTAATCCGTTAGATAGTATTAATCTATATACTTGGATAGTATTTAGTCTGTTGGATAGTATTTAGTCTATTAGATAGTGTTAATCTATATACTCGGATAGTATTCAGTCTATTGGATAGTATTTAGTCTGTCGGATAGTATTTAGTCCGTCGGGTACTAGTGATCCGTATCAGGTACCGTTTATCCGGGCTACGCATCGTCGATCTAGGGATATCAGGGATATCATGCTATACTAGCATGATTAAGTACTAGCATAAGTGCTTATTATATGCTAACATATAGTTTCCGACCGACCGACCGACCGACCGACCGACCGATTAAACCAATCACATCGAGGCATACATACAGGGATGACGTCATTTAGGTCGGTGGAACAATCGGTGGAACAATCGGTGGAATCAGTGGAATTGGTGGAAGCAGGACTCGGGCATTCGACGAACCAGGGCATGTTACGTAAGAGTAGGGTGGCTACGTAACTTACACCTGCTCACGTGATTTCAAATTCAAGCTCTTTTTCAAGCTCTTTTTCAAGCTCTTTTATTCTTAACTCTTTTTCAGTACTAGCCTGAAACTAGCTCTGACCTTGTTCTGAAATAGTTCTGAAATAGTTCTGAAATAGTTCTGAAATAGTTCTGAACTGGTTCCGAACTAGTTCCGAACTGGTTCCGAACTAGTTCAGAACTAAGGTCGACTTTGGATCAGATACGTTCAAGGTGTTACGGATTAAGAAACTGATTTGGCTCTCTTTCGGAGCTAGCTCCGGGGCTGGCTCTGAACTATCGGAACCTCTCCGATCCTAGCCTAGCCCTCTTTCCGAACTAGTTCCGAGCTAGTTCTGAACTGGTTCCGATCCTCAACCTTAATTCGAATCGGAGTCGAATCGGAGTTAAATCGGAGTCAAATTAGAGTTGAGTAAATAGCGGTTCGGCAGTACAGTACTTAACTAGTATAAGCCTTATCTCTCTAAACTAGACTATCTCTCTTTATAGTACTCTTATTCTTATAAAGTATATAAGTACTATCTTTTCTAAGTTAAAAGCTATCTCTTACTTATTTACTTACTTATTATATACTCTCTAAGCTATCTTAAGTATTTTATAGTTTACTATTATACTTTTTAATATTATAAGTAGATTTATATTATTTATAAAGTCTACTATAATAAGTCTATTAATTCTTACTAAGTCCCTATATAGTATTAAGGCAAAGAGGATAAATAGTATTAGTAATAGTACTAATTCTTATAAAACACTTTATTTAAAGTCTCTTTTATCTATTAATCGTCTATTAAAGAATAATATAGCCCTTTATCTAGAGAGGAAGCTCTCTATCTATATTACTACCTACTATAAAACCTTCTTCTCTCTTAATATATAAAGTAGCTCTATATAGTCTACTTAGTTAAAAGCTCCTACTATATCTAGTTAAGCTAGAGATATATAGCTCTTATTTTCCTATATTATATATATATTCTCTATTACTATTCTAATTACTAGCTTTATATTTTAGTACTTCTAGTTACCTATTTATAGCTCTAATAGTATTACTATTTCCTTTATAACCTATATAAGCCTTTATACTATTACTTTTTTAAGAATCTTACCTATAGTTAAGAGTAGTATTATTAGCTAGTAGGCCTCTACCTTACTCTACTTCTTAGTTATTTTACCTAGTTTTCTTAGTACTACTACTTTTATATAATAGAAGTAAGATAAGAAGTACTATAAATAAAAGCTTACTTTTACTATTATAGTAAGTACTTTATAAAGTAGTTTATTATAAGCTTTTAGAAAGTTATTTACTAGTATATTAAATTCTAGCGCTTTTTATAGTACTAATCTTATAACTATCTTAATATACTTCTTAGTTATATATTACTTACTAAGTACTTCTTAGAGAAGCTCTTAGTATTCTAGTTCTTATTAGAAACGCTTAAGTAGTTAACTATTAACTCTAAGAAGAACTTTTCTATAAGGATATAAGCCTTCTTTTAATAGGTCTTATCTTTTATTCTATTAAGTAATATAAGTATTAGTAGTACTAGTACTTCTAGTCTTATATATTCTTTAAAGTATACTTACTTCTTAAGTATCTAGAGTTTTCTTTTATTCTTTACTACTTCTACTAATACTCTTCTCTAGCTCTTTCTCTTTACTTTTCTACTTACTATTTAGAGTTCTTAAAGAGTATTATTAAGCTACCTTAAGCTCTCTATTTAGTACTCCTTTTAAGTCTTTTTATATTTCCTTATCTTCTTTAACACTTCTTTAATCTTTATATTCTACTAGAGCTATACTCTTTCTTTATCTAGCTTTTAAAGTAGTATTAAAGCTTTTACTATTTTTTTAAAAGTCTTTTATAAGTCTCTATACTACTCTCTTAAGTTCTTATATATTTTAGATTATAGATATTTCTAAGTAAGAGGCTTTTACTTTAACTAAGATCTTATCTATTAGTCTTTAGCTAAATCTAAACACCTATAGTAACTTTCTCTCTTCTCTTACTTTTATTATAAGAAGTTAAGCTATATAGTCTAATCCTAGTAAGTCTAAGAACCTTTACTAAGCTACTACGTTCCTAGTAGAAAAGGTAAGGTTAATTATAGAGTTATAAGAGCCCTCTCTTCTCTATATAGCTTCGTTATAGAGTATATCTCTCTCTAATACCTATAGTATAGTAAGTTTAAGAATAAGGTCTACGTTCTTATTATATCTCTTATATATATCTTATAAAAGGTAGTAAGTATTTAAGTTACCTATTATAAGTACCCTTCTTAGTCTCACTTACTAGAGTATATTCTTAATTAGTATCTACTCTATTTATAAGTTATAGACTAAGTAGACTATGATCTTATCTACTCTCTCCTCTATTATTATACTTACCTAGTTCTTACTTATAGTATACGTCTAGCTTACTTTTAAGTATCTTTTATATATAAAGAGTACTATTACTTTATTTAACTAGATTATATTATATCTTAAGCTTAAGAAGTAGCTAGAGAAGTCTCTTATACTATTCTATACTAGTTCTTAGATTACTAATATATTATATTCCTTCTTATAATTTAGAGCTATATTAAGAGCTTCTAGTATCTTCCTTATATTCTAGTATAGTACTATTATACTTATAGTAGTCTTATAAGTAGAGTTTAAGTTACTTCTATTTCTTCTCTAGTTAAATCTCTTATTATACTAAGAGAGCTTCTTAGCCTCTCTAAGAACTAGGTTAAGTTACTATTATTTATATATTCTACTTTATTTATATTTATTAGCCTCTCTAATATAGATCTTTATCTCTATCTCTTTCTTAAGCTTTATAAGCCCTCTTTTTAACTAAAGGTAAACAAGTAAGGTATCTCTACCTTACTCTCTTTTAAAGGTCTTTATAGGTTTATAAACGTAGTTATTCTATTAAGATATTATTCTCTTACCTATCTATAGTATTACTCCTCTATATAGTACTCTTTTATAAATACTAGGTATTCTCCTCTATAATTCCTATACTTTACTAGATATTCTTTTAAGTCCTTCTTACTAAAGTACTCTTCCTTACCCTCTTTATACCTCTATATATATACTAGATATACTTCTTATCTTATTTATAAAAGTATATTATATATCTCTACTTTTAGTACTTATAACACCTTTATACTATTACTTCTAAGATCTATCTTTTATATAAGAAGTATTATATCTCTTATAATATCTCTTTTATATATAGCCTCTTTACTTTCTCTATTATTACTACTTTAAGAATATAGTTCTTTTAAGCTAGTCTCTTCTATCTCTAATACTCTTTATATCTATTTCCTTATTATATAATCTTTAATATCTTTATACTAAAAGCTTAAGAGATACTCTATAGTATACTCTCTTTTCTATTCTTAAGTATATTTACTAGAGCTCTTTTTATAAGCACTATAAGCGTTCTTACTACTACTACTATTCCTTATCTAAATACTATCTTTACTTAGCTATTATCTTATATATATTCTATTACTTCTCTTCTTTAACTATATAATAGTATCTCTACTCTAAAGCTTTTAAGCTACTATTACTTCTATCTTATATTCACTTATATCTATAGCTCTAATTACTTCTTTTAGTACTAGCTTATTCTTCCCTTTATCTATCTCTATTACTTAGACTATAATGTCCTTAATATATTTAGCTAGTACTATATATTCCCTCTATAGTATCGTTACTACCTCTCTCTATAGTTCCCTAGTTCTAGCTCTTTCTATCTATATTAAGCTATACTCTTTTATTTCTCCTATTCTCTTAACTATAATAGTAAGCTCTTCTTATAGAATTCTATATATTATTCTCTCTTTTCCTAGTTCTTCTATACTTAAGTACTTTTCCTACTACTTTAATAATTACTTTAATACCTCTCTTCTCTATTACTAAGTCGAGTATTATTTAGATTAGGCTCTTCTTTATTATATCTATATAGTCTAATACTTCTTTCGGTTTAGTCACAGTTCACAAAGTAATAATAGATTACGTAAGAAGTGAAAGGTGAAAAAGAATTAATTAACTTGAATAAAAACTAAGAAGCTATCTACTCTATATATATATATAGGCTATATCTAGCCTTCTAGTCTAATACTAGTATAGTCCTAAGTCTAAAACTACGGATATAACTAATCTATTAAATAGTATTAATCTATATACTTAGAGAGTATTTAGTCTATTAGATAGTATTTAGTCTATTAAATAGTGTTTAGTCTATTAGATAGTATTAATCTATATACTTAGATAGTATTTAGTCTATTAGATAGTATTTAGTCTATTAGATACTAGTGATCTATATTAGGTACCGTTTATCTAGGCTATATATTATTAATCTAGGGATATTAGAGATATTATATTATACTAGTATAATTAAGTACTAGTATAAGTACTTATTATATACTAATATACTCTCTTAATAAGTACTTCTATTTAATTTATTTTAACGCGTTAGTTAAAAGTGTTAATTTTTAGTTTTTATACGTTAGTATATAACTTATTATTCTTAATTATATAAGGAATTATTAGAATTTTGTTTTATTAAGTACTTTAGTAAAGCCGTCTACTTTTTAATCTATTAATTTTATATATATTAGATCTATAGTTCTTTTAACTAATAAGTCTCTTATATAGTAGTATTTAATAGCTATATACTTTATTCTTTTGTAATATATAGAGTTATAGCCTAATTATAGAGCTCTTTTATTCTTAGTATATAAACTGAATTTCTTTTATTTATAAAAGCCTAGTTCTTTAACTAAGGCTATTATATAGATAGATTCTTTTAAGGCTATATTTATAGCTATATATTTAGCTTTAGTTATAGATTAGGCTATAATACTTTATAGCTTAGAACGCTATATAATTAGCCCTCTAGCTAAGTAAAAAATATATCTAGTAGTTAATTTAGTACTATTAATATCACTAGTATAATTAGAGTTATAAAAGCTGCTTATAAAATAGCTAGATATATCTTTTATTATATATATAATATAATAGTGAATAGTTGTTTTTAGATATCTTAATATATACTTAGCTACTATAAAGTATTCTTTAGAAGGGTTTGATATATATCTTAATAGTATAATAGTAGCGTAGACGATGTCTAGTCTAGTATAAATAAAGATATATAGTAGATAGCTGATTATTACTTAAAATAGTCTAGTATCTTCTAGACTAGCTTAAAGTAGATTTGGTATTAATTTAATTTTAGAATCTATTAGTATATAGATAGGATTATAATTAAGAAGATTATACTTATTTAATACTTTAGATATATATTTTTCTTAGCTTAGTTTTAGTTATTTAGTTCCTCTAATAATATCTATACCTAAGTAGTCTTTAATAGAACCTAAGTCTTTAATATTAAAGTGTTTTTTAAGTTTATTAATAAGACTTTTAATAAGTTCTTTTATAGGTCTAATTATTACTAAGTCGTCTATATATATATATATATATATACTAGTAGAACGATTTATATATATATATAAATTAGTGCTTAGTGCTTTAAAACCTAGTTCTAAAAGTATAGTAACTAGTATAGTAAACTAGATTCTAGCTAATTGTTTTAATCTATAGAAGGCTTTTAAGAGTTCTAAATATATAATTTAGTTAAGAGAGGTTTTTGTGTTTTCTAATATGTTATTATATAACCTAGGGATATGTAAGTATTTGTTTATTTCTTTTAAAAGAGTAATATTTAGTCTTTTTATATCTATATCTCTTTATATAAAGGCTAAAACTATGTTGATTTTCTATATTATAAAGTTATATAATAGTACTAGAACGAATAAGACTTTCTAGCTTATTTGCTTAATAACTCTTATAAAAGAGTTTATATAGTCTCTTTTATATAACTGTTTAAAACCTTTAGCTATAAATCGCGATTTAAATTCTATTATATTATTAGATTCTTTTAGTTTATAAACCTATCTTATCTTAATAGGCTTAGCATCTTTACTAGTATTATTACTAGTAATAATATTCTAAGTTTTATTACTTATAAGAGTATTTAATTCCTTTTATATAAATCTAATCTAGTAGTCTTTATAAGAATTAATATTACTTATAGCTTCTTTATAACTTTTAGGCTCTAGAATAGTAGTATTAGGTATTTTATTAATAATAACCTTTTTTGTACTATTACTCTCTATTTTAGAGTTTAAATAAATAAGTAATACATAGTAATATATAGCTATTAGTACTTAAAGCTTATCGATTTCTAATACGTTTATATATCTTTTTATAAGATTAACATGTCTACCTCTTAGTCTAAGGTTTATATTAGAGCCTAGCTCTATAATATTATCTTATCCTAATTCGTCGACGTTATTTATATATATCTCATTATTTAAGTCGTTATTATTATTATTACTTAACTTCTTATATTTTATAAGAGTAGAACTATCGCTCTCTAAATATGTATTTATATAACTAGTTATTTCTTATAGATAATCTTAATCTATAGACTCTTCTTTTAAGAGTATAGAGTAGTTTTCTTTTATAATAAATTCATCTTTATATATAAAGTCTTCTTTTATTATAATATCTCTTATATTAATAACTTTCCTAAGTTCTAGTATATATATAAGAAAGTTATTAGAGAACTCCTAGCCTACTAATATTCCTTTATATAATTTATTAGCTAGTTTTCTTTTAGCGTTTTTAGCTCTTATTTCTTTTAATATTAAAATATAATAAAGAGATCTAAGAGTACTTATATATGATATATCTAGACTTATACTAAATATGTCTTTATATAGTATAGATTTTATAGCACTATTATATATCTAATTCTTTATATATATAATAGAACGAGCTATATAAGGCTAGAGATAAAGTAGTATAGATTTTTCTAAATATATAGTAATTATATATTCTATTAAATATTGATTAAGTCTTTCTATAATACTATTCTACTCTAGACTATATAGACTAGTATAGTTATATATAATACCTTAGTCTTTAATATATATATCCTACTTATTAAACTTAAATTCCTTAGCGTTATCTAAGTATAGACTTTTAATACTTTTATTAAATTGATTTTTTAATAAGTTATTCGTTTTAACCAACTTATTAAAAGCTTTTAATTTATACTTTATAGTATAAATAAATATAGCTCTAGTTTTATAACATATATATATAAGAGTATATGTTTCGCTTAAAAGTCCTTTAATTCTAAGTAGTCCTAGAATGTCTATATTAAAATATTCTAAAGACTTAAAGTTATAATTGCTTAGAGAGATATTAGTATATAATAAGCACTTATACTAGTACTTAATCATACTAGTATAGTATAATATCCCTGATATCTCTAGATCAACGATGCGTAGCTTAGATAAATAGTATCTGATATAGATTACTAGTATTCGATAGACTATATATTATCTAATAGATTGAATACTATCTAAGTATATAGATTAATACTATCTAATAGACTAAATACTATCTAATAGACTAAACACTATCTAATAGACTAAATACTATCTAAGTATATAGATTAATACTATCTAATAGATTAGTTATATCTATAGTTTTAGACTTAGAACTATACTAGTATTAGACTAGAAAGGCTAGCTATAGCCTATATATATATATAGAGTAGATAGCTTCTTAGTTTTTTATTTAAGTTAATTAATTCTTTTTTACCTTTTTAAGAGGTTATAGGCTAGGCATAGTTTATTTCTATATAACTTTGTTTTATATAACCTAGTATTACTTTTATATTAGATACTCTCTTATATAATATGTTAATTACTTCTAATTCTATATTATTAAGAGTTTTTTTATTTTTTATTTTTTTAAAGTTTTCTTTTAAAAGATATTACTAGTCTACTTACCTCTTATACTACGCTCTAGTAGATTACTAAACGTCTATCTTAGTCTAGTATATTATAAGCAAAGAGTACGCTTTATAGAATTACTAGTTTTTTATCTTTCTTACTTCTCATAGTTAAATAACTAAGAGTTAAGGTTAGTACCTTCTTATATTATACTATATAATATTATGTTATTTTAACCTCTATTCTATTAAATAGATAATTTAATTAAGAACTAAGGCTATTCTTATAATTAGATAATAAGACTTTAAAATAATTATTAGTATATATCTTAGACTCTAAGCTTTACTTAATAGATACTATATTATTAAAATATCGAACTAAGGTAACCTTAAAGATTAGCCTATTATATCTATCTCCTAGCTTAGTATTACTCTAGTTAACTTATATAGTAACTTTTTATCCTAAAACCTTATTACTAAACGTTGTCTTAGTAGTATAGTCAGCGCTAACATCGAGTATACAAGCTTACTAGAAAGCCTTATACTAAGTACTACTAAAATAGACTGTCTTACTAGTATATTTAAACACTTAGAAACAAAAGCTATTTTTTATAAAGACTGGTTTAAAAACCTTATATACTCTATCTAACTAGTAATATTTAATAAAGTATATAATAAGCTTCTTCTTAAGCCTAAAACTAGATAACTTCTTAATTTATAAATCTTTTTTCTTTATACTTATATTACTCTAAGAGTATATAAGCCTTTTATTATATTACTATTTTAGTCTAGTAGGTTCTAGAATAATAAAAATTCTAGTTTTTCTAACTACTTTTTAATATTATATAACTATATATATTTTTTGTATTAGTTCTTCTTTTAACTAAAACGTACTCTTTTATTAAACTATAATGTCTTTTAGTTCTTTTAAGAGTAGTAAATTAGTTAGAAAAACGAACTATATAGAATAGTATAAAGAGGCTAAACTCTTTCTAGAAATTAATAGATTTATATTATATATAGACTTATCTATTACTAGACCTAATAAAGATCTATACTATATAAATAGAGAACCTAGGTTAGTA